>WOVY01010726.1:147500-566686 GCA_013436015.1 Rhipicephalus annulatus
CTCATCACGAGTACACTTGTGACTTCATGGTCATAAGAGACAAGATGAATTAAAGAAGCAATAACAGTGAATTACTCAGCTATCTTCCCGTAAAGCAACGTCGAAAAAGTTTCCTGCACCAGTTCTCAAGGCCGTGTCTACAATCCAACAAATTGAAAGAAAGTTGCAAAAAGTTGTGAAACAGACATGAAGCTACCACGTGTACACCGCAAGAAAATAGACATCGTCCTATAAGCCTCGGTTCTGACGCACACCGACCAGAAGCAATCGTCTGTTGCCACGACGACGCAGGATCTAATGCCAAAGACATCCACCTATCCAAGCTACACAAATTCCCAGCCTAGTTACTTCTTACCAAGACCTCAAGTTGTGTCAACATCAGTGCTCGTGTTCAGAGTGGGGTTTGGCTATCCAAGGCGCAACAGCCAGCCTCATTCCCCAAACTGCCATAGATATGACCGGACTGCTGCCTTCTGCTGTGAAAATTTTGTACAGCCGCGGCCCCGTCTGTGTAGAGCAAGCAGCCGGTTTTGCTCTGTGGGGCGATATCTTGAGGCAGAATTGGGCTCTGAGGTGGTCAGATTCACACCTAGAACGCTAATGCTCCCGATATCCTACTTCAGAGCCTGAAACTGTCTGAAGGCTTCCCACCGTGAAGAAAAACTGGCTGCTCGTGTGCTCTACACCGACGTGGCCACGACTGTACGAGTTAAGCAACTCCCTTCTGAAATCAAACTACGGCGAAATTCAACATTCTTCACTTTATGACTATGCTTTTATGCTTTGTTACATGTAACTCGCACGTTCTTTCGGGGGAGGGGGAATCCTGTGGCGTAAGAAGGCAGGAATGGTTAGGAGAAGTGGATGAGGAAGAAGGCTGGAATTAACAGGGTGTATAAGCCAGGCCACGGCTCCCACTCATCACATTCTCTTTTTCACAGACGCACAAGCACACACACACACACACACACACACACACACACACACACACACACATATATATAATATATATATATATATATATATATATATATATATATATATATATATATATATATATATATATATAATATATATATATATATATATATATATATATATATATATGCGTGTTTCGGGCCAGCACGCGCTCTGGCTAGTTGTGTTATTAAGACAGCCATCTTAACAGTTTTTTGTGCGTCTCCCCAGCGGCTGAGTTCTTCCCCGTTGATGACAATTTGCTGCATGTGACATCTGGTGAAGGTGCTGGGTAACCCCGGGCCGATCTTCAAAAGGCCTTCAGGCAGTCCCGTATCTGTAGTGACTACAAACGTTCACCGCGCAAGTCGAAGGCTTCGAGGATTACCTGCCGAGCGTGGACCTCTAACCGAGATGACGTCAGTGACAACCCCGAACGCTGTGAAAAGCGCCGCAGGCTCCAATACTGTAGAAGGCTCTGAAGCCGCACCTCATACGCTGCGGAAGCCACGTGTACCGAAGAAGCTCCACGGTTGCGGGTTGGAGGATGTCGAGGACTGGCCGGCACAGTTCGAAGGGGTCCCTAATTACGATGGTTTGACCGACATCGACAAAATGAGAAACGTTTATTCCGGCCTTGAGGACGGTGTTCGTACTTGGTACTTCGCTTCGCGCTGGTCCGGCCTTCGCTTTTCGCTGGTTTGGCCAACAGGACTGAGTGCCAGTCAGCAACTCTGTATAAAACCGACAGATCAGGTGGGTTCGTACTAACAAATTGGTATGATTCGTGGGAGCCTACAACCCACCTTAATTTCAAGCATATGGTGACTGCACACCGTTTTATGTATCTGCTCATCTTAAGGTTGTGTCTTCAACCTCAGCCTTTCGATAAAGTTGAAATCATGAACCCTCAGCAGACGAGGCAGTGCGACGGAATACATAGTGAAGAATTCTTTGAAGGAGGAGGAAGAAAGTGTAAGCGGAAAGACAGGGAGGTTAGCCAGTTCTTAGTTCGGCTGGGGACGCTGTGCTGGAGAAAGGGGCGAGGGGATTGAAGGATGTTAAAAAGAAATGTTGCGAAGAGAGAGAGAGAAATTACAGAAAAAAAGAATTCTTTATTTTGCTATTGACAAAGCAGCACCGTAGTCACCAAAGTGCTACAACCAGCTCTTTCGACGGAGTGTTGTATATTGTTACGGGAAAAAGGCTTCGGAGAAATATGCTTACTATCGATTTAACAACCAGGCATACAAGATGGAACCCAGTTTGCACGAGAGCTCCGACATCGTCTTCTTCCTTATCGAGTTTCGAGTTATCCGTGGCGGCACGTAGCATCACTCCCCGGCGGCGAAGGTACCGTCTCGGTACTCGGTTGGTCCGAGTGTTATCGCTTCAGCCGAGAGACGTGCACAACGTCAGAACACGAGTGGGCGCTGGTGATATGAAATAGTTCAATTTCATGGGTCACGTCGGTAACTTGGCGCACGACATGGTACCGACCCAATTATGGGGAAGTCAGCTTTTCGCACCAGCCAACTCTTTGTGATGGCGTGCTGAGAAGGACCATGTCACAACGCTGAATGTTGACATCGCGGTGGTGGGCATCGTACAGCAGTCGTTGGCGGTCTTGCGAATCACTAAGACGTAGGCGAACAATTTCACGTGCTTGTAGAGCTCTAGAGATAACATCGCGGCATCCCGGGCGTAGTCCGATGTGTGGGTAACGTTACGAAGGAGTGTGTCAAAAGGTAGCATGGGTTCTCGTTCATACACGAGAAAAAAAGGCGATAAATCTGCAATATCAACCTGGGACGTATTAGACGCAAATTTCTCAAATGGCAGGACCGCGTCCCAGTCACGATAGACAGTGTAAACGTACATGGCGAGCATTTCTGTGATAGTTCGATTTCGCCGTTCTGTGAGCCCGTTGGTTTGAGGGTGATAAGCTGTTGTGCACTTGTGTCTTGTAGCACAAGAATGCAATATGTCTTTTTTAACCCGGGACAGGAAGTAGCGACCTCGAGCGGTAAGTAGTTGTCGAGGGGCGCCGTGATGTAACATGACGTCTTCTAGGAGAAAAACGGCGACTTCGGTTGCACAACTTGTACGAAGGGCCCGCGTGATGGCATACCGAGTGGTGTAGTCTGTGGCGACTGCTATCCGCTTGTTCCCACTGACCGATAAAGAGAAAAGTCCAAGTAGGTTAAGACCTACCCTATAAAATGGTTCCGAATTTATCTGAATGGGCTGAAGGCGCCCTGCTGGAAGGGTTGTTGGCTTTTTGCGGTGTTAAGAGGATTTGCAAGAAGCGACGTAACGATGTACGGATCGGTGCATACCAGAACAAAAGAAGCAACGTCGAACACGGTCATAAGTTTTTGAGACTCCTAAGTGGCCAGCCCTTGGGATGTCACATAGCTGCGCGGGGGCAGTCTAACGCATATGTTGGGGTATGACCAGTAGCAGCTCAGGTCCATCAGGATGCATGCTGTAGCGATATAAAACGCCGTCTCGGATAAAAAACGTACAGAGAGATGGAGAAGTTGTGGGACCAGTCAGTCCAATGATGATATCTCTCACGTGAGGATCACGACGTTGCTCATCTCTGATGTTGCCGAAGGTGGAAAGTGCTAGCACGCAAATAGTCTCGCCGCTCTCAGGAACGTCTGGTGGGTCGACTGGATGATGCGACAAGCAGTCGGCATCTTCATGGTGGCGGCCCGATTTGTAAACAACTGTGTAGGAATATTCTTGTTGCCCTAGAGCCCACCAGCCGAGACGTCCACTGGGATCTTTTAAGCCCGACAGCCAGCATAAGGCGTGATGGTCAGTGGCAACTGTGAATGGCCGTCCATACAAATATGGTCGAAATTTACACATTAACCAGACGAGCTCAAGGCATTCCCGTTCAGTGATTGAGTTATTTCGTTCGGCTGGCGATTAGAGTAGGCTAGCGTTTGCAATGACGCGCTCACAGCCATGCTGTCTTTGTACCAAAACGGCTGCGATTCCATGGCCACTTGCGTCGGTGCGCACTTCGGTTGAAGCGGAGATATCAAAGTGGCCGAGAATCGGTGGCGTCGTAAGTCTGCCGGTCACCTTAGCAAATGCTCTGGCTTGTTCAGGTCCCAACACAGAAGTCACATCCTTCTTTAGTAGTTCTGTGAGTGGGCGCGTATCGTGAATGAAATTATGCATAAATCTGCGACAGTAAGATCAGAGGCCCAGAAAGCTCCTAATGTTATTCGTGGAGATCAGCAAAGGGAACTCTTCGACTGCGCGGATTTTCTCATGGTCGAGATAAACACCAGAAAAATCAACAAGGTGACCGAGGACAGCGAGTTGGCGGCGGCCGAAGTGACATTTCGATGAGTTTAACTGCAGCACTACAAAGAATGCAAATAGGCGCTACAAAGACTGCATCGTGGCCTACCTCAGAAAAGTTCACCAGGCAATATCTGACACTCATTAAACATCTAATTGGCAAGAGTTTTAATATAATGTTTCTGTGGATCCCATCCCACGTTGGCATTGAAGGCAATGAAAAAGCTGATGCCCTTGCATGCGAAGCCCGGACTCCTGTTTCAAAAGTAAAAACTCCAAGTTTTACCACAACAACAAAGATGCGATACGAAATCATTTCAACACAATCTACAAGTTTCCACAGCAAGCATGTGTAATTCATGGACTTTCTCGTCAAGAAGCGACGCTGTTTGACCGCATAAGAACCGGCTCCACATACACCCCGGCCTCGTCATTCAAGACCGGGAGATACGCTTCCCGGCTCTGTGCCTTCTGCGGTGACATCGGGGATACCGAACATTTCATTTGGCTTTGCCCACAGTTTGATGTGCAAAGAGCAGCGATGATCCGCACCTTGCAAAAAGGCTGTCAGAAAGACAGTTGATGACGTCAATTTTTCGGAAGGACCTGCGGCAACTAGGAGGAATGTGCAACAAATTTTGTTGGTCTTCCTGCGAGACACTGGGCTGGCTAAGACGTAGTGACAATTTCAAAATTCAGCAGATGCTCAGGCGGAACAATTGCCGGCCATGCAGGCCAGGCTAACCCCGCCTGCTCAACACCACCACCACCACCACCTGCAGCCCTGGCTTGCGGAAAGCAGAAAGAATAGTTAAAACTTTGAAGGAGAGCGTTAATCATTCGTTCAAATGTAGCTGGGGCACTCCATAACCCGGACGGCATTACTTTAAACTGATAGACTCCGTCGGGAGTTATCAAGGCTGTCTTTTTACGGTCCATGTCATCAACTGCTATTTGCCAGTAGCCGGAACGGAGGTCGATGGAAGAAAACTAATTTGCAGAAATAAGGTAGGCAAGCGTGTCATTTATCCGTGGCAGGGGATACACGTCTTTTTTTCGTTACCTTGTAAATATTTCGGTAGTAGACACAGAAACGCCAGCTGTTGTCTATCTTTTTACGAGGACGACAGGCGAAGCCCAGGGGCTTGAAGAAGGCTCAATAATGTTCTGAGCTAGCATCTTGTCGACTTCTTTCTGGATCACGTGGCGTTCGGTGGAGGATATGCGATAGGGTCACCGATGTACCGGATTTGCATCGCCGGTGGTAATCTGATGCTTTACGACACTCCTTTGGCCTAATGCTAGGTCGTGGAGATCAAAGATGTCTTCATATGACGCAAGAAGGCCACGAAGCGCGTGCACATGCTCGGCAGAGAGATCAGATGCGATCATTTTCGTTATGCCATCTCTGGTAGTACCCAACTTAAGACTGGGAGGTGACAGTGTATCCTTTGTTAAAGTGGAAATGTTGTAGTCACCGGCCGAGGCAAGTGTTGCTAGGCATATTCCTTGAGGTAGTCTTTGCGTGCAAATTTC
The DNA here is from genome assembly GCA_013436015.1 of Rhipicephalus annulatus. Taxonomy (NCBI): domain Eukaryota; kingdom Metazoa; phylum Arthropoda; class Arachnida; order Ixodida; family Ixodidae; genus Rhipicephalus; species Rhipicephalus annulatus. Next base: position 153,318 of record WOVY01010726.1, read on the forward strand.
AAAGTTCTCAATAGGGAGACGTGCCACGTTGTCTTTTACGGTGATAATTATGTACGGGAACGTTGAACTGAACAAAGAGGGGATGGCAGCGTTAGGTGACACCACATACTCTCCGTCGGCCACAGGCGGATCGGAAGAGACATCAATATGCGTCACAGCTCGACAAATTGGGCAAACGTACTCGACGGAGCGTAGCCTTGGCGGCCCAGGAGCAGGGTGGTCAACGGTGTGAGGGAAAGCAAGTTGAACAACACCAGGAGAACAGTAAATTAGGGCGGAATGCTCCTACGGAAAATCTAATCCCATAATGATTTCATGTCTGCAGTGGTACAGGACGTAAAACAAAACAGAAGTATGACATCCAGCCACAGTGACGCGGGCGGCACATATCCCAGTGATAGCTCACGTTGCTCCATCAGCTACTCGGACTACAATGATAGGAGCAGGCGGAAGCAATTTTTAGCCGAGCACGAAGACTATAGCTTATTAAAGATATGTGAGCGCCAGTGTCAAGGAGTGCTATTGCTGGTATGCCGCTTACATTTACGTTGATCAAGATCTCGTGTCCGGGTAGCGTGCGCAGAGGAATTTCGGGTCGGGTCGTCAAGGCAGGCTCACATTTAGGAGCTGTGCCCAGTAGTTTTTCGAGGGCTGCTGGTGGTAGGATGGAGAGGGAGAGCGGCGATGGTTAGGTGAGCGGAACAGGTGTCCGAATGGCGATGGCGAGCGGTTTGGTCAAGCGGGCATGGGTAGCGGAGCATTGTTGTGGTCGACGTATATTGGCCTGAGGGAACCAATAGGTGGGCGCCGGGTGTTGGCCTAGTGCGGCCATGGCTGCCGATTCCAGGAATTACGGCAATGACGTGAAATGTGGCTGACTCATTCGCAGCAGAAGCAGATAGGTCGACCATCGGAGGTTCACCAATCAGCTGAGTTCCGGTAACGTGGATGGTTGTACGGACCACGGGGCATATCAGGTACACTAGGTAATTGGTCAGGTCTGTTAAATGGGCAGAGCATCTCTTGTCCAGCGTTGGCCAGTTCCTGGCATACAACGGTCTGTAATAAAGAAATTGTCGCACGAGGATTGTCAGTGGCACGGAAATGATCAATAACGAGAGATGTGGCCTCGATTTCACGGTGGACTATGTGCACTATATGGTCGGAAGCAGCAGCGGCTGAAGGAAGACGGGCGTCTTCGCAGGTAGACTTGGCAGTCGTGTTGGGAAGACGCCAAAATTTGGGAGTAATACGACGACTTTTCGCTTCTTCAAAGCGTCGGCATTCGTTATTGACGTCGTACACTGTTGAAGAGTCGCGGAACACAAGAATAGTGAAACCATCATCCGCGATTCCTTTGAGGATGTGAACGAGCTTTTTGAATTCCGGCATTTTGCCGTCAACCGTGTGGCAGAGGGCGAGCACAGCCTGAATGTATGTCACGTAAGACTCGGTGAAGGACTGCAGTCGGCACGCGAGTTATTTCTGCGCCGAACTGCGACATCCAATGGGCTTGCCAAATAGGTCGATGAGCTTGGATTGGCAAATATCTCAACTAGTGATTTCTTCCTCATGGTTGGAAAACCAGACTTTGGCCATGCCCTCAAGGTGAAATAGAATGTTTGCCAACATGAGCGTTGGGTCCCAGTTGTAGAGTGCCCTCACCCGTTCGTATATCTGAAGCCATTTTCGACATCCTTGTCGTCGTTGCCGGAAAAGGTGCCTTGGTCATGTGGAGTCGTCAGAATGACGGTTCGGTTTGTGACGGCTGGATGCGACGCTGTTGGACGCTGCGTGGTCTGACAAGGCACGCTTGGGGAAGGTACCGGCGTATCCTCGTTCTCATCGTGATCGACCATGGTAGAGGCAGCCAAGAAACGCCTGCTTCGTAGCGTTGTCGTGAATGTTGATTGTGGGAGGACCCGCAATCTCCACCAAAATGTTACGGGGAAAAGGCGGTAAAAATATGCTTACTATCGATTTAACAAGCAGGCATACAAGGTGGAACCCAGTCTGCACGAGAGCTCCAACATCGTCTTCGTCCTTATTGAATTTCGAGTTATCCGTGTTGCCATGTAGCAATATGAATGCGATAGCGGGGGCATTGTGTGAGCTCATTGGTGGCAAGAAGAGAGTAGTCACATTTGTATGAGCAAAATATAAAAAGAGGCAGGCTCTATAAAATATACGGTAATAATTAAGATTCAACAAAAAATTGAAGCTGCAGCTGTTACAAGGTAGAATAAACTTCGTTTCTAATTGTCAAGTTTTTGGTGCCGTGCGTTGTAGATGAACAGCTCGGAAACATTCAGGGTTGATTACTAGTGTATTGTGGTTAAATACTACAATATATATACAGCTGCTCTTCGGCACCAAACACGTACTACACTAAATATTGTATGGAATATTGCACGCAGAGCTCTAAAATTTATTTTATACACACTTTATGCCCTAGTATCAAATTATTTGATTAATATGTTAGGTTTAACGTCCCAAAATCGCGGTACAATTATGAGATACGCTGTAAAGGAGGGCTCCGGACATTTTGACCACCTGGGCATCTTCACCGTGCATACAAATCTGAGCCCAAAGGCCTGCAGCATTTTCACCTCCATTGAAGATGCATCGGTCGCAGCCGGGATTTTATCCCGCGACCAGCGGGCAAATACAAAGTTGATATTCCACATAGTGACTGCATGAAGAGCATAAATCAGAGGCAAGATTGATATGTACTGAACAACCAAAGTTAAGGCGCCAAAAATAGGTGAGGAAAACACTGTTTCAGGCTACCAAAATTGTATTGGCACATTAAACATTGACAAAAGTCAACTTTCTGAAGAAATACGTGTGGGATCTCTGTCTAGAACAGGAAAGCAAACAGAAATGCTTTAGTTTATGTTGGTACAGAGGCGCTAATGGTTAAGCATAGCCATGTATTTTTTTCACGCAGTGTTAGCAGAATACGGCTTCATTTCTTCTCCAGCATGGTGAGTTAGGTGTCCACCGTCGAATATACTAACTTCTGGGGGTTTCTCTTTTCAGCATGGAGGAGAAAGGTGCAAGTGGTTAGAGCGCACAAGGCCAGAAGGATCTTTTTTCCTCGTATGAACTTGGTTTACTGCAAAGCCTATTTTTTTTTCTGTCTGTGACCACCGTAAAGAGCCCTTACGCAGGTTTGAAAATTTCGAGAAGCCAAGAGGAGTGCATTCGCTGGGTGCCCACGATCCCATCTTTTAAAATTTGCAGTGCCACGTGTGCCATTAAAAGGTGAAATGTAAGACTTGACACCACTTGGCCTTCATCTCACAGGCTTGTGCCCCAACATGGCGGAGGCGATGTATACATCAAGGAATGGTCCTGCGTACGGTAAAGTAGTACGTGACATTGCGAAAACTATTCGAGACATGTGCAATTTGTTCAATCTGTTGCCTGAATAGAAAAATAAAGGCTGACTGAAATAATAAAACACGTAGACGGAATCTATGCGTGTTATTTTTTTTAAACTTTGTATCGAGCGAGATCCGAGACTAAGCGGCCTCCATTTCGTTGGCGACAGTGTTCTCGCCATTCCCGCATCGTGCCGGTGCCAGCATTCACAACGCTTGGCGTGTTTTTTTGCTGCGTCTTCCCTTACCTAATTTTCAGTGGTGCGAGCGCTTTATTGTGGTAAGGATCCATGTCAGCATCTCCAAACGTGTGTGCATAGAGGAATCCATACCTCAGAAACAGGCAGTACAATTCAGAGAACGTCAAAATGACAGAACACCGCTTGCGTGCGCGGCATGGAATAGACATGTCATGCGAATCAACCTTACGCACGCATGACGTGTTGATGCACGCACGTCATGTTATCCTCCAGCTCCGAAGAGCTCTGATACAAAATAGGGCATGGAAGGAATCTGCGAAGTCTGGATCGAGTGAGAGGTGAAGATTTCAATCTCACCTCCTCATATCATGTTTTGCAGCTTGTAATGAACCAATTAAAAAAATTCCGCCATATCCACGAAGTGAATGATGATGAGTGGGCGAAGCTCCGGAGGTAAACCTGGTAAACCCTGAATCCTCTGTACATTTTGCCCACTCGATTTTATTACATCGCTCCCCCTAGCGTACGTCACCGCACTAAATTGAACGATTGCCTTCAACCAATGACACGCGCCATATGTGACATCATTCCTATTTTATAAGATCTCGCGTCTTTTATCAACTACAAGTACCGCTTTCTAGTTTATAACATTTTGCATCTTTTCATCATCAGCTACAAGTACCACCATCTAGTAAACACTACAAGAACTAAACGAGAGGTGGCTACATACAGAAGACGGTACCGCCATCTAGTGAACACTGCAAGAACTAAACTAGAGGTGGCTACATACAGGGGACGGTACCGCCATCTAGTGAACACTGCAAGAACTAAACTAGAGGTGGCTACATACAGGCTACAGGGGACGCACAGCCCACGCCCTAAGGAGCTTCGCCCCTAAAAGTTCTAGTCATACAAAACTCTTCATTGCGCACGTAACAACTTGCACTGCTTAGGTAAAATTTCTCATGTGACCTAGTGAAGCAGAATTCAAAAAGTCAATGACAAATAAAACAAGAACCAGATGAATATCGTTTATCTACATGTTACTTTCCCCTGATGACACTCTATGGTTTCGCATTCGTTTTTCGTCGTCCTGCTGCTGCACAGAAGCGCCTTCTGCTCCCTACGCAAACGAGCAGACGCAGAAGAGATGCCCAGAAGATGACGCGGGGCGGAAGAATTCGTTTGTAGAGGCTAACTGACCTTCCTATTCGCTAAAAGGCCTTGCTTGACAGTGATGAAAGTAACCTATGATATTATTACAGAATAGAGACGCCGTATCGACGAGGGTGTGAATGAAATAAATTTCAAACCAGCAGCAGCAGTGGCGTGACCGGTAGACCAGACACCGAGCGGAGACCACTCTTCATCTTCTTCATCAGGCACACATGCGCATCGTCCCACAAAGTGTCAACATGCATGTAGCATAATCCTCAATGGCAGAAGCGCCGTCTCGGCGCATTAGGTGCCAACGCCAGCGCGAGAGTGGTAAGGCTTCAAGCGTGTCACCTGTACAATATCGGTGGTCTGTGAGGAAGTTGAAGGCGATGAGGCAGCGGGGGCAATTTCGTATGTCACAGGAGTAACCTCACAAAGGACTCGATATGGACTTGTGTAGTGGGAAAAAAGTTTCTCCGACAAGCCGACATGACGAGTCTGGGACCCCAGCAGCACCTATGAACCGGGTAAGAAGTGCACGCCACGGTGCCGTTGATCGTACAAATGCCGCTGGTTCTCTTGAGAGGCCAGAAAGCGAGTGCGGGCGATTTCGCGTGCCTGAGCAGCCCGAGTGATAGCGTCAAGGGCATATTCCCTTGACGGGGTTGCGGTAGACGGAATGACTGTATCTAGAGGTAATGTAGGTTATCGGCCGAACAACATAAAAAATGGAGAGTAAGCGGAAGTGTCAAGGCGCGCATTTTAGGCGATTGTGATGTACGGCAACGCGAGATCCCAGTCGGTGTGGTTGGTAGAAACATACTTAGCGAGCATGTCTGTAAAAATACGAGTTAGACGCTCCCTGAGTTAATTAGTTTGCGGGTGGTATGACGTATTCAGCTTGGGTCTCGTTTGACAGGACTAGAAGATGTCGGCTATCACCGTCGACAATAAAGTGCGGCCACAGTCTGTAAGCAGCTGCCTTGAGGCTCCATGTTGCAAAATCACATCCTTGAGGAGGAAGTCGGCGACATATGTGGCGCAGCTTGGTGGAAGCGCTCGTGTGATGGCATAACGCTAGCGTAGTCGGTGGCCACGTATATTCACTTGTTACCCGAGGAAGACAACGGGAAAAGGCCAAGTAGGTCCAAGCCAACGCTGAAGAACGGTTCTGACGGAATGTCAAGTGGTTGAAAGCATCCGGCGGGAATCGTCGATGGTGTTTTGCGGCGCTGGCATTTCTCACAAGCCGCAACGTATATTGTGACCGAGCGCGCAAGCCCTGGCCAAAAGAAGCACCGGCGTATTCAGTCGTAAGTGCGTGGCACACCAATGTGACCAGCCGTCGGAACGTCATGAAGCTCATGTAGAACTTCTGAGCAAAGGTGCTTCGGAATGACAAGCAGCAGGGCCGGTCTATCCGGCTCATAACTTTGGCGGTATAATACACCATCGTGGAGCACGAATGAGCGATGGGACTGATTGGAAGACGGCGATTCGAAGCGCTCAATAATAGCACGCAAGGACGCATCATAGCGCTGCTCGTCACCGATGCATGTCATTTGCGAAAGGGAAAAGACGCAAAGCTCGGTGTCGGTGTCAGGCATAGTGCTCGACTCAGCCACCGGGTAGCGGGACAGGGAGTCTACGTCCAGATGTAGGTGTCCGAGCTGGTACGTCACCGTGTAGATATACTCTTGCAGTCGCAGAGCCCAGCGCCCGAGCCGGCCAATAGGATCCTTCAGAGACGAAAGCAAAGATATCACGTGGTGGTCTTATTGCAGAGAAATTTGTGCCATATAAATATGGGCAAAACTACGTGACTGCCCAAGCAAGAGGAAGACATTCAGGCTCTGTTATTGAATAGCGACGCTCGGCAGATGTGCGTAGGGGGCTAGTGAAGGCAATAACTCAGTCGTGTCCCCACTGGCGTTGGGCTAGGACGACTCTAATGTCGTGACCACTCGCATCGGTTCCGACTTCTGCCGGAGCAGATGTGTCAAAATGGGCCAAAATAGGTGAGTTGTGAGAAGGGTGATGAGGTGAGAAAAAGCAGCAGTTTCGGCGGAACCCCACGTAAAAGTCGCGTCTTTCTTTAGAAGGTCGGTGAGTGGTCGAGCGATCGTTGCGAAATCCTTCACGAACCTTTTAAAATAATAAAAAAAGTCCCACAAAGCTCCGGACGTCCTCGACAAACGGGGGTACAGGAAAGCTCGTGACGGCACGAATTTTCTCTGGGTCAGGCTGCACACTTGATGCGTCGACAAGGTGGCCCAACACCGTAGTCTGCTGGCGGCCGAAGAGACATTTTGACGAGTTTAGTTGAAGGCCAGCAGTGTGGAAGATGTCGAGAACTTCTGACAAACGCTGTAGGTGTGTCTCAAATGTAGGTGAATATACAACGACATCCTCTAGGTAGCACAGGCATGTTGACCACTCGAACCCTTGTAATAGCGAGTGCATCATACGCTCAAACGTGGCTGGGGCGTTGCATTCCGCATACGCCTTCACCTTGAATTGGCATAGGCCGTCGGGAGTTGCAAATGCAGTCTTTTCTTGGTCTTCCTCGTCCACCGCAATCTGCCAATAGCCAGAATGTAGGTGAATTGAAGAAAAGTATCGCGCGCCATGCAGACAATCGAGGGCGTCATCAATTCGGGGCAACGAATAAACGTCCTTTTTTGTGATTCGATTAAGATGGTGGTAATCGACGCAGAAACGCCACGTTTCATCTTTATTTCTAACGAGCACAACAGGAAATGCCGAAGGGCTCGAGGAGGCTTCAATAATTAATTTGGCTAGCATCTTGTTGACTTCTTCTTGAACTACCTTATGCTCTGTGGCAGACACCTGGTACGGTCGGCGGTGAGTAGCAGGGAAATCACCTGTATTAATGAGGTTCTTCACTAGGGAAGTCTGACCGAGTGGACTGCTGTCGATGTCAAATATGTCGTGGTAGGAAGGCAGAAGGCGGAATAGGGCGTCGGATTGCTCAGGTTTGAGTTTTGGGTCAATAAAAGGGCGCAAGGCCGCATAGAGGGATGTGGCATCCTGCGGGCGACATGGAAGATCGGAGCATGCGTCTGTCGCAAAAGCAGTGACATGGTCGTCTATCGAGGGTCAAAGCGTGGCGACTGAAATTCCGTGCGGTAGTACTTGCTGCGTGAAACGGAAATGGATAATGGGCAGACATGTTCGGTTAGAGGCTATGGTTATGATGGAGTGTGGCACAGTAGTGTCGCGCACTAGGAGAGAATCTGGAATAGGTGTGACGACATAATCACCGTCAACAACGGGTGAAGTTGTTGCCAAGTCAAAAAACTTGAGGGCTTTTGGCGCTATCCGACTGTGGTCTGTGGTACAGAGGCTTTTCGGCAGCTCGGGGCGATAATCTAGAAGAGGAAGTTCTAAACAGAGAATGCTGGTGGAAGAGTCAAAAAGGGCAGAATTCATCGATAAGAAGCCCATCCCTAAGTAGAGGTCATGAGGGCAATTGTCGAGCACGGTAAATAAAACCGGAACATGGCGGCCGCCAAGGTTAATACGAGCGGTACACATTCCAATGGCGGCCACAGTTCCACCATCGGGGACACAGATGGCTTGTGTTGCGGCAGGCGTGAGTACGTTTTTGAGGCGGCGACCGAGACGAGCACTCATTATAGACACCTGAGCTCCAGTGTGAACTAAAGCCGTCAAAGAAAGACCGTTTATATGCACTTCCAGCAAGTTCTTATTACAAGGTAGCGTCAACGGAGGATTAAGGTCAGTCGCACTTGATGCAGCACTACCTCCAGGAGCTGCATAATCTAGTTTTTCATCCGGGAAGATCCATAGTTAGTCGGGGATGGATAGCGGCGGGGTTGGGGCGACGGAGAATAGGGGCGTTGTGGTGACGGTGAACGAGCGGTAGAGCGGCTGTTAGGTGCGTCGGAAACAGGATGCTCACGGCTGTGCGAATACCGACGGAGGTCCACGTATGGCTGAGAAGAAGAAGAAAGTTGGCTCAAACGGGAGGGGGGGGGGTTGCCCAAGTGCTGCGGCAGTAACGGCAGACATGGCCAACTCGGGGACCGCGGAAGCAGATTGGCTTGTCGTGTGCTGTTTTCCCTTCCGTTGGATTGCGGGATCTGGGCAGAGAGTATGGGTCGGGGCGCGGGGCATTACTTGGCAACGGTCTGTAGTCCGGTCGAGAGGTGAAGCAGGCGACAAAAAAAACCAATGTTAGCAATTTATTGCTGCACGACTGCCTGAATAACGGAAACTGACACCGCCAGAGGTGTTTTTACGGTGCCCTGGTAGAGTGGAAGTGCATGAAACGGTGCCGAACGGGCCGCCTCACCCTTTGCGCCGTATGATGCGTGTGACATTCTCGTGCAAGGGTGGTGCGGCACCGAGATCGGTACAGGTTCATGTGACAGTCGTGTTAGGGTTGGTTGGTTGCGAAACTTTATTGCGGTCTTGCAAGGCACGCGTCAGCCTGCAGCGGGCGACTCCCACGTCGGGACGGATAGGCCAAGCCTATCAGCCGCTCCGCGGGCCTGCTGGATGGCCCAAAGTTGGTCGGCAAGGAGCGAGCTGCGTAGGGCCGCCTCCTACCTGACCGATGTAGTGTTGGGGTTAGTGTACATTGCCTTGCACTCCGTTTAGGGAGCCGTGCAAATTGAGGCCGAACTCGGCGGTTTTTGGCCATTTAGAAGCGGAGGAATTACCTAGTCATGATATCGACGGTCATGACGTTGTTGTACACTAGCAATTTCAAAGCGTCGTCTGCATTGCCCTTGAGTATGTGGCCCACCTTGTCGCTCTCGGTCATTTCCTCGTCCACTTTGCGGCACAATGCGAACACGTCCTGTATGTACGAGACATACGACTCGGTTGATGACTGTACTCGGGTGGCGAGTTCTTGTCGTGCGGCCGTTTGTCGACCAGACATGTCCCCAAAGGTGCCGCGTAGTCGCTCCTTGAAGATGTCCCAGCTGGTGAGCTCGGCCTCATGAGCGTCAAACCATACACGCCGGGTGCCATCCAAATAAAAGATTACGTTGGCGACCATCATGTTAGGGTCCCCTCGGTGAGACAGGATAACGCGCTCGTACATGCGGCACCAGTAGTCGAGGTCAAGGCCAGGCTGGGCCGAGAACGTACCGGGATTACGGGGGCGGTACTTCGCAAGGTACGTAGTATCTGGCATTCCAGCTGATGGCGGTGACAGGTTGTTATCAATAGAAGCCATGGCCGGAGGCTGGACGGTGCGACCACTGCGAAGCTTCGTGGTGAGGACGGGGAAAGTTCCACCTCCTTCAAATATGTTACGGAAGAGAGCCGCTGTAGTGACATGGCTGTAGATGAAATATATTTCAAACCAGCAGTAGCTGTGGCGTGACCGGTAGACCAGACTGCAAGCGGAGAGCACTTTTCGTCCTCTTCATCAGGCACACACGCCCATCGTCCCACAAAATGTCAACATGCATTTAGCAATAATGTATCGTAATACAAGAGGGGGAGCTTTTACACAATCATTTAAGGGTGAACTTGTGCCTAGAAAAGTAGCTAGGACACAAAGAAAAGTCTGCTAAAAGCGTTCCGCCCACGTGTTCCTTTCTGAACAACAACCAGGTCAGTTCCCTGGCTTGTGCTCGTGGACGAGAGACATACGCTGCCCTCCGCCAAGATGCTCGAGCGCGTGTGAGGCCCTGCAGACGCCCACACTATAGCGTCTTGTTTGTTGCGAGGCACTGTAGACGCTCACATGGCGTCTCGTTGGTTTTCTTCGTAAAATGATCAGTAGAAGCAACCTCTGTGACAATAAGGAGCAATCTCCTGTGGCAATCTCTGTGGCAACGGTACGTTGGCGTAAAGCGTCTGCGTACGTTGGTACACGGCGTTTGTGCAGTGGTCGTTGAAGTCGAAGAGGTTGCACTTCTGATTCCGGCAGAATAATGGCGTGCCGAACTTCATCATTTGTGACAAATGTGAGGGATGAAACTGTCGGCATGACGTGGTTGCAGAAGGTTTCGAAGGTCTTCTTTTACGATGGAGTACACCAGCTCCCCCAGTGTATTGCTACTGCTGTCTCGCTTTGCCAAAAGAACGTCTGCGAAGTCACTACTTGCATCCCGATTGTGGTGACGGGCACGCTGCTGCAGTGCTCTTTTTATGGTCATGGTGTCTGTGCGGAATTCAGCAACGGTACGTGGAGGATTGCGAACCAGGCCTGCAAATTAGCCCTGCTTGACTTCACGCATCAAGGGACGCACTTTCTTTTCTTCGGTCATGTTAGATTCGGCGCGTTTGAAAAGGGGGTACATGTTATCTACATACATGCAGACAATCACGTTCGTGCGTTGGTTTCTGGATTGTAGGGCATTTTATGCGCTTTCCCAGCAATCCATGATGAAACACGCGGCAAGCAAATCCTGCTGGAAATCTTCCCACGTCGTTATTGCTCCTTCGTGGTTCTCAAACCGTGTTCTCACTCCATCCTCCAGCGCAAAGTACACGCGGGCCAATATCCTCGCCTCATCCCAGGCATAGGTCCTTGGCACCCACTCGAAATGCTCCAGCCATTCTTCCACATTTTCGTGCGCGTCACCGTGAAAGGGTTCAGGTAAGCACAGTGGAGACACGATGAGTTGAGATGTTGAAGCCCGATGGACCATTTCTCTGAAGTTGGCGGCTACCGCTGCCTGTGTTGCTGGAGCAGTGAGGAGTGGTTTGATTTCAGGTGACTCACCTCGGAGGTGGCGGCTTGAACGCTGGTTTAATGGAGTAAGTTCGCCCAGGCTCCAATTGCTGAGACTCTGGGCTTCTCTCTCTTGCGCCAAGGGGACTTCCAGTCATACCCCGCCCGTCTACCAGAATGTCACGTAATACGATAGGGGGAACACACACACACTGATTTATTACGGCGAGCTTGTGCCCAGAAAAGTAGCTATGACATAGAGAATAGTCTGCTAAAAGCGTTCCGCACACGTGTACGTTTCTGAACAACAACCAGGTCAGTCCCCCGGCTCGTGCTCGTACACGAAAGGCATGCGCTGCCCTGCGCCAAGATGTGCGAGAACGTGCGAGACACTGTAGACGCCCACATAGCGTCTCCTTGGTTGTGAGGCACTGTAGGCGCACACATAGCGTCTCGATGGTTCTCTTCGTAAAATGATCAGTAGGAGCAATCTCTGCGGTTATATGGTGTATAGGTTGTGCCGAAAAGTGTTTCAAAAGCTCAATTTTGCCGAATAACATGAATAACGGACTCCAGCGGTATTTGCAAGCAATAATTGAGGTTAAAGTGCGTTTATATAGGCACTGATTTTGAAAACGGGCATTCATAGGCACTTTTAAAAGTTTAGGCACCAAAATCCAAAATACGGATATATGGACACAATAAAATACTATAAAAGCTGTTCTTGTCTTCTAGTTTGTGCTCTTATGTCAAAACGGGGTGATAGGAATGCAATAAATGACAAGTATTAACGAAAACATAATGAAATGCATGTCATGAAAAGAATGATTTGCATGTGGCGTTCATGGCGTACTCATATCTGCTTCCTTAGCACATAGCACCTAAAATCACTACCTTGGCATACAACCTCGGTTAGGTGTGTCACTGGATAACGTGTTCATATATTGCGTGCACATAAATATCCCACAAAAAGCCCATGGGGGAGCGCTCTCAGTTGTAGCTCGGATTGCATCGGAAGTGTAAGCAGGAGATTGTGGGTTCAATTCCGTAGAAAAAGGATGGTATTTCGACTTCTTGGAAACCTGAGTAAGCACTTCTATAACATAAAGTAGCGCAACGCTGCTAACGGCCTCCACACATTCTAGAGAGCGCCGGAGTGGAGCGAGCACTCTAGCGCAGAACCATCTATAGTTAGTGGGCGCTCCAAGTACTACCATGGCTACGACGACGGATTAAGGACAAGCCCCGATCATAGGCTGCTTCGCTTCTAATAAAAGCGCTTACTGCTCTCTTTTTCACACACTGCTTAGTGGTAAGCATAAAGGCATAAGCGTAAGGGTGGTGGAGGCGAGGGCTGGCAAAGCAGCTGTGTGCAAAACCACGAACGTCTACGATGATGAAAAAAGAGCGCCTATTTACAGATCCTTAAGTGAACTAACGACTGCTTCGCGTACTACGCAGGGTTTTCTTCATGGGGGAATTGTGCAATTATTTCTCCTGCGCTTCTTGGTACCTGCGGAGTAGCTTTTACCTCAGAACCATTGCACGGAACTAAATACAAACGTCTTTCATAAGGTTTCCGCCCATGTACGTGGACCCCGAACAAGTTTCGGCCTATAAAGGCCAGTGTGATCATAATATTGCCGGAACTAATGCCACCCCGATGATTGTTATGCCATATCCTATTTTTTAAGTATCACCGTTCATCAGCAACAGCGTGTTTATTCGGCGTTCTTGAAATCAGGCCACAATCGTTTCGTACGAGCCTGAAAACTCGATGTTTAAAGTTTTCTGTATATGGGTGGCTTTCAATTTGTCCTTTAGTTTTTTTTATTTTTTATACTTTCTCGGCTCATCACTATTCAGCAAAATGGAAAAGTTGAACTATTTCTGGGGCTTTTATTCTCATTTTTGTTGTTGTAGCGTCTACAGGTGCCCGTTCAAATCGCGGCCGTCTTCATGTGGACTTTCAAATACCGCATGCTTCCGCGAAATGTAAAATCTAGGTTCTTGTTTCGAATGTGGCTCTGAACATCCTTGACAATCTTGTCCCGTCACTCACGCGTCTGTGGCTAAATTTTCGAAAAGCACCATAAGATTGCCTTTAAAATGCCGAAGCTGTTTTGCAAATAATTATATATCCAGTAAAATAAAACTATCATCATCAAAAACCAGTTTGTGTTATCAAAGTTTGGTGAATCTTGTGCTCACCACCAGTTCAGTGAAAACTGAGAAGGCGACAGCTAACTCAATAATTGACTGTGAGCCGGAGACTGTGAGTTCGTAGAACAAGTAAATATTAGAGAACGGCTGTTGCAAATGTCCTTGCAAAAAATCCTGAAACATTGAAAGGCCTAATTAGGACGTGTCCTCTGATCTGTGACAGGTGTGAACGCTTGCTTTTATTTTGAGGTTTTGTCTTTGCTGTTTGCACATCCGTGTCGTGTCTGTGAGTGCGTGTGGTTTACCTTGAACCTTCCTGCGCTAAGAATCAACTTAGAAACGATCTAGCATCGCCGTGCAAAGGGCCATTAACAACTTAGATGGAACCTTGAAACAACCTGTGTGACCTATCTAAGGCATACAAACACTCTATAAAGAATCAGAGTAGTCTTGAGATTTATACACATCCACGGTTTCAAGCGTTTCTAGGCAAGCCGCGTCGTTCTTTCCTTACTAGGCACCCAGCGTAAACCTTTGAAATCTCAAGAATACACTGGCTCTACGACGTAGCCATCGTAAAAAGGCACTTGGTCTATTGAGGTACTATTTCTGTTTAGCTTCGCCTATCAATCTCGCTGATAGTTCGTGAACCACGGCTGCAATGTATTCGCCATAAGGCGACCTACGTCTATTTGGTAGTTATCGTTCTTTCGTGTTCGAGAAGACTGCACTCTTGTTACGGAGGTTAGTACGTTAGCGTGACCTGCATCATAACGCTCCCGTTCTTATTCCTCTGCTTACGCTCGTTGCAATATTATCCAAGATCAATTTTCGCCTCGTGCAGCAGTTTGCGTACAGCTAATGTAATTTCGCGTCACTCACTTCCCGAAGCCTCAGCATACTGGCAAACTACGGAATCTTAATATTGCATTCAATGAACTGTAACATTGGGATAACAAGGCCGAACTATATTCCCATAATCCTTCTTAAAGATATTGACAGAGAAAAACAAGGAAGCAGGTAGGAAGGAACACTCGCACAAAAGATGTAAAAATAAAACGAGACAGAAAGCGACAGAATGGGTGAATTAACGTGAAAAAAAGTGCCAGTGAGAAATAGAAGCAGCGGAAAAGAGCGAACTACCAAAAGATACATAGAAAGACAACAAAAGGCACATAAAAGAGCGAGAGAAACTGCAGAAAGGAACATACACCAAACAGAAAGCACAAGAAGATAAAAATAGAAAAAGTGGAAAAATTAAGAGAAGCAAAAAGGCAGAGAGGAAATTAGAGAGAGAGTAAGGAAGAAATGAATAAAGAAAGAAAATAAACAATTCAAGATAAACAACCAAGGAAACTTAGGTGCGCTCTTCTTTGAGATTAGTGCGAAGAGTTCAAAATTTTTTTCTTGTTTCACAAACAGATCTGAAAGTCATGTGCCATTGGCTAGTTTAGACGCCTTGTTTATGCACCACATTAAATGCAACCATCTATACACATAATTATAAGAGAATCAGCCACTGTTACATTGTTGCGCGTAGGTGCAAGTACGCTATCAATTCAATGAACTCTTTGCTTATAAATAATTTGTCAGAGTAGAGCAGCAGCTTTTCTTTTTGAAGTCACACTGGTAAAAGACCAGATAGCCAGAATCATGAGATCCCCATTTAGGGTTACAACTGTTATACCAGTACTGTAAAACAATGCAACAATTAACTTGCGTCACACGTTTTGTCCAACGACGCAGAGCTTGTGAATCTAAATATTATAAAAAAATCAAGCGCGTATCTGAATGCGCATAAAGACAATTGCCTTGAAAAGAAAGATCTTTTTTAGGATTAGTATTAAGATGCTATAGGTAGCCGGCTGATCTGGCCTTGCATAATTTGCAGGCATTTGTCCCACCTGGTCTCCTCTTTGCTAATTATAGTAATGTTCTTTTGTTTGTTTTTTGTTCTTTAACTGAGCGCGGGTAGGCTTTTAAAAGTTCGCACATAGTATGACTAACGATGAATAAGCCTTCTATGCCTTCTATGCTATTTCGCACGCACTGTATTGTACCGGTACCCATATCTCACTGCGCCACACCACAACATACTTGTCACACCTCATGAGTCACATGCGAGGTCTGTAGCATTCAAGAACTTCAAGAGAAGTTTTGACACCTGCTTCCTGAAAATCCAGTGACCACGCGGAAACACAATATCAGTTACGCTGTCGCGTGGTGAGCCTAAACTTTTTTTCTTCAATTGCCAGCGTTGTTAATTTGAGGTGAGTCCTTTTAGGAATATGTCGGAGTCTTGCGAATGCTAGCGAAGACTCTTGCCTATGTGTTTGTGACTGGGCGTTATTTTTTAATCAAGTGTCCATATGCATATTTATAAATTGCATTCTAAGATTAACACACCTGATTTACATGAAGTTCTTTTGTTTAAGCAATATTCATGATATTTATTTTTCTTCAGGTCTGTTGAGCGCCCATATAACTTGTCATATTTTGTACGATAAACGAAAACACCATGAGCCATTCGGTTTCAATGAAATAGCACATTTTTTAAAATCATAACTACTGCCTTACTTGTGACCGCTCCACCCTGTTGCAGCACGGCCAAGTACTGCACCAGAGTGGATTGGTCACCCTGATGGAGCACTTGGCCACGACCTCCCATGTCTACCACAACTAACATTTGACCCTCAGTCCCCAGCGGCTGCGGATCAACTGTCCAAGGCGGTGATCGGACCTGCGATGGCGCGGAGGGTGCTAAGAATCTCTGGGTCGGGAGTCGCCGGCATTGGAGACTGAACTTGGCTACCTTAAAAGCTAGAACGTTATGTAGTGAGGCTGATCTAGCTATTCTATTCGACAAATTAGCGGGTGTCCAATGGGATATAACAGGGCTCAGTAAAGTTAGGAGGAAACGTGAGGCTTATACAGTATTGAAGAATGGACACGTCCTATTCTACAGTGGAATAACTGACAGAAGAGAACTAGGGAGGGGGTTATTATGCAGAAGAATAGCGCTTGCAACATAGAGGAACACTATAGCAAAATTGAGGTGACAAGCATCATAATTAAGTTAACAAAAGGTATATGACGAAGGTGGTACACGCCTATGCACCAACATCAAACCATCACGATCATTTGGTTGAACACGTCTATGAAGACGTACAGCCAGCCATTAGTAAATAAAGTCAAAGTATAGCAATCTGATGGGCTACATCAATGCCAAAGTTGGCAAAAAACAGGCCGGAGACCTTGCGGTGTGGGAATGTGATATCAGCTGTAAAAATGCCAGAGGGTGGTTAGAAGTTGAGTTCACAGAATGTAATAACTTGTGGGTGTTAAACACCTTCAGAAAATGAGCTATCAGTAAGTGGACCTAGCGAAGTCCTAATGGCGAAACTGAAAATGAAATAGACTTCCTTTTGTGTGCACACCCAGGAATTGTACATAACGTAGAAGTAGTTGGCAAGATCCGATGCAGTGACCAAAGAATGATAACAGCTCGTATTCACCTAGATTAAAAAAAACAAAGACAAAAACTGATACGCAGAAAGTCACTCAATGAAATAACGGTGAGAATGAAACTACGAGAATTCAGAGTTTTGCTTCAGAATAAATTCAGGGCACTAAACTAGGTAACTGAAGTTCGCGTTGACACATTGAAAAATAATCTTACTAGTATGAATAAACATGGTGCAATAGAAATCGAAGGAAATCTAAGGCAATAGAACTCGAAGTAGCAGGACACTAGCAAACTATCTCAGGAAACTAAATATCTTATTAAAAGACCACAAACCATGAAAGCCTCAAACGCAACCGGCAAAATATAGCTAGTGTAGCTAGTTGAGAGGAAATGGTACCGAAATCTTGGAATAACACCACCATTATCTTATACCTTAATAAAAGAAACAACAAGCACTTGAAAAATTACAGGTCAGTCAGCTTATTGTCCGTTCTCAACACACTATATTTAAAAATATTAGCTAAAAAATTAAGGTGACACGACAGTTCGATCAAGGAAAGGACCAAGAAGGATTTCGTGCGGGCTACTCCACAATAGAATATATTCCTAATATCAATCAATTATTAGAGAAAAGCGCGGATTACAACCAACCCCAATGCATGGCCTTCATAAATTACGGGGAAACATTTGACTCAGTCGAAGCATCATCAGTAATACAGGCAGTGCGAAATCAGGGCATCGGGGAACCCTACAAAAACATACTGGAAGAAATCTTCAGTGGATTCACAGCAACCATAGTTCTCTACAAAAAGCGACAGGGTCCCATTAAAGAAGCGTTTAGGCCGAGAGCGATTTATTCGCTGCTATTCACCACGTGTTTACAGGAGGTTTTCAGGACCCTAGGCTAGCAAAAGTTAGGAAGTATAGTTATAGTAAAGCGTCTTAGTAAGCTTCCAGTCGATGATGACATTGCCTTGAGTAACTCAGGGGACGATGCTCAGCTCATGGCTTTAGAAGTGGAAGCGGGAAGCATAAAATAGATAACAAAACTATTATGCCCAAAGCTGAAGTTATGTGCCACAGTATCGGCAGGAAACAGCACTTCGAGGTAGGAGGAGAGACGCTTGATGTTTTAAAGAAATATACTTACCTTAGACAGGTAGGAGCCATGGAGCCGATTCATATGAGTGAAATATTGGAAGAATAAGGATGAGGTGGATGACGTTCGGCAAGCATACTGAAATCATGATTGGATATCTGCCACTAACCATCAAGAGGAACGTATATAACAGCTGCATCTTGCCAGTACTTGCCTAAGGAGCAGAAACCTGGAGGCTTACAAAAAAGATTGCCCGCAGCTTGCCTCGGGGGAACACTGAGGAGGATGCGGAGCATATAATTGATTAACGGGGTGTTAAAGTGCGACCTACTTGGGTCGATGGCTAAATTGGTTAAGGTGGTTGTAGGAGGGGGTGTTAAATGAGTGAACACGTACACACGTACGCGAAAGGGCGGCGCTGGTCGAAGGGACGTCGATAATTGTGTTTGTGGATTCGTTGGAATTCATTTCACCGCGACCTTGGACGTCGACGCGCTGTACAAACCAACCGACGAGCGGCAACTGAGCGAGCGAGCGCCGACCTTGAGTATATATACAGCGCGACGGCGCATGCACTGTCAGCTGTTGAATGTTCTCGAAGCGCGATGGCGCATGCGCGTCCACTGGAGAATCAGGAGAATTGTAGAATGTTCTCGAAGGGAAGAAGCGCGCGCGGCACAGATGGTGGGTGACGGTGCATGCGCGTGTCAGCTGTCGAATGTTCGAGAAGGGGGAGAAGCGCAACGGCGCATGCGCGCGCGTCGGCTGCCGATGTTCTCGAAGTGCGACGGCGCATGCGCGCGCGTCAGCTGCCGATGTTCTCGAAGCGTGACGGCGCATGCGCGCTACATTATACAGCTAGCGAATGTTCGTGAAGAGGAGAAGCGCACGCGGTGTGTAGAGGAGGAAGGGTGCACAGATGGTGGAGGAGTGAAGCGCGCGCGGTGTGTAGAGGAGGAAGGGATGCAGAGATGGTGGAAGAAGGAGGAGGAAGCTTGCGGACGGCGCCGCACTACAAGCCTCGAGTATTAGATGCTCCGCATCTAAAAGCTTCAGCTTAAATTGAGGACAATGCAGCGAGTGATGGAAATAAAAATCATAGGTGTGACTTTAAGAGACAAGAAGAGGTCAAAGTAAGTCAGAGAGCCAACCGGGGTTAAAGATATTATATTTGAAATCAAGAAGAAGAAACATACGTGGGTTGAATACGTAGCACATAGGTATGATAAGCACTGGTTTTTAAGGGCAACTGAATGAATTTCTAGACAAGGCAAACACCAGTAGGCAAAACAGAAAGTTAGGCGTGCCGATGAGAATTCAAGCAAAATAGCAGCATAACCATGGAGTGAATGATGGAGAGTTGAGCGAAGCATCCGTCTGTCTATTCGTTCTTGCTTCCGTCCGTCCATGCGTCCATCTTTGTGACTGTCCGTGCATCCATCCACCCGTCAGTGCGGGCGTCTGTTCATGCGTCCGCACGTCCATCCGCGTGTCTGTTCCTGCGTTCGCCCATGCATCCGCACCTGCGTCCGTCCATGCGTACATCTGTCCGTGCTGCCATCCATGCGTCTATTGATGCATATTTCTGAGTGTCCGTTCGTCCATCTAGTCAACACTCCAAGTACCACCATTTCGCATCTTTTCATCACATATTCCGCATATAGAAGCCCCGCCATCCAGTGGACATTCCAAGGAATAAATGAGAGGGGGCACACGCACACTTTCTTACGGCTTGCGCTTCGTGTCTATTCACTTTTAACCACCTCGAGTTCATGGTATATACTAGTTCAACGTATTCATGGCCCTGCGGCCCAACGCTCCCTAAACCTTTCTAAAACCAAGAAGGTTACGCCCAGCGAGTATAAAAAAGCAACCCTTTCTTGTCAGATAGTGTGCAATATACATACCAATGGCTGCGAATGTGGAATAAGAGACAGGTGAATTCGACTTTTAGTTAACGTGCACGCTGTGAATTTTTTTATTCTTCAATAACGCACAGGAGAAATCTCCCAGCGGCACCACCTTGAATGTCAAAGCGTAAGACATGTTACGTACTACGACGAAGGACGAACGGATGCTATTTTAAGGAGCTTCGCCCCTAAAATTCACTGCGTTGCCGCAAAGGCAAATCAATTAACGTGATAGAAATAAATTGGAAGGTCACGCGAGAGATGGCAAGCAGATCGAAACGTGCCGCGTGTTTCTCGCGCACAATCATGCATGAAACGTACTCACCGGTACGGATGAACGTGAATAGGCGTCTCAGTTGTTACTTCGTTGTGACTGAAAAGTGCGCCTTTTTCGCAAGGAGGGGGGAGGTGTTAATGCTTAATGCTTATAAGAAGGAAAAGAACAGAAAAGTGAGCCCCGCCACTGTCTGCATCAGGGTGCGACACCTCAGTAGTAGCTTACAAGGGATGGGGGTGAGGAGGGATCAAAAGGATAGGAATAAAGGTGTAGAGTGAGAGAAAGAGAGAGGCGCTAAGCCAGCGAGCGAGTACATATCGAGGAGGTGGCGTCAGGAGATGGCGTAGAGCAAGTCCAGTAGGTTAGAGCTATGCTGTCGTCGGAGATCGGCGTCATGAGATGACGTAGCGCGAGCCAAGTCGGCCAGAGCTATGCTGACGTCAGAGATCACAAGGGCACAACCGGTTGGCATGGAATCCAGCAAGCGAGCCGCCTTTTTCGCAAACAAAGGGTTTCCAACGATTGTAGACCGTTGGCGCCCCGTAACTAAAACAGAATCGTTCCAGTGCAAGCCCAACGCCAATCAAGACGTATGATCCTCCCCACTTGGAGATAACGGCGTGCGAGAGATCATCCAGTCCTCTCCTCTCTACTGGCCAATGTAAGCATGAGAGATGAGAGCCTCCACGTTCTTATTGATTGATATTTGGGGTTTAACGTCTCAAAACCAGCATATGATTATGAGAGACACCGTAATGGAGGGCTTCGAAAATTTCGACCACCTAGGGTTCTCTAAAGAAGCGCTGACATTCAAGATTGAGATGTGCCCATCATTCGATTGCTTGTTATGCATAGGTCTTCTTGGGAAAATTTGAACGGCATCCATCGCGTGGAAGTTATTTTAATTCGATGTCAAACAGCGTAGAAAAGCTAAGGACAAAAAAACTAAAACTAGACTGCCCTGTGACATCGACACTAGTGCTACGTGTTCGGTGTGATACATTCCACAAATACCATTCTGAGGGACAATGTACCAGTAGCGATAACGTGTACGATCCGAGTATTTTTATCGTGGTGCCGACTGGCGCCGAAGTGCAGAAACGCGCTCGCTCGTCTACGGCCGGGCTAGTGCGCGCAAGTGCAGTCTAGCCTGGCCGTGGCTCATCGCGTGAAATCTTCATCGCACCGGTTTGTATGATTTTGTGAAATTACCAAAATAAAAACCACCTTTAAAAGAATGGCGAAAGAAAAGAGCATGATTAAACATGTGCTTGTCAGTCAGCATGTCGAGGAATCATTGGGAGTTGCAGGTGAGTTGCAGTCGTCTAGTTCGAATCACGAAAAAAGTGCATGAGGGTGTCTTTTCATATCACGTATTTGTTATACATCAACACCATCACAAGCTCTCAAAAGTGAAAAAGCGAGTAATCAGATAACATCGCTAACAAGTAACACGCAGGTATCGTTGAATTTTGGTTCATCAGCAGACTTTGCGTCCACGTGCAAATGGTAATACTTGAGTTAACCGCGAGAGACTGGATAGGGAGGGCCATCTGGATACGCAAAAAAAACCTGACAAGCAGGAAACGTGTTTTATTGCTCCGTTGTTGCTCATTCGCGATAACTATATTGCAGTGACCCCTCTGTGTATACCCGAATGCTTCGCACGCCAAAGCACACCGAAATAGCTGAGACACACGAGCGAGCATGGCTGAAGCGTGCATGCTCGGGCACCTCTGCAGTGCTGCTTGGAATGGCGTCCATTTTGAAATCACTGTTCTGCAAAAGGTAGACTGAAGTAAAAGTTATTCGCGACGTCACGAATCACAGGGATTCCAAGCTCCATACTATCGTATAGAACCCGAGTCTACACTTTGTACGGCGACGACAGCAATGCAGGTGACCAGGCATGACTGAATGAGTCCGCCGAATAGACGAAATGTTTGTGGAGCAGCTGAGCCTGACGTCACTCTTTTCAGTTGAGAAGTGGTCAGCTGTGGTGTGATTTGGAGGTGACCACGAGCTAGCGCCACTGCCGGTGCTCTCAGCGCTGAAAATGGCTGGATTGCCAGTCGTTTTTGAATAGTGCTAGATCCCAGTAATATAAATCAACAAAAGAGATAGTTATTCATCCCTCAGTTGCGTTTTAGGTTGCGAATCGATGCTACGGGGTCTATAGCTACTCGATGACGCAAAAATCTTGGCATGAGTAAACTTGATGTCAGTGCTCCTTTAACGTGCACGCAAATCTGAGCACATGGGCCTACAATATTTCCACCTCTATCGGAAATGCAGCCGCCGCAGGTGGGATTCGAACCCACGACATTCGGGTCAGCAGCCTAGTACCTTAGCCACTAGGCCACCGTGGCAGGACCGCTCTGATTGCGCCATCTTGCTTATAATGCTGAAAACACGATAGTTTCCCCCCTCCTAAGGTGCCCGCCAACATAGGTAAGTGGTAGATATATATAGCCGAGGACTTTGAAGGAGCCGAATGGACAACTCGAGTAATATGCATGCAACTACGAGATGGCGTGTCTGTATATCCACTGCCACATCAAATGCGTATTGGCAAAAGTATGGCCCTGGTCGTAGTGCCAGGAAGACCTTCTTTGTGCTTGTTGTGCCGAAGCACGGGACACATGGGGCGCGATTGCAATGTCCCAAGGTGCGACGAATGCCACCCTTTCGGTCATGAGCAAGATTACTGCAACCGTTCGTACGCCCGAGCTGCAGGGTAACGACCTGAGACTCAACAGAGTGAACTTCTCATGGATGACGAGGAATCTGAACAAGCATCCTTGCCTGCAACACCGCAAAAGCAAACGACATCGGACGACGCGCTGGTGCTAAACAAAAGCAACCAACTTTCTTCAGCTCTTGACACGAACGCCGAGCGGTGGATGGGAAATCCATTGGCCACTTATGCCTAGTTCACACAACAACCGCTTTCTACAGCGACCGAAATTCCCCAGCTGCCGAAACGCAGCGTCGTTCGCACTGGACGCGCCCCGCGCCGCCGAATATGCCATCTATACTACGGGGCGAACGCGGGATGGATGCGCTGTCACCCGGTTGTTGTCGCGGCTCGCAAACGCTACTACGCTATCCGGTGGTGTATACTCCGACGATTCTCGTACGCAAGAAGCAAGAAAAGACAGTACTGCTTACTTTGCTGCCAAGTGGCTGTCTTGTAAAGCACGAAGAGCAGAAAAACCACCGACGCCAACGACGTTGGTGGGTTCATTTTGCTTTGCAAGACCGCAACAAGCTCGGTCACACCAACAGCAAGCTCGGTCACCTCTTTCACGAATACGGAGGCGAAGTAGGCACAGAGTAGGTTAAACTCCCGTTGGTTTCAACATTCAGTTACGTGCACTGCGGCATAACAAGTGAGTAGGGCTTGGCCGCCATTTTTCAAAATTCCTTGACTAGCGCTCCTATTGGTCCGCGGTGACCGATTCGGCGGCAGACGCCGCAAAAATCGGTCCGAGAGCGATCGGCGCGGAGAGGGCCCTTTCGGCGGATCTCGCCGCCGCCGAACCGGATTCGGAGCACTTTCGGCGGCCGGAATGCTCAGTGTGAACGCGGCCTTAACAGTAACCCCGACGACCAGCGAACAGATACGTTTTGCGCCTGCGATGCATGCCGCGTTGCGCTGAAAACAACACACCATGAAATGCCGGCGCCCCAGGCCAACGCCAGTTCAACTCCTCTAAACTCGGCTTCACGGTATTCTTTAGCGAACGAAACACAAGAAAATGAAGGTTTCCTTGATGACCTGGATGGCCCAAATATGTAATTAGAATTGGCGTCTGCGAAACGCCATCGCGCCTCGGACGACGGCGCTCAAGTTGACTAAACACAAGTGAAGTCGGAAGTACAGTGGAAGGTTGTCAGTGGAGGCAAGAAACGAAGCGCTGCCCGACAACGGTCGTCGTCGCTCAAACGCGACGATGGCTGCGCAAACTAAAGGTGAACAACATGGAAACACCCTGGTCGATGAGAGCCCAACAAGTGAAAGTGCAGGGCTCTAAGACTGGACCCACTCACCGATCTCGTCACTGAGCGGGTTCGTGAAAGCAGCGATGCTCAACGCACGAGGACTGGCTTCCAGAAAGAAACAGACTCAGCTCTATAGACTAGCGACGAATCAACAACTGGACATTATTGCAGCTCGGAAAACCGGAACGGAGAGCGTGCACCCCACCTAGAGCCTACTGCAATGTTTCACTGGACGCTACAGTGCCAGTGTCAGTCATGCAGTTGGAAGGTTGGCAGGCTGTGTGATCTTTCAGCGGGATAGTTTAGGTGCCACTGTTCAAAATGTCACGTCTGATTTATCGGGAAGGTTGGTTGTTTGTGATTTGACCTTCTTTTTTCTTAATTGGCGAGTAATGTGTTTATATGCACCGGTTAAAGTTGATGAACGGTGTGCAACATTCAAAGTAATTCCTGCTTATTGTGAATGCGATCGCATAGTTATCCTAATGGGAGATTTGATTTGTGTGATAAGTGGCGATGATAAAACAAGTACATCCAATTTCAATAACGCAAGAACAGTTGCGCTAGGGAATCTAATGTCCGACTTAAACCTTTAGAATGTTGCAGAGTGTATTAGTAAATGACCAACACTGTATACACATTTTCAAGGCTCCAGTGATGTGCGCCTCGATAGAGCCTGTGTGTCACTGTAATTAGTTCCGATTACCATGGAGTACGATGTCTTCCCCATTTCATTTAGTGATCACTGCTTAGTATCACTTGTAATAGGTAAAAGAAAGAGATGTAGACCATTATTTACCTCGGACACGTGGAAACCTAATTCTAATCTCTTCTACCATGAAATAATTATGGACAGTATTCGAGAGGCGTCGGTGATCGTAGACGTGGAGACCAAAAATATGAAGTGAAATGGAACAAATTTAAACAGGTTACAATATTGAAAGTCGAAGAGCGCTATAGTCATGTTGTTACATGAAACGCATGTCGTGAATTTTGTGTTACAGTCTGTTGCTTGTGTTCGCCATACAATTATGTTATACCACACCAGTTTTGAAACATGTCATGTGAACGAATCCAACACGAGAGATGCAGGACCATGAACAGTAAATCATGACATTCATGACATACATGTCGTGATTTTCAAGTTGTGACTAGTCAAATGTGTTTTTATACAGTCATGTTGTGCCATACCAAGTTTGGTACCGATACCATTATCGAAACGGCCAGGAGGGCTAAAAGTCGTAGGCGGCTAGATTATATAGATAGATAGATATGCGGTGTTCCAATTCCTCGACAGCACGTAGACAGTCTACGAAGACTGCTTAGAAGACAGCATCGAGCCCATGCTGTCCGAGAAATGGAACACGTTTAGACGACTTTCACGCGACGATGCGCCACTTAGCGTCGATAAGAAAAAGCGAAAGTAAACAAACGTAACAGTTGTAATATCTGTCTTATTTAGTGTTGAAATAAAACAAATGAACGTTACTCACGTTGAGCGTCTGGGAAAGCGTCTGCTCGTGTACACATGATCATTCTGGCGCGATTAGATCTATCTGAGTGATTCTCTGAGCAGCCATGTTGTTTAGACAGCAATGTAGCCTGCATCATATTTGTCTACGATGTAGTCTTCTCCAAGCTGTCTATGTTGCCAGCTACGTGAGAATTGGGAGGGACTTAAGATGGCTGCCGTTCATTTAGCTGTCCATTTAGCCGTTTACGATGAGTATTGGAACACACCCATAAATAGATAGAAAATAGATAGATAGATAGATAGATAGATACATAGATAGAAAGATAGATAGATAGATAGATAAATAGATAGATAGAGATAGATAGATAGATAGATAGATATATATATATAGATAGATAGATCTGAGTGTTTCCTTGCCTGAGCGTTTCCTCTATATCAAGTATACCGATATCTGTGCATCTATTTTTCAAACGTATCCTGAAAAGGCGTGTGGTGTTTTCTTTTTGTACGTTTCTGATTTTATATTTAGAGGACATCGTTCTGTGCTAGGCCAGCGAGGAAAAAATAGTTCATTTTTGTGGTTATTATTAAAGAGAAGTTTCAGATAAGGGCCTCTTTTTCAAGAAAATTGTAGCCTTTCATTCACGCGACACTGCTAAAAGAGCTCGTTTCGCAGAAAATGCAGTATCTGTGTCGGACTGATCAACTGTGGGCGAAAAACAATGGTTTTCGTTTAGCGAAAATCGAAATAGATTTGACTAAATTAACAACCGATGCCTGGCGCATGTGGCATTCTAACCCAGGTCTTCTATGTGGCCAGTACATGATCTACCACTTAGTCATGGAATGTCAGTAAAACAAGTAACATTACGTGATGGAAGCTAGAGTTTAACGAGGTGTCGAAACATATTAGTTGGGCGACAAACGACTGGCTTAAAGGCCTACCCATATCAAAGACCATATACTGAATTACAATTTATGAAAAACAGAATCAACGTAGTGTTGAGATGCTCAGGTGTATGCATTGCCTTTTGGTGTATCGCATATATGCATATTTGTAATAGAAATAATTAAGACGTAGTTGGCAATTCAAAGCTGTACTTGCAGTAGGCATTCCAAAATACTTTGAAATCGCCTATGTTGCGAGGACAGACATTCTTTGCCTTGCGTCCTTGTTAGGTTGTTCACCAAGAAGTGAAATGATGGTAGCGATTGAGAAGGCAACGCGAGCGGGCCCAATTTTGTTATGGTCGATTACACCTGAAGGTGAAGCTCAAGCACTGCCGCATTTTATGGGGGCTCTGTGTTTGAAAATAAAAACCTGAAAAAGAACCTTCCTCTGCAAAGGCTTGTTCAAAAACATCACTGCTTACGAAGCGGAGCGTTAGCTAATATCTCGCACTGTACTGCTTATGCTGCATTTTTTGTCACCAGTATTGTACTACTCTATTCGCCAGTGCATGTTGTTAAAATGATTGGTTAATGAATAAAAGAGATATAGGCTTTACAACCACCTAATAGGTTTGGCTCAGCCAATAAATTCTTCCAAGTTTCATGGCTGGTGATGTAAAATCCCAATTAACATCGCTAGAAAATTTTCGCAGGAACACTGGGCCACACACTGTGCACACTTTGTCATCCTAAGGATATCTGCGAACAAGATGACATTGATTTGTTTATTCATAATCGCCATAATCACGTAAGTATTACGGAAAGGTGCACGTTTTGGCAGAACACTGTAAAAGTTCCAGACCCATGCGGAAATTGCCAAGTGAAATCTTCGGAATGTTTCCCGCTATATGCTATGTTTGCTATGAGGAGCAGGAGGCAGAAAAATCTGTAATGGTTCTGCTAGAAGTGTAGAAAAAAGTTTTGACGCTTAACACCACAAATCACCTCCCAAAATAGTTTTCTTAGAAGCCATCTGTAGACTTCGCCGTTTACAGAATTGCGTAATATTTTCGCCCATAACTTTGGTGGAGGTGGATGAATTGTAGTTGAAGGTGCAAGGACTCGCCTTTGCTGCCCGCTTCACATGATCTAAATGGTGGTTTTAAATTTTCCGTCCTTTTCGCTTTCTAGCACTTAAGAACCAATGTTTGATTATTCAGCAGCTAGTGCTATTGCATACAGCATGCAGCGTTGACAAAACATACTGTTTAAATAGTAAAGAGAACCAAATAGTGCTGCCATCTCTCGAGAGTGATGAGAGCACACTCATATAATTCTTATTTGTTTGTATAAGCACTAGCACTGGACACGTGCCACAGATTCTTTTCCCGAACGCAAAACTTTTGTCGCAAATCTATTCTCTTCACTCCATCAAACGCTTTAGGAGGTTAAAGTAGATTTAGGTGTACTGTACTTCGTGTGCATGATTTTCATGTTATTCTAGTACTGGTACTGCAGACAAACACTAGGTACAGTTAAAACATAAATTGTGATTCTGAATCCACAACTGATGCTGCAGTAAATGCGCAGGAAAGACAGGTTCTTTTCTATAGGTTGCTACACTACAAACAATTGCTGTTAGAACTATCCAATCTCAAACTACGTAGGCACTGCAAAGTGCAATAATATAGTAGAGAAATCACAGAAAATTTTAGTTGTGCTATTTTAAAGTACTTGTCCTAACTTTTGGAACCGTTTTTCTTGTAATTGAACGTAATGAGGCACGACGGATCGACGAAATGTTTGTAGAACCAAACGCGAGCTAGCTCTTTCAGGTACATATATTGGGCGACTTTCTCATGACGTTAGTGGGTTCGGGTACACCTACACGATGTTCCTATTGATTGTTCGAGGTATTTCTTTCCTAAAGAAACAATGTTGGCTTCATGAGTGTATAAAAATGCAGTTGTTGTATATAGCTCGAGTTCATAGCATATGCGGGGTTTAACGTCTCAAAACCATCATATGATTATGAGAGACACCATAGTGGAGGGCTCTGAAAATTTCGACCCCTTGTGATTGTTTAACGTGCACCCAAATCTGAGCACACGGGTCTACAACATTTCCGCCTTCATCGGAAATGCAGCCGCCGAAGCCGGGATTCGATTCCGCGACCTGCTGGTGAGCAGCCGAGTGCCTTAGCCACTAGACCACCACGGCGGCGCTATATAGTTGAAATAATCCTGGCACATGTAGCTAATATACATGCTGAACTGCAGTGGATCGATGATATAGCAATATTTTTCATTGTGTTGCGAGAAAGTTAACACTCTCTCGTGTTTTCGCTGGTGCTGTCATTTAGTTATACCGTAAAAGTGATGATTATATATGAAGAGCATGTGATCTTCAAGGCGTCAGGCCCATTGTTTGGAACTTCATTGCCATTTTCTTGCTCTCCGAGTTTTTTCGAGAAGAAGGAAGAAGGAAGAAAGTTTAAGCGGAAAGACAGGGAGGTTAGCCAGTTCTTAGAACGGCTGGCTACCCTGTGCTGGGGAAAGGGGTGAGGGGAATGATAGAGTTTTTTCGAGCACTACAAAACTGCTATCACTGTTCTTGTTATCTTAGTTTATTCTGTGTTGGGACTTCATTCAGGGATGTTTCTTTTAAATACAATTTATTTCTAAGAAACTAAATAAAATGTATGTATGTATGTATGTATGTATGTATGTATGTAGGTATGTATGCATGCATGCGTGCATGTATGTACGTATGTATGTATGTATGTATGTATGTATGTATGTATGTATGTATGTATGTATGTATGTATGTATGTATTAGTGGCCTACGTGGGCGCTCTTGTGGTCGTCTCCTCACCTTAGGACATACCAAAACCCTATGTGCAACACGATGAACAGGTCACTAGAATAACAGTCAGAAATACTTATCGCAGAGATCATAAAACCATTTCGTAAAGGAGTGCGCGTGCAAGCATACCGCGACCTATGAAGTAAGTGTATGGGACACAAATATTTGGCTTTTCAACGTGACAGAGTGAAAAATCTCGTTTTGCGAATATTCCAGTGTCGCCACCATTGCCTGTTAACAAAAAATCAAGGTTTTCAGTGGAGAAAGTTTGAGATGCAAAAAGAATATTAAAAAAAGTGTCGAAGATTGAGATAAGTCGCACAAGGCCGTGAACTGCGAAAAAAGGACGTTTCTGAAGCGCATCACGATTACGTCTAGGTTGTGGCTAGGCTTAAGGGAGGTTATACTGGTTGTCTCGAGGTGGCTTCTTGGTAATGCCCAGGCTTGTCAATGAGGTATCAGGTTGATTCAATGTTTAGTATCGACAAGGATAGGTTCAAGCTTAATCATAGACAGTTACAAACATGACATTGCTGTCCAAACTCTAGTCACAGACACTCGCGCTGAAAGCGAGCATTCGCACCTCTCATAGGTGTACGGACACGTCGTCATTGACGTATACTTAGTTCCGGTCGATTCGGGGTCTTCACACAGCCCCATTTGCCTTTTGCATTCTATATAGTTCTCTCCTACGTACCGAGGGTCTTCAGCTCACTACCGTCACTTCACAGGCATTTGTTTGGCTAACTATAACCTGCGTTTTTCAATAAACCTGTAGTTCAATGTGGTATCTACCCACGTTTTGTGGCGCATGTGAGTTAATATTAATGCCAGTTTCAGGTGTAAAACCCCTGAAACCACACAACGCCCGTAAACGGCCATCCGGTGCCAATAGCAGATGTAGCGCAGGCGCATATAAAAAAACCGAAACATCTGTGTAAAACACCAGAAGTCAGTTAACCATGACCAACAAATTAAAATGCCAACACATCATAAAAACAAGAACATTTAACCAGCCATCAGTCAAATCACATGGTTGCAATAAATGTTAACAAGAACGAAATAAAATGTTTTCAACCAGAACACAATTCAAGGCCACAATCCACAATCCGATGCACACTGCTTGCCTTACAATTAGTGGTCACTGCTAGTTTATGCATGAATTTTTTAATGTCACTAGTGCACTGGCAAGTATTGCATACCAATTCACCTTACGAGTCTCAGCACAGTGCGCATAGCGCTTTAAAGCGTTCGCAATTTATTCAAAACACACGCATTTAACCATGGGCTTTCACAGCTTCACTATTAAAACAAAACGTAGGGTGGGGACCCTACCAAAATAACTTGTGTGGCAAGCAGGTGTTTTACGACAGAGGAACGTAGGTGTTTGAAAATATTTGGGGGAAAATCCCCTCAAACTTTTACAGACTGTTTGCGAGGAGCTGGTTTAACACGTGCAATGGCGTGGGGCAGAAGCGCGAAATCGTAGATGCAGCAAAAAGAAACATTTGTATTGCAGTACAGCTGGCTTGATCAAAAAGAAGCGTGTAACGAAGCACGCAGCATAATTTGTTACAACAAAATCAACAAAGTGCGATGCTGTGCAAGTGGACGTGTTGCCTCACTTACGTGTAGTGTGTACCTCCTCCATTCGCATAAAAAATTATGTTTCAGTGGGCAATTC
Source organism: Rhipicephalus annulatus (assembly GCA_013436015.1). NCBI lineage: Eukaryota > Metazoa > Arthropoda > Arachnida > Ixodida > Ixodidae > Rhipicephalus > Rhipicephalus annulatus. The sequence continues at coordinate 184,578 of WOVY01010726.1, forward strand.
ACAAGTTTACTTACACTAGGCAAAAATGAGAAATTCTCCCCTTTTCTCGTTTTTCAATGCATATGTATATTTCCTAAGCTACCCCATTTTTCGGCATATCCCGCCGGGGGAGTGCGAGACAAATGTTTAGTATTTACATTTTTATCTACCAAACAGCGAATTGAGGCAAGCACTTCGCAAGGGGTTGTGACTAAAATAAGTACTTCAAGGACTGTTGAGCTTTAACTTTAGGCATAGAATGCAAAAGCTTGGTAGGATATTGTGCGTACAACCTTAAACTGTGCCACAAGGGATGGAATTTTTGTGCAGCTAGCGGTGGCCTTTCAAAGTATCCCAGATCGGGTACTGCAATTACAGTTACGATGTGACTACAATGTTTCAATTCATCCTTTCACGAATTGAGGAAGTACTAAGTATGCTTACGTTGGGTGTTATGCTGAGCTACACATGGCATAATGAGGGGCATACTTTAAACCATAGATTCGTATCGAATTTCTTATGTTTAGCGAGTCGTGTGTGTCATGATTTTGCAAGGAATATTTCATGCTTAGTTAAACTCCTTACATTACACCAATGTTTTGAGTCTTTTTAAGGAAAATAATTTGAAGCAGCCGCGTCGCTCTCTCGTAGACCGACTGCTTACCGCACAGAAAGCCTGGGTTCTATTGTCACTCAGGCCACAATTATTTTATTTAATAATTTGCAGATATATCGAATATTCCGCATAGGCAAGGCTTCAGAGAAAAATAAAAGACACGAAGCCTGTGTGGAACGCGCAGCACAGTCACCACGAAAGGAAAAAAAAGCGGCTTTAGCATTTTCTAAGCACATTTTGGGTAAACGCTTGAAGCACACATGCTGGATACCCACTACACCACACATAATTTTAATTTTTATGTACTAGGCTGGCGTTCACTATGCTATTCTTCGTCATACTTCGGAGAAGCAGGGTATTGGTTCAACACTAGCAAGGAAATTTTAGAGAATTTGGTGTTACATTCAGTAGCTGACAAAGATAAAAAATTAAGCCTGAAGTGCGTATGTGCCAGAGTAAACAGGTGATGATTAACAAGCTTTTGTAATGCGTTGGAGCATAGGACGACCTGATAGTTACGCTATTCACATTGTGTGACGCCTGGTCATTCCCTTGCTGCTCTAAAACGCTTTATTACTCATAATAACTTGATTCCTTTCTCGACAACAAGCCTATCTAAGGCAAGTTTGCAAACGAGTCCCAAGCACCGACGTGGCTCAGCGGTAGAATACTGGGCTGGCAAGCAGTGGAGCCGTGTTCGAGTTCAATTATGGCACCACATGTCTTCAATTTATTAGGATTTATTAGGAGCCAAGCTCCTCAAGCCGTAGGCTATGCGTCAGCGATGTATGTCGTAGTAGTCATCGTCCTTGTAGTAGTAGGTAGCCACCTCTCGTTTAGTCCTTCGAATCTCCGCTGGATCGCAGTGCTCCTATATGATGAATGTGTGGCGAAAAGATGCGAGATGGTGGTGATTGGAGTGTTCACTAAATGAACGGACGGACGTACGGATGAACGGAAGTGTGGACGGGCTCAACGACGCTTCACCTCACTCATAATTATTCACTCCGTAGATATGCTGTGATTTTTGTTCGGATATTTTTTTTATTTCATGCGATAGTGATTACGGATACTGGCAGCGGCAGTGGACAACTACGGTGCCACGTGTGACCCGTGTTGTAAGTGATCTCATAACAGCTTTCACTGTAAATTAGGAGGGGAGAGTGCAACCACCCCACCGCTTCAGCATTTATCAAGGAGTAGGATAGACGTTTGAGGGTGTGGGGGTGCTGACACCCCCCCCTGTAAAGTTGTCTGCGCCGCGTGGCGCACGTGTCTCGCCCCAAGGCTTCATTTCGGTGGTGACAACCGCCGGGCGATAGATGGCGTTGTGTTCGCTTTAAGTACCACTGTCCACTGTTGGTAGAGTGGTAGCGCCGGTGGTGGCCCCTGGCGGAAGGCAGGCCTTAGTGGTAGGCGAGAGTGGAGCGAGCCTCTTCTGCGCGTGGCGGCTGCCGCGAACGGTTGTCTGTAGCGCGGGTCCCCGGTGTTCGGCACCGCGGGCTTCGCGCCGGGGTCCCGCCTGGAAAGTCAGGCGTTGGTGACGCCGCCTTGGGTATATGCTAGTGTGTTGGGTGTGTTAGTGTGTTTTTATCATGTTATTGTGTGTTTACTGTGTCCCTGCCTTATGTTGTTTGTATGGTAGCGTGTTAGTTCAAATTGATGTAAGATTCGGCGGACGATATCGTCGTCTAAATTAGTTAATAAATGTATGTATGTTATGGGCTTTGTACCGACCGCGTCTACTGTGTCCGTTCACTCCAAGAGCGTGGCGTGGCGACGCTCGTTCGCCTCGCCGACACCCCACAAGGGTGAGAAGTGTTGTGATTGTTACGAGAAGAGAAAAAAGAAAGACGACAATAAGAATTCTGTTCAAAATGCTGACAGAAAAAAATAATATGAAACAACAACTCTATCTACAGCCGCCAGGCAATGGCACTTGTTTACAAGCCAGGTATATTTGACAAGTGGATTGGTTTTAATTTGAAAATGAAGTTGCTGAACAAGTTGATTCAATACGTCGCGTAGGGGAGTGCTGAAGAAAGTACACCAAGCAGCATCGCTTGTAACCTGTACTCTTTATTTTCAGAAACTTCTGAGCTCCCCCTACACATCAGGCTTTAAATTATTTATGGAGAAATTAGTAGCTAACAAGACATTTTGAAGAATATAAATATTGTTTGGTTGAGTACAAGACCGGTAATTAGTTAGAAAAGCTTTTCCACCTTGGAGGGAGGTGTGATACAGAATGGTTTACTTCTAAACAGTAATGGCTATGTGGGCACAGAATATTACATTCAAATCAACACTGCGTTCACAAGTCTTTGAATGAATGCGCCCTGAGTGCCACGATAATTATCTCTGGGATGTTGTAAATATGTGTCGTGCCCGAAAAAAACATACCCATGCAAGAACGTCAGCTTTGCTGCTCCTGTGAAAATCTCTAACGGAGCTGGACTGTATTTTCGTTGCAACATTCTGGTATTATACAACGCCCGTAGAAGACACGGTCCTGTCAAGCTGACACATGGACGTTTGCATTAAAACCAAATTACCATTGGTGCCATGAGGTGTGGATGCCATCGGTGTCGTGAAGTGCCGGCATCATTGCCATGTGCTTTGAGTGCACCTACATGACCAACACCTGAAAACTCAGTTTAACCCAGTTTTAGCATGTTCTTGTTTCGTATGTTAAGCACGTGCTTCCCGAAAGTTTAGTCCACATAGTATCCTGCAATCAAAAATTTGTCTTAGTACTCCTTTACGCAGCTAGTGGTAGCAAACACGTGTCTGCTTCGTTTAAGAAAAGTTTGTATACGTTCTATATGGTCGGCCACCCCGGCTCCAAGGTCCTTTTTTGCAGCGGAGCTATTGAAACTTCACGAGTTTTCATGTTCTGTAATTTTCCCAGTCACCGAGGTGGGGGAGAACTGATGCTTGGTGGAGCAAAAGAAATGAAAAAAAGTTTACGCATCTTCTCGAAGAGAGTGACGAGTGAGCTAAACTAGATCGTAATGTCCATAATTCTACGTTCAAATTGCTGACAAGCACAAAGGAGGCATTTCAAAGATAGCTTGCTGGGCACTGCGATAAGCTTTTCTAGGCAGTGCTGAACAGGCTTGACCACCAGAATGTCCCGGCGATGTTGTGGCGTCAGCATTTGAACTTCCTTGCGTAGCTCAATGTGGCGGCGTTTTTTCTCTCCTATGAACGGGTCTAGAAAATATTACAGGACACCTTCGTCGGTACTTGACCAAAAAGTACAGCTCGCGTGGAAACATAGGCGTTGCCAAGATTTTGTCTCGGAAGGGGAGTGCAAGCACGTGGTGCAGTGTGGCTGAAGGAGAAACTGATGAGACACACACCTTCAGTAGAGAAATCGCAGGTTTTCATTTGATAAAAGTGATTCTTCATCTGGCCGTCAAACCGGTTAATTAGAACGTGTCTCCAGGCATCTAGCAGCACGTGAATGGCGCTACTTGTTTGTCGGAATTTAAAACAGCCTCCCTCGTAAGTATACAAAGTTCATGAAAGCCGGTGAACGTAGAAAGGGTAGAGCCACTTGGTAGGTCGTTGCAGATGCTTTCCGTCTGTTATTCTGATATTTCATGGTCCTATTTTTTCACCGCGACCAGCATGGGAATCGTTCAAAATGGCTGGGTTAAACAGCTGGTGCGTTTGTAGGCTATCTTCAAGAAGTATGAAGTCTTCAATGTCGACTTCCACAGTTGGCCTCTGCTGACGAAATAATCGTTCTTTTATTGCGATAGAAGTTGTATGGACACTGGACACTCTCGGCTGGATTTCGCCACCAGCGTCGGCGTCGACGTCGATGCTAGCGTAGATTTCATGCACCATATGTGTACACGTGGATATATATATATATATATATATATATATATATATTATAGCACAGCCTGAACGCACAGATAAGTGGCCCTGGATGTCGCACGGTCCCCCCCCCCTTTTTTCTTTTTTTTTCTTCTTTGAGTTTTAACGCACACTCTGTTCACTGACAAGGAGCTGACATCTAGGTGGTTTGGTTAACTTTTTCATACATGCGCGAATGTCTTCCCAGTGAGCCGCAACTGTGTGGTGACTGTCCCGGATGTCGTACAGTCTCCCCCACCCTTTTCTTTTTTTTCTTCTTTAACTTTTTAAAGCACATTCTGTTCCTTCACTGACAAAGAGCCATTGCATATAATGAATATCGATGGTGGCGCCTCAATCACCGGCTTCTTCATTCCTCAAGACGCCACCAGCACGCAATCGAAGCGCTTAAGCTCTCCCCATTAACTTGTCTTAAACTTCAAAGAGGAACGAGCCGCCAGCGGATTACACGGAAAGGTGAAATACAAGAATGGCGGCACACTGCCCACTTGGGGAAGAGTGGGTGCGGGGGAGGTATTGTTGGCAATGATGGCATTGCTCATCTACCTCTGCCCTACTGTGTTGAGATGCTGCCCCTTTCTAATTGCGCCGTGTCGGTCTTGCTTCTTCTCATAGATTTTCTATAATTATTTAATGTTTCTCCTCCCGTTTCGCCGTTTCTGTTTTTTCTCTTTTCTTTTTTTTTCTTTTGTTCTGACCTTTTCCCTCCTGTCTCGACAGACTATAAGAAGACACGGAACATGTGTAAATATTATTATGCCTTGAAAACAACGGTGTTCCCATCGAAACGTCGGTAGAATAAACTGTTGTTATGTGAAAGCGCATCTGCTTTCATATATATATATATATATATATATATATTTATATATATATATATATATATATATATATATATATATATATATATATATACGTGTGTGTGTGTGTGTGTGTGTGAAAACGCCACAAAGAAAAAAGTTCAGGAAAGAGACTCCGGCGCGAGGAACCAAACGTTGGGCCTCCGCGTCGTGAACGCGCAGAGTTAACCACTGCGCCACAGAGAGTTTTGTTTTTCTTTATTACCTTCTTGACTACAGGCCAAGTTATTCTGACAATTACATCACTCGTGTTTCATGTGTATTAACGCATCAAGAAAAGATAGTACATCTTCAACGCCATCAGTATTCCTACACACATCCCTAACTTTGATATAGCTTCCACGAAACGCTCATGAACGGATAAAACTCTTACATCACAGTGTTTTATACGATAGCATAGCACGCCAAACCGCATGAAGACCAAGTAAGAAAATAATGTCCAAACGTTGCACAGAACTCTCCCAAGGCAAAAAACGGATTCTATGTAGAGTAAGAAGTAAATCTTGTTTTAAACGTCCTCTGTAGAATGCCCCAAAAGAAAATGGCATTCTTACAATCAATAAATACATGTTCAATGGTCTCAGGTTTGTTACACAGGAGACAGCTGGTTCCCCGTGGTACGTACATCCCTCTCTCTTCAAGCCACGCTTTCACTGGCAAGGTTTCCATATGAAGATTGAAAAAGAAAGTTTCAACGTTGGGTGGTGCCCACATATTTTTCACTCGCTTTATTAGTACGTCTTGTCTATATGATTTTTCATACTTTGAAAGGTAAAGGGGCACAGGAAAAACATCCTGCAATAAATCTTTTATAAGGCGCTTTTTTTACTTTAGTTGGGTATTCTATCGAACACCTTGCCCCTAAAAACGATATAAGAACTCCACTTCGTTCAAGAACGGTGACAATGTGTGTCGTTCTTCCCAATCTGAAGATACAAAGAAGTCAGGCATGTGGTTTAATAGCGTTGTTTCAAATAAAGACCATAATAAAGCGTCTCTATGGTCTCTTATTAGCAGGAAACGTGATAATACTCGGTTAAGAAACAGATAGTGCAAAGACAAGCCCTCCTTGCTTAACACGCCGAAACAAGCTCGTTCTAGATGTTCGCTCCCACGTAAAGCTTCGTATGAACGTGGCGAATATCCTGGGGATTTTAAGAATGCTTTTAGGAGGAGGAGGAGGAAGGGAAGAAATGAAAGGCAGGGAGGTCAACCAGACGCACGTCCGGTTTGCTACCCTGCACTGGGGGAAGGGGTGAGGGGATTAAAGGAGAAGAGAGAGAGAAGTGAAGGGCAACGTGTATGTTGGTGGGACCTTGTCCATTGCACGCTTATAAGCGGTCGCGTAGTCCGGTCGTCTTCAGAAAACTTAGCAGTGCCCGCGTCGCTTTGCTGGCCAGCGACGCGTAGAGCCATGAGCCAAGTATCTTCTCTTCGGAAAAAGGTCTACTGTCTAGTGTCTCCAACGTTTCGCGTAGCAAATTGCGTTCTCTCGCAAAACGTTCACATGAACACAGTAGATGTTCTATTGTCTCGTCAGTGTCGCACGATTCACATCGGCAGCTATCCGCCATTCCTATGCGAAAGGAGTACGCCTTTGTAAAAGCTACTCCTAACCACAGGCGGCACAGTAAAGTTGCATCCTGGCGGGAGAGGTCCGATGGAACTTGAAGCTTTCTCGATGGGTCCAATTTGTGTAGGCGGCGGTTCCTGACACTGGGGTCACTCAGCCAAGTTTCCGACATGGTGTTAGCGAACGAGTGAAGGCCCCTTGCAGCGTCGGTTCTCGACAATGGAATTGGGGTTGTCTGGGCGTCCGCGTGGGCGGATCGGGCAGCATTATCAGCAAGGTCATTACCGACAATACCACAATGTCCCGGTAACCACTGGAACACCAAGTCATGTCCTTTCGATAAAACTTCGTGAATCACTTCTCTTATTTCATTCACTAGTTGTTGGTGCTCCCGCTGTCGTAAAGCTGATTGCAAGCTCTGAAGGGATGCCTTGGAGTCACAGAACACAGCCCATTTTTGAGGTCGGGCCTCCGCAATATAAAGTATAGCAGCACGTAAGGCGGCAAGCTCCGCTGCTGTGGATGTTGTCCTATGCGACAGTTTGAGCTTTATAGTGACCTGGTACGCCGGGATGACAACAGCACCTGTGGAGCTGTCAGCCGAGACCGATCCATCGGTGTAAATGTGGGTCCTCTGGCCGTATTTTTCGTTGAGTAGCGACAATGTCGCCTGTCGTAGAACCACTGTTGAATGATGGCTCTTGTTCGTTATTCCCGGAATAGTGAGGCACACCTGTGGTTGTTGTAGGCACCACGGGGGTGACGCTGGTCTTGTTGCGGGAGTGAAGCCAAAAGGGAGGCATTCTCTATGGGCAGAAATAATCTTTGAAAAGATCGCGTGTGGTCTTTGAAGTGGCAACACTGCAACATGGTGACCAGGAACTCGGCAGAGGTGTCTTATGTGGGCTCTCAAATTGTCAGTGGTGATGTATGTTCGAATTGGATGCTCTCTTGCGATCATAATTGCCCCGTAGGTTGAGGTGCATCGCGGCAATCCTAAGCACACGCGTAGTGCTTGTCCTTGTAGACTTTCGAGAGTGCGGATGTTCGTCTTGCACGTACTTGCCAGTAACGGCAAGCTGTAGCGCAAAAATCCCAGAAACAGTGCTCTGTATAGCTGCATCATTGACCTTATAGATGCGCCCCAAGATTTTCCGCAGAGGAACCGCATTATATGGACAATGGAAGTTAGCCTTCTCTTCAGGTAATTGCAGCGGGCACTCCACGAAAGGTCCCGGTCAATGATCACACCCAGGAAGCGATGGTTCTTCTGGTATGGAATATTTTGTCCATTGATGGTAACGGGGTATTGTGTCATAGCTCTGCGGGTAAACGCAACCAATGCACATTTCTCCGTAGAGACCGAAAGACCTTGCTTGCGGAGATATGAGCATGTCAAGGTGGCAGCCTGCTGGACTCTTGCACGTACTTGTAGACGAGTTACAGCCGAAGTCCATAGACAAATATCGTCAGCATATATGGATATGAGGATGGTACTTGGCAAAATTTCACGAAGTCCTACCATCACGAGGTTAAATAAAGTGGGACTTAATACGGCGCCCTGAGGGACGCCACGGGAGATATAGTAATTGGTGGTAGGTCCATCTGAGGTTTGTACAAAAAAGGACCTTCTTGTCAAATAATCCTGGATCCATTGGAACATCCGACCACCGATTCCAACAGCTTCCAACGAGTCTAGGATGGCTTTATGTGTTACGTTATCATAAGCCCCTTTGACGTCGAGGAAGAGTGCCAGTGGTATGCGCTTGAGGCTCTTCTGTTGCTGGATAAATGTTGTGAGATCAATCACGTTGTCAAGAGATGATCTACCTCGCCGAAAACCCGTCATGCAGTTTGGGTATACGTTGTACCGCTCAAGGTACCATTCTAGGCGTGTAAGTATCATCCTTTCCATGACTTTTCCTACGCAACTTGCGAGGGCAACAGGGCGAAATGATGTCAAATCAAATGGTGACTTTCCTGCTTTGAGTAGTGGCACAAGTCTACTTATCTTCCAATCCTGGGGAACATTGCCCGCCAGCCATGAGTGGTTGTAATAGCTTAACAACTGTCCCCTTGCCTCCTGTTGAAGGTTGGCTAGAGCGGCGTAGGTGATGCCATCGGGTCCTGGTGAAGATGATCGTCGGGAAGCCGCCAAAGATGCGTCAAGTTCTTCTATAGTGAAAAGATTGTCCATTTCGTAGATGCGGGGTTCAGGGATAACACTCCTAATGGTGCCAGCAGACAAGGCGGACACACCGGCGATTCGCGTACAAAACTCATTTGCCACTTCAAGTTGGGTGTGGCCTGAATGTAGGGCTAAAGCCATGAAAGGATGTCTTTGTTGGGGAGCCGAGCGCAGGCCACGAATAGTGCTCCAGATGCGGGACAACGGCTTTCGGGGATCCAATGATTCGCAGAATGATTTCCAGCGTTCCTGTGCAAGTTTGTCTAAACGTCGTTGGACTTTTTTCTGTATGCGTCGTGCCAGCCTCAAGTCGCATATTGCTTTCGTCCGCCTGTATCTTCTTTCCGCCCTTCGGCGAAGCGCGCACAGTTTTTCCAGTTCAACGTCGAAATCTGAACGCTTGCCGGTGAACGGGAGGAGACAGGAAGCTTCCCTCATTGCCTCTTTGATGACATCCTCCAAGTTCTGGTCAGGGTCTTCACGGCATGTATTTTCCATGAGTCGCTGAAACTTGAACCAATCAATTCTTCGTATTGTGGTCTTAGGAAAGGAGTTAGTAAGACCCCTTATTCGCATATAAGTTGGAATGTGGTCACTCCCATGCGTTTCGATGTCTGAAAACCAGTGCACTTGCGACCGGAAGTTTCTGGATACCAGAGTCAAATCGAGGCAACTGCTGTACGTAAGGCCCCGCAGGTATGTAGGACTGCCATCATTTAAGAAACATAGGTCATGCTTGGAAGCGAATGACACGAGGTTTCTTCCTTTAGCGTTGATCGTCGAACTACCCCAGATTAAGTGATGTGCGTTGAAGTCTCCAGTTATAACCCACGGGCCCGTAGTTGTTGTCAGTATGTCTCGTAGTCGGTCTTGTTCAAATCGTCCGGATGGTGATATGTAGACACCAATGAGTGTGAATGACACTTTTTCCTTTTTAACACGTAAGCAGACATATTGATTGTCATCATGCGGTTGAACTGCATGATGGACATAAGTGAAATCTGTGCGAATGTAAACAACCACCTTGCTGCGTTCCTCGCACGTTGAAGAAACGAAAGATTCATACCCTCTTAGTTTAGGAGGTTGTTGCACGTTTGGTTCACATATAACTATCATAGGAATACGATTCATGAACATATACTGACGGAACGAAGAGATGCGGGATCTCAGGCCTCTCGCGTTCCACTGCATTATCGACGCTTGTCGGACCTCGTTGCGGAAGGAGCAAATTGGTCGAGCCATGGTTGCTACTGGAGACTTGCAAATACTGGACTTAGAGCATCCAGTACTTGTAGTGCACTCTGAGCGAGTGGAGACTTCAGGCTGCTGCACAACTTTCGCATGGCATCCAGCAGTGTTCGGAACATTCTGATGACTTCTGTGTCCTCCTCAGGCAGCTTGTCAGCGGCTGGCTGGAGTGATGTGACTGTCGATGTGCGCTTGGGATTTGCAGGTGGCTGTGATTTCGGCAATGAAGGCCAAACTGATTCATCTGCAACTGTGCAGCTCGTTGTTTTGTTGACCGCGCTGGCCGCCTTAGGTCTGGGAGGCAAGGGCGGTGGAAGAGAAGGGTGGTGGAGTGGTGCTTTCGATGTAGCGTCTGCGGCGTTCTTTGATGAACTGCGGCGACGGTGACGCCTCTTTCGGACGGTCCTGGCAGCCTCTCGATGCGACGAATTGTCTCTGACCATTTGTTTCAATGCCGCTATTTCTCTTCGGATTTTGGGGCATTCTTTTGACGAAGCTTCATGTGACCCATGACAATTCGAGCATTTGAGGGTAGTTGCTTCGCAGTCATCCACAGAATGGGCTTCCGCGCAACGAGGACACACCGTCCTATTTTCGCATACGCTTCTCACGTGGCCCATCTTCATGCACTTATAACACTGTAAGGGCTTCGGTATGAAAGGTCGCACTGAATGCCGAAAATGGCCCACCTTTACGTGTGAAGGAAGAGTGTCGCCCTTGAACATGATCTTCAAGCAGCGTGAGTTTCCCAAACGGACAACTTTTGCAATGACGCTGGCTTCATTTACCGGTTTTACCAGAACATCGAAGTCGGAGCTGGGAATGGCAGTATCCACATCGTAGATGACTCCAGTGACGACGTTAGAGCTCACAGGAATGTAGGAGCGAACTTTCATTCCCCCCAACTCGTTGACGTTGCGCAGTACATTAAGTGCCACAGCATGCAAAACGTCGATGGCCAATACGTTCTTACGCGTGTTCACTCTGATGTCTGTGATCTCGTTTGGCACGAGTCCTTCCAGCATCACCGAAACAGATTGCCTGTTGAGGCGCTTCATGTTACCGTCCGGTACCTCAGGGACAAAAAGGATAGTGTTTGTCACGGGTCTCATTGGCACTCTGTCATTCAACGTACTCGATGACGAAGATGTTCTGACGTTCCGCCTCTTCGCTTTACGGCTCAGCACCAGCTTAAAATCGTCGTCGTCAGAAGGCTCTTCGCTGCTCATTGAGTAACCAAGAGTGCCCTCGCTGTCGTAGTCGCTGTAGAGTCCCGTACGCTCCCTGGATGCGGCCACCGCCGACGCCGCCGTAACTGGCGGACGTCCGTGGGGGTCCACGTCCATCACCGTACCCAGTACTCTGAATCGTTAATCACTTATTCTAAACACACTTGTAAAAGCTACATAATTTTAGCATCCAGGCACATATTACATACAGCTGACCGAGAGAAAATTGATAAGTCACGACCACCTCGTCCTTCAGCTGTCGCGCGCTGTTCCTCAGCCTTTTCAAGCCAAAACACAACTATTGGACAGCTATCAAGACACTGAGGCACCGAGAGGTACCTCCTTATACGTTCAAAGGCAAGCTCCTTATACCTACCACTTAGCGATGGCGGTGGGCACCTCGGGAGGGAACTATCCTGCTTTCAGCATTATCAGCAAGATGCCACAGGGAACGCACGGTGGATATCATCTCTCACGCGTACTTTGGACCGCAGAAAGGAGGGAGTAGACGATCTGTGGAGCACTCTTATCTCCGTGCGGAGAGAATCATACGTCTTGGCTGGAGGTGAGCTGGACTGGGATGATTCTGCTGTAGTTACAAGGAGAACGAAAGTATTGGCGATCGTTGCACAGCCTCCATCGGTGAAAAGGGCGCGTTTTTCAGACACAGTAAAGGAACAACTGAGACGCGTATTCACGTACATCTGTACATGTGAGTACGTTTTGTGCGTCATTTTAGCGTGAGAAACGCGAGGCACGTTTTGATCTTCTTGCCATTCTGCGTGTGACCTTCCAATTTATTGCTATCGAGTTCATTGCTACGCTTTTGCGGCGAAGCTGTGACATTTTTGAAGGTAGTTCTATGGCCATCACTATCAAAAATTTTCTACATTGCCCTCTATATTTTACCATAATCGGCTCAGTTGGCGTGATGACACTGAGGGCAGCTGGCACAGCACAGAGCTTAGAATCGAAAATGGTAGTTTTACTGTCAGATAATGCATTGGTGTGTGGGGTTTAGAACCTCGGAAGTCACAATACACGCACGTGATTGGCATGGAATTTCGCACGGCATCAACTTTTGTTAGAGTTGTGATTAGTTTGTCTTTCGTGAGGCTATGCTGTCTGACGGATTTCTTGAAGGCGAACTTGACGAATCTGACTAAACGTTCATAGAATTCTCCTCACCATGGGGCTAACTAGACGCAGAACATACACTCAGTTTTGCTGTTCGAGAAAGCTTCCGTGGCTTCTTCTGATTGCCTATTTTCCCATAGGTTGAGCAATTCTTTTTCTCTTCGTTTGGGCGTGAGAGCATTGACACCTCAAACATCAATAAGTTCTTCTACAACTATGGTGTCAAAATTAGCAGATGACAATGTGGGCTCACATGCATAGCCCGGAGTAGCGCTCAGAAAGAGAGGAAAACGGAAACGGCATCAGCATCAGCATGCTCCTGGTCTGAACGATAAACCACGCGTATGTCATAAGCTTGATTTTTAACGACAGTGAGCAAGGTGAACCAACGGGTCTTTCAACGTTGAAAGTCAGCACAGCGCATGGTTGTTGTTATTACAAAGGACTTCCACCTCAGGCAGACTGCTGTTACCATTTTCATGAACGCTTACCGCATCCTCCAGGCTATTGGCTTGCATCACAACTTTCGGTAATGTTTGGCTCCCCCGCATTCAAAACGTCTTTTAATAGACACACACACACACACACACACACACACTCACACGCGCGCACGCGCATGCTGAGCACCTAACTGGTTGATTGCTGGCCCCCAAATGTCAAAATAATTTGGTTTTACCCTTGTTATTTTTTCAAACAAAGTGTTCTTCTACAAAGAAACTTCGGGATATTTTTCTTTTTCTTCTACGTTAGATTGGCTTCATCCCGTTTCACCTCCTGGTGGTATGGGCCACGTTGAGGAAAAGACGAGCCACCGTGCCCATGGCGAAGCCTATCGGATCGACCTCCTCTTTGATCCGAACACTGATCTAAATCCCCGATGATGACAACATCGCTCCTCGTCTTTTACACATCTTTTACCATCCTCCACGCCTTCCCCAGTGTGGCCTCATGCTGAACAATATCACAGTTTCTGTAAACACCAAACACACAAGGTTCGTCACTAATAGTTGAGGTCTAAGTCAATCCACGTGGAACAATCCGACTTTGCTCTTGCACCTGGTTTTTCAACGGGTGTTACGACGCTGGTTCCATATACGTGCCTTCAAACGCGTCGTTTTCAGTGAACTTGTGCTCTCGATGATCAAGTTTCGTTGTAAGAAACATGGTTTATTCTGCAAGCTTCTGGTGTAGCTTAATTTGAGAAGTTTTGCCTTTGAATTTCCTGCCTTGGCTGTCTTCAACTTGGAAGCATCATCCTTTTTCCTCCATTCCGTACTTGATTGCTTCATTCATTGTTTTGGCCCTGTCTCAATATACTTAATCAGTAGAGAGGTAGCTTGTACGGTTCGCTTTCTTTACCCTCTTGATGTTTGTAGCTTACTAGTAGAGCCCTTTGGCCTAGTCCAGGCTCAGGCTCCTCGGCCCTCGCAGTTTTTCGCTTGCTTCTTTTCGCTTCAATGCGTCTTTATTTGCTTCTGCCAGACATTTCTATGCGTGGCTGCGAAGACTGTGCAACATCTCAATCTGTTGGCCTTGGCTTGTACCCATTCTTAATATCTTTTGAATGCCTGTTTCGATCTTCAAAGGCTTCCCACTTTTCACTAATATGACTTTGTCCCTTCACCATATGCATTTCAGTTGTAACTGTGGTGTCCTTCGCTTCATATTTTGTGTACGCTAACGACAGTCTTAACGGTGTGGGCCATTTCTTTGAAAGTAGTGGTTCTGTGGTTGCTTGAATGCTCGTTATAGTGATCGGTGACGCAATTGGTGACATTGTGGCTTTCAGCGTGGTCAGAAATTCGTCGTGAGTCTGAGTTTTCTAGCTTCCATAGAAAAAAATTGCTGCTGTAGGAGCTGATGCAAGATGGTGCCACAGACGAAGAGTGCACGTTAGCTTGTACTTTCGTCCAAATCCTTTGCCCCATGGCCTCCAAGCGAGCTTGTCGAGCATATAAGATTTCTGTGATCTTATATTCCACTCGGACCTTGGCTAGAATGATCTGGTGTTCATAAAGCTGTGCTTCACCCATCTGAGTTTGCAAGCGATCTACATGAACTGCGTCTTCTACATCCTTGTTGATTTCTTTAAGAAGCTTGTTATGCTCAGTCAAAATTCGATGAATATGTCGTAACTCTCTTATGACGGACGCTCCACATGTAATAGGCGTTCAATGTTGGCGATGGCTTCCATAACGGCTTTGCGCACTTCATTTGGCCTTGCGAATAGGGCCTACATTATCTGGTCTAGTGTCGGAAACGTTAGAAATCACTGGCTGGTCAGGTCACGAGGTGAAGACGCGGTACACGTAGTATCCGCCACAAACACTACACAGCAGAAAGTCTGAAGTAATATCGTGGTGTCATGCTTCTTGATCTACTTCTCGGGAACGGCTTGGCTTCGCACTTCAAGTTCAACCAACGGCGGCTTCACAAAAGTCCTCGAGGCTGCGACTGCAGTTGAAAAGAGTGAAGAACGCTCCGTCTCACCTCCGAAGGTCCTTCCTCCCGGGCCTCGGCACCAAATTGTTGAGGCAAGGACGAGCTGCCGTGCCCACCCGATCGACCTCCTCTTTATTCAGAACACTGATCTAAATCACCGATGATGAAAACGTCGCTCAACGTCTTCTACACAATTTGTAACATGCCGCCCCCATTCTTTCAGTTATTTAAATAAATACGGGGCCAAAAAACCGCACGCACACACACACACACACACACACACACACACAAAGTTATCCTTAACTGTGTAGCGTGGTCTTTGAAGTTCTTCCAATTGTTGTTATTCTTGATTCTTCTTAAGTGTACACAAAATTCTGACAGATTGGTTAAAGATTCGGTACCTTTTGGAGCAGACGATCCAGGGTCTGCAATTCGATGGCCATCCACTCCTAATGTGTCAGGTTTTAGTGCGCTAGATGACAGACAAGGTGCTATACCCGCCACGAATTAATAACAGCAGAGGTGCTTGATTTTATTTGGTCGACCACTTCATGTTGAACAGCGAGTAACTTGGAAGCATTCTACACAAGCTCATCTTCCAAAAGGTGCAAGGCCGGTTCCCATCTTCCAATAATTTTCTCGAGCGTGGAGAACTATGGAGTGAACTCGCCGTGAACTGTGCATAACTTGACACGCACGTAATCACTAATAGACAGTTATAGTTTACCGTATGTGTGGTAGCGGATGTTAAATAAATGGCGTTATCGTGCAGCCAACGTTCGTTGTCAACAGCGTCCTATAGCACTAGCATTTATGTGGTTTACGTGCCTCAATGGGATGGCGGCACCACATATAGGATGGTTATCGATTTAAAGAACACTGAAAAGCGAAAAGACAACGAGAATGTTTACCTGTGCCACTGTGCAAAGCATTGTTAACAGTCTATTTTAGTAATATTAAAAGTAAACGAATATGAACCACGCACCAAACGCGAAAACATATATGTTGCTGATTTGTTTACACTCATCTTCAAGTTAGGCCTAGAGGCTTTCGAAATCAGAAGCTATTCCTAAAAATACGCCAGCTTATTTGTCATACCCGATGATCAAAGCTAACTGAAGGCAAGGGATGCCATTTTACACAGTTGTTTTATGAGAACAAAGTGAACTTTTCATCAACTATGCTAACATCAATTCGAAGCGGCCGTCCGAGAGTGCCGCCATGTTTTACGTACTGTCATAATCGTTAGGCCTCACTCCCCAGTTCTCGTGACTCCTACGTCCTAACACAACAGCGTCCTCTCACACACTGCCCACACAGGGCCAATGTCCGCTGTTGCCATCTCATCCAGGTGACGCCGCATACCCTCCTATTAATACCGGTGGATGTTCTCACACCTGTGCCCTGCTTGAAGCGTGAAGCTCCCGCCTACCGACCATGAAGTATAGTATTTGGCGAGTTTAGTATTTGGATAGCATTTGGCGGGTGGGCGAGCTTGAAAGTATTTGGGCTCACACGTCTGCAGATGCGGAAATTTGGTGCGAGCTTTGACGAGGATGCCTCTTGCAGTGTCACGGAGTATGTTGGTTTCACGCAGGACAGTCACCTTCCTCCAATATCGTGGATGACTATCGCTTATCGAAGTGCTGCTTCTGAGCATGCCAATCATGTTGCTGATGCTGCCGTGCTGCATCCATGCTTTCCACCAATGGGGGCTGAAGTTCTGCCGGGAATGCATGAGAAGCCGATGCAGCCGGCTCGGCATCTTTCTTCTCTTCGGTAGGTTGCCAAGGGGTTCGCAATTTACGGCCATAGCAAAGGAGGGCGGGGGTGTACGCATTAGCAACACTTACGGCAGTTCGAATTGCAAAAGCAATCTCGGAAATGTGTTGGTCTCCGTTTTTGTGATTATTGCAGTGGGCATGAAGGCACTGCTTCACGGTGCCATTACGCCGTTCGACCATTTGTCCTGCTGGCCTGTAGCGAACAGTGTGGCGCTCCGATATGCTCTATCGCCTCAGAAGTTTCTTCCATAACTTACTAACAAACGGTTTCCCGTTATCGCTAGCAATAGCAACATGTACACCATGTCTGCAGATGAATTCTTCCACACGGCTTGCTATATGCTGGGTTGTTGCTGCACGAAATGGGAAGAGCACAGTAAATTTGGTGACTTTGTCAACAATGAATAGCAAGTGCTTGAGCCGCAGAGGGCTTGTAGTAATGGCTCCATCAAGTCCATATTAAGTTCTTCCATTGGTGCAGCAGGTCATTTACTTGTGATGAAACTTTGGGGTATAGAACTCTGTGCTTTCGTCTTTTGACAGACTGAGCAACCGCGGACATACTGCCACCTATTTCTAGTAGTGGGTCGTATGCCAAGGTGAAGGCTCACACCACAGAGAAGAAAGAAGTGCACGTTGGCCCCCGCTCTGATAAACAAGCCCAACCGACGCGCTTGGTTAGAGCCATGTTGCTCAGACGTCAGTAAACCTTGTCGACACCCCCTGGAGTGACGTGACAATTGGTGGAGGTGCTGGGTAGGCCCCTCACGGATGTTTCAGACCCCTCCTGGAAGCGGCACCACAAGCCCAGTGCGAGTCAACACTCCCGTTCATCGGACAAGCCGTAGGATCAGGGGATTGCCTCCCGAAGCTGACCCTACAGTTCACACCAGTATGATTTGCACGTCCGTTCAAACCACTTCCACAGGTACGGAAAACCCCCCGGTGACTCGGTACACCCTCGAAAGTCCACAGGTTCCGGCACCGTTTCATGGCACCGAGCTCGAAGACGTCGAGGACTGGTTGGTCGACTTCGAGCGCGGGGCTGCTTTGAACGACTGGAACGACGCGGCCAAACTACGACGTGTGTACTTCTATTTGGAGGATGGAGCACGTACCTGGTACATGAATCACGAGGAACAGATGACATCGTGGCCCGAATTCCGGCGCCGGCTGTTGGATACGTACAGAAGTGCTGATCGCTATGAACGAGTAGAACGAGCAATCCAGGCCCGCATCCAGATGCGCAATGAAACTGTCATGACCTATGTGGAAGAAATGACGCGCCTGTTCCGACGGGCTGATCAGAGTATGACAGAAAAAAAGAAGGTGCGTCACCTGATGCGGGGTGTTAAAGAGCAGCTTTTCGCTGGCCTTATACGGAGCTCTCCGAACACGGTCGCCGAGTTTTCGTCTGAAGCTGTCACGATGGAAAAGATGCTTCAGCATCGATCCACCCTGTATGAGCGGCAAGTGAACACGTTCACTGCTCAAGTTCTAACGAATATTGGGAGCAACACCGAGTGTCTGCGCGACCTTATCCGCTCCATAGTACGCGAGGAGCTGCAAAAGGCTGCCACACCACCACTACCTATGGTGAATTTCATTGCAAGCATCGTCAGGGACGAGCTGCATTATGCCCTTCGTGACCCTGTGAGTCTGAATAACGGCACACCCGCCCCGGCTGACTACCACCGTGCGACCTATGCAGAAGCCTTGAAGCGCCCAGCTTCCTCTTCCCCGCTGTTTGTTCAGGCACCTCCTACGGTTTCACTTCAGTCGGCGCAGCCTCTACGGTACTACGAGAACACACGCACGCCACCACCCCTCGTTTACGCCAGCCCTGTGCATCTTGCACACTACCTGTGCAGCACACTACCTTGACGACAGACGTGCTTCGCCTCGGAAATCTGATGTTTGGCACACTCCTGATCGCCGACCTTTGTGCTTTTACTACGGTGAAGTGGATCATTTGTACTGGCAGTGTCCATACCGGCGCCTCGGGCTGCGCGGATTTTCAGTATATTCAGCGCCTTCTCGGTATGGCCAGCGACTCCAGGACATTAAGGACTACCTGGCTCAACAGCGCATGCCACCGCCTTCTGGACGGCAGTCGCGCTCACCGTCGCCGAGGTGCTTTTCATCTTCGCCACAGCGTCATGCTGGCGCACGGTCCTCCAGTCCCCGCCGGGAAAACTAACGCAAGCGACCCTTGGAGGCAAGGTCGCTGTCAGTCGACGTGCTGAAGATCTCCGATCGACGCTAACCGTAAAGAGTGTAGATTCGACTGAGCGATATGTGCGGCTTTCTCTGGATATACCGGTGCTGATAGACGGCTATGCAGTAGGTGCTTTAGTTGATACCGGGGCTGACTATTCGATACTAAGCGAGAAAATGACCAGACTACTAAAGAAGGTAATCACGCCCTGGCATGGCTCCGTGATTCGAACGGCTGGTGGCCACACCATCTCTCCGCTTGGAACCTGCACGAGTAGAGTTCGGGTCTGCGGTTATACTTTTGTAGGAAGTTTTCTTGTGCTACGTGAATGTTCACGCGACGTTATTCTTGGTGTTTACTTCCTGCAGGAATATGGAGCTGTCATTGATCTTCAAGAGAATCGCATCGCCTTCTCAGCCGACCGAGCAATCGACAAGCAGGACGACCAACAACGTACTGACGTTCTTCGTGTTTCTGCTGAAAGTATAACGCTTCCTTCAAGAGCCAGTGTTATTGTCGACGTCACATGCTGCGGATTGCGAAATGGTGAAGCGATTGCAGAAAGTAATTTTGAACACCTGCTGACTCAAGGTGTTTTTGTGGCTAGGAGTATCATACAGCTACGTGATGGCCGATCTCAACTGCTCGTTACAAATTTCAGCAACGAACACCGACACCTTTTCCGTGGCACTTTGTTAGCGTTTGCCGATGAGTTAGGAACCGTTCCCATCTGCTTCTCGTCGGAAGCAGTGGAGGCCGCCGATACGTCTCTAAACAATATCGATATTAATTTTAACCTCACACCAGAAAACCAGACAGCACTGCGAAAACTCTTGCTTGAATTGAAGTCATGCTTCGCTGCTTCCTCTAAGGTGCGCCAGACTTCGATCACTAGGCACGGAAACATCACTTACGACGACGCCCGCCCAGTACACCAACAGTCTTACCGTGTGTCAGCGAATGAACGAGAAGCCATTCGTACGCAAGTTCGAGAAATGCTTGACGACGGCATCATCGAGCTTTCCGACAGTGCGTGGTCCTCTCCGGTCGTCCTAGTAGAGAAGAAAGACGGAACGCTACGTTTTTGCGTCGATTACCGGAAGATGAACAGCGTGACTAAAAAGGCTGTGTACCCGCTGCCACGCATCGACGACTCGTTAGACAGATTACGCCACGCCCACTATTTTTCCTCTTTGGATTTAAAAAGCGGGTACATGCAGATTGAGTTTCACAAGCGAGACCGCGAGAAAACGGCACTTGTGACCCCTGATGGCCTGTATGAATTTCGAGTCCTTCCTTTTGGTTAGTGCTCAGTGCCCGCAACCTTCCAGCGAATGATGGACACTGTGCTTACTGGTCTGAAGTGGCAAACTTGTCTCGTATACCTTGATGATGTTGTCGTTTTTTTCTGAAACCTTCCAGCAACACCTTCACCGCCTCAGGAGTGTGCTACAGGCTATTCAATCAGCAGATCTTACACTCAAACCGCAGAAGTGTCACTTTGGTTATGAATAGCTGAAATTTCTTGGCCATGTAGTCAACGCCAAAGGAGTCCGACCCGACCCCGACAAACTTGCCGCTGTAGCCGCGTTTCCGCATCCTGCAGACAAAAAGACTGTTCGGCGCTTTCTGGGCTTGTGCGCCTACTATCGACGATTTATTAGAGGGTTTTCGAAGATAGCGGAACCCTTGACTCGCCTTACACGCGACGACACACCGTTTGTATGGGCTACTGAGCAACAGGCTGCTTTTGCCGAGCTACGACAGCGGATGCAATCAGCCCCTGTTCTTGCGCATTTTGACGATGATGCTGACACAGAGGTGCACACTGACGCCAGTAACATCGGCCTCGGTGCAGTGCTCGTCCAGCATCAACACGGCAAAGAACGAGTCATAGCCTATGCCAGCCGCTCACTGTCCCATACCGAGGTGAATTACACGACCACAGAGAAAGAGTGTGTCGCAGTAGTGTGGGCAATCACCAACTTTCGCCCGTACCTCTATGGTCATTCAATTAAAGTGGTGACGGACCACCATGTCCTCTGCTGGTTGGTAAACATTCGTGATCCCTCTGAACGACTGGCCCGATGCAGCTTGCGTCTACAGGAATTTGATGTTACCATCGTATATAAGTCTGGACGGAAGCATGAAGACGCTGATACGCTGTCGCGTGCACCCATACCTTTAGTCAATCAAGAAGAAGAGGACGATGACGGTTTCCTAGGCGCCCTTAGCTCATCTTACTTGAGCAGACACCAGCGAGAGGATGAAGAGGTTCGAGCGCTCATCGACTATCTGGATGGTCATAGCGCCGTTATACCTCGCCATCTATCTCGCGTCATGACGTCTTTCTGCCTCCGAGATAATGTCCTGTACAAAAAAAAACGCCCGTTCTACGAGCCGCGCTTACCTCCTCGTCGTTCCGAAGGACATGCGGGACGAAGTCCTCTCCGCGTGTCATGACGAGCGCACATCTGGTCATCTAGGTTACTCGCGAACGCTCGCCAGAGTAAGTGAGGCGTACTACTGACCCGGGCTTTTGGCAAGCGTGAAGCAGTACGTAAAAAGCTGTCGTGAATGCCAGCGTCGAACGTCGCCACCAAGCAAGCCGGCTGGATTACTTCAGCCAATTGATCCACTCCACAAGCCATTTGACCAAGTCGGCATGGACATTCTCGACCCATTTCCTTTATCGTCCGAGGGCAACAAATGGGTCATTGTTGCAACTGACTATTTGACCCGCTATGCTGAGACACAGGCAATACCACGAGCCACGGCTTCTGAGGTAGCACAGTTCTTCATGTGCCACATTGTTCTGCGCCACGGTGCTCCATCTACAGTGATATCCGACAGAGGAACAGCGTTCACAGCCCAGCTTATTGATGAAGTTTTTCGACTAAGTAACACTAGGCATCGAACGACGACTGCTTACCATTCGCTGAGCAATGGCTTAATCGAGCGACTAAATAAGACAGTCACAAACATGATCTTCATGTACATCGATGTCCAACACAAAACATGGGATCGCATTTTGCCTTATGTGACGTTCGCTCATAACACCGCCGTTCAAGAAACAACCCGATTTACACCGTTTCGCCTTCTCTACGGCCGCGAAGTTCAGACGATGCTGGATGCGATGCCTCCTTGTGAAGGCGAAGATCAATTAACAACTGACGCAGAAGAATTTGCAGAGCGTGCCGAGGAAACTCGCCAGCTCGCCCGGCTACACATTGGTCAGCAGCAACAGGTCGATGCACGACGTTACAGTATGCGTCACAATGACGTATCTTACAAACCGGGAGACCAAGTTTGGATTTGGACCCCTGTTCGACGCCGTGGCCTCTCCGAAAAGTTGCTCAGTAGATACTTCGATCCGTATAAAGTATTACGCCACGTGAGTGACGTAAACTACGAAGTGGTTCCAGACGCTACGTCGTCACGATGGGTACAACGAAAACAACCGACCTCTGACATAGTTCACGTGGTGCGCATGAAGCCTTATGTTGCGCGTTCCTAAAAGGCCACTTTTCCTGTGTTTTTTTTATTTGTGCTCCGACAATTGCCTCATCATTGGTGAACTTATCGCGTCTAACATTTGATTATTGGTGCCCTTTTTCATTGTTTAAACTACTTTGTTTTGTTTTTTTTCACTAACTTTACAGCATCGGGACGATGCTCTTTTTTTGTTGTTGAGGGGGAATATTGCCACCTACTTCTAGTAGTGAGTCGTATGCCAAGGTGAAAGCTCACACCTCAGAGAAGAAAGAAGTGCACGTTGGCCCCCGCTCTGGTAAAGAAGCCCAACCGACGCGCTTGGTTAGAGCCCTGTTGCTCAGACGTCAGTAAACCTTGTCGACACCCCCTGGAGTGACGTGACAATACTTTGATATGTAATAGTTCATGCCCAACCACACAAACTTCTCCCTGATGCGCCGCAATGTCTAGAAGAATCCTGCATGGGCATTTGTTGGGTGGTCATGGGCCATCTTCAGGACCAAGGAACGAAAATTAGCAGGCAACCAAGCAACTGTATGGTCCCCGCCGCATTGTACCAACAGCCCTGATGACTTTACATGGGATGTGGATGCTAGGTCCCCAGGGAGACGGTTTTGGGCAGCGTCTTTCGGCAGGGATTCTCCCTGAAAGGCTTTCTTATGTCACGCAAAATTGCATCACCTTGTTATTTCTGTGCTGGTTTTCCTGCATTGTTCGTTACACTGAGGTCCTTAGCGGTGGCCAGCAGGCAGGTGTCAAACATGACAGAGACTTCTTCAGTGTCCAAGTTAAATAGCAAAAGTCTCGCAGGCAGTCCTATTGATGCCGTCTTAGAGTATGGCTCAACAGGTGCCCGGCTTAGGGCATCAACATAGATGTTGACTTTCCCACGACAGTGCTTAATTTTGCACTGAAACCCTTGAAGGCATGGCACCCAGCGGCGCACACGAGAAGAAGCCTGCTTAGTGGTGAACATCCAGGCTAATGATGCATTATCACAGTGGACTTCAAGTTCTGTGAATTCCAAGTAGGGTCGACGTGTCTCCATAGCCAATACAAGAGCCAAACACTCCCACTACTGGACTGTGTGATTACGCTCCCAGTCCGAGAAGCCTCTGCTGATGGATGAAACTGGCTTCAAGATGTAATGCCGACATTGCAGCTTCACTGCAGCTATACCCACACTGCTGGCATCTGTTTCAACTATGAATGGTTAATTGAGGTTTAACAAGCTGAGAACTGCATCTGTTGCCAGGATTGCACGGAGAGTTGCAAATGACCTTTCTTCAATGCTCGGCCACTGCCTTCGCTGTTATTGCTTGATAAAGTTGGTCAATGGCTTAGCAGTGAGAGAAAATTGTGGAGTAAAGTTCCTGTAGAATGTGGTCAAGCCCAAAAATGCCTGCAGTTGCTTCCTGTTGGAAGATCGTGGGTACTCTGCCACTGCACGCACCTTATCTGGGTCTGGCTGGTACTCTCCTGGTGAAACAACATGACCAAGAAAGACGAGGCATTGGTTGTACTGTTGCACTTTGTTGGGATCAATTCTAAGGTCTGCATTTGCGATGCATTGGAGAACTTCACGGACATGTACCAGGTGATCTTCCATTGTTGGGGAGTAGACCAAGACATCATCCAGGAATGCCATGGCAAATTTTTACTTTATGCCCTCAAGAACCCTGTCTATCAAAGCTTGAAATGTGGCTGGGCCTTTTGCCACGCTAAACGCCATTCTTGTGAACTCAAAGGTGCCCCTATGACATATGAATTCACTTTTCTCAACATGTTGTTCGCATAGGGAAATAGGGAAAAACCGTTGGGACAGGTGAAAGCTTGTGAAGCACTGGGCATTACCTAGTTGCGCCAAGAGCCATTCAGTGCGAAACATCGGGTACACTGGTACATTCGTCCAGGAACTCAAACGTCTGTAGCCAAAGCCACATGGTAGCTTCCTGATTTATCCCCACCAGGACCGGCGCACTTGTCCAGCCACTTGTGCTGCGCCTGATGAGGCCTTTTTACAGCATCTCGTTCAAACAGGCATCCATGATGTATTGTTTTTATTGACTGGGCGCAGCTTTCTGTGCACTGGTCTGCTGTCATCTGTGTCGATACAGTGCTCAATGAGGGTACTACAACCAGGCAATTTTGTGAAAAGTGCCTTGTACTCTCCCAACAGTGCCCTCAACTAATTCAATACCCCTGCACTCTGTCCTGAGCCACTAATGGTGTTGCATGCCACGATGTCTGGGTAATGCTCAAACAGGCCTCCAAGGCAATTGGCATCATTCACTGGATCTGTGGCAACCTTTTTCTAGGTTTCTGTAGTCAAGAGTCCGACGGAATCCCGTCTGGTCGGAGACAAACAAAAGGACAAAGTAACAAAAACGCCGACCAAGGAAAAAACACAAAAATGAAAAAGACGTTTCGGCTCCCCTCACGGTTTGTGAACAAGGCTCCCAAGTATGGAGCCGAAATGTCTTTTTGATTTTGGTGTATTCTATCTTGGTCGGCGTTTTTGTTACTTTGCACTTCTTCTTAGGTTTGGCAAACGGCACAACAAGCTATTGTTCCATGCCCAGAGTCCATCCTCCCAGAGCTATGTGCAAGTACAAGCCAGCGGCTGTAAGGAAGTCCCTTCCAAGCACCTTATCTTGGCACAGGTTGGACAAACAGAGAAATTTTTGAACCATGTAGCCGCCATTCCACTCTATCCTGCATTTGGTAGACCCGGAGCTTTGTGATCAACGTGATGCCAGGCGAAGTGCCAAAATTTCGCGTTTCTTCCCCCCACCCTCGAAGAGCACGTCGTACTGGCCGCCAGTGTACTCATTATACTCACGCTGGACCCGGTGTCGAGCAAGGCACGGAACGTCGTACTGCCAATTCGAACATCCAAGAGTAGCTCCTTACCTTTTCTGGCAGCAGATGCAACTTGCATACTAAAATCGTTGTAGGCACTCGCCGAACTATTGTCTATACTGGCGCGCCCGTTTTCTGAGCACTGCGCCGGTAAGTGCCTTGGTGGGCCGCACTGGAAGCAAACGACTTCGTCTAGGCGTGGTTACTCGCACAGTTGGGTTCCATGTGGCCGACACCGCCACATCGTCGGCAAGCAACCAGGTTCAGTGCCTGCTGAGGTAAACGTCCCGCTGGTGGTCTGAACGTTGTCGCGCCGAGAGGTTGAGCCTGCATGATGGTTCACCGGTCCCAGTGATACGATGGTTGCACTGCTGCGAGGTGGGGGGGGGGGTTGCACGTGCACCCAGGCGTCCAACTGGCATTCGTTGTGGAGACGACTGCCGTAGAGTGCTGGGGCACTGCCATTGCGCCAGTCATACCGTACGCTGAATAGCCAAGTTGTGCGCGACTTGGTTTGTTTTGAGTGGCTGAGGCCGATATTGTAGCCGGCGCCGCGCTCACTCTATCAGGCCACAGGCCACATCTGCCAAACCCTTCAAACTTGAGAAAGTCGATCCCGCTACCAAGTCATGCATCTGGGGTTGCTTCTGGCGCAGCACTCTGTCGACCATGACGTCGTCGGCAAACTCCTTTCCAATTTGGTCATAAAACTCCCAGATATCATATATGAATTCTTTCAAGTTTCCCGTGGGGTGCTGGATGCGTGCCTCCAATTCATCCTTCAGAATCCTCTTTTCGTCGGCCGAAGCAAATTCCCGACGAAAAACTGCGACAAAGTCATACCACGAGGTGAAGGGTCCGGCGAAGCGGTACCACAACTTCGCGCTGCCTTTAAGAGCCGTGGTAACAATGCAGCGAACTCGGTCTTCCGCGGGTATGTCATTATTCAGACAAAAATTGTGTACCTTGCTGAGGAATTCCTCCGGCGTCTTTACATCCCTGAACCCCGTGAACCTCGGTAGCGTGGTTGCAATGGGCGATGTCACCGTCATTACGGTAGCCGGCACGGGCGTTCGAACAAAGGCCGCTTGGCGTTCGTCGCTCACGGGTATCACGGGAGCAGCCATTAGCGCTTGCCGTAGCTCGGCTGCAAGGCGTTCGGGTTTCATTGCAGACCCATTAGTCTGTCTCAGCATAAATTGCACAAACTCGTCACGGATTTCAGTAGGCTCAATCCCAGTTGTCATGTTCGTTAGGCCTCACACCCTAGTCCCCGCGACTCCTACGTCCTCACATAACACCATCCGCACACATTGCCCACACAGGACTGACATCCACTGTTCCCACCTCATTCAGAGGGCGCCGCATACCCTTCTATGAATACCGATTGATGTCTTCACAGTGCATTACGTACACCTACGCTAACACGGTAATGGTAAATCTAAAAAAAAATTGCCCGCAGCTTCCCTCGGGGGAACACTGAGGAGGATGCGGAAGCATGTAATTGGTTAACGGGTGTTAAATTGCGACTTACTTGGGTCGATGGCTAAATTGGTTAACGTGGTTGTGAAATGGGGTGTTAAATGAGTGAACACGTACGGCACGTATGCGAAAGGGTGGTGTTTTATTTATTGCGACGAACTTTGAGGACGATGACTTTGTGGTCGGTAAAGTAAAGAGTGAGTGGATCGGGTTGCATCGGTCGTAGGTCGAAATTTGCAAAGACGTGGTTGATGCAGGTTCCGCGAATGGTGGTCGGCTGGTGGTGTTTGCAGTCGTCGTGCGTTGCGCGTTTCAGCGAGTGTCGCGACGCCATGTATTCGACTATCCAATCGTCCTTGATGACGTCAACGTTGAAGTCGCCAACTAGCATGAACGGTCGATGTTGCGGTTGTTGTTTTCTGTAATCTTGCACGGCCTCGTCGACGTACTTTTCTACGGCGGCACGAGAGAGGTTTGGCGCGAGGTACATCGTCATGACGTCGACGCCAGAGACGGTAGCAACGCAGTGCTCGCCGTTGGCGCGTTGTTGAACGCCGGGCTGTAGTCGGAGGTCAATGAAGGAGTCGTCGTCGTTGTCGACGTCACGCTTGACGTAAATTCCCACACCGCCCGCAGGTCGTTGGAACCCGTGCGTGCGCGCGACCGAAGCGTATCCCGCAACGTCGACGTCATTGGCGTTCCACGTCTCGGTGAAGCAAAGCACGTCCACTCTGCGTAGTACGGGATCTCGCACGACGTCAACCGCGTGAGCGCCTAGCGACCGGGTGTTGAGCAGTGCCAGGGTGAAATCGGACTCGGAGTCAACGTCTTCGAGCGCGCGACAGTATCGTTGGGTGACGGTGTCCAGTCTGTGTTTCTGCAAACGTTCAAATTCGTCGGACAAGCGGCAACTGAGCGAGCGAGCGCCGACCTTGAGTATATATACAGCGCGACGGCGCATGCGCTGTCAGCTGTCGAATGTTCTCGAAGGAGAAGCGCGCGCGCGGCACAGATGGCGACGGCGCGACGGCGCATGCGCTGTCAGCTGTCGAATGTTCTCGAAGGAGAAGCGCGCGCGGCACAGATGGTGGGCGACGGCGCGACGGCGCATGCGCGCGCGTCAGCTGTCGAATGTTGGAGAAGCGGTGCGGACGGCGCACTACAAGGCGCGAGTATAAGATGCTTCCGCATCTAAAAATGCGCGCGTATGTATGCAGTACGGGCACCGTACGTGCCTGCGCTTGCGCCCTTCGGTCGCGCTACGATGGTACGCGGGGTATCCCGCTATGACGGTACGCCCGGTAGCTCGGTATCTGTCTAATAACGTAGCCGGGTTCCTTGGCTCCACGTTTTTCAGCGATGTAGCTCTTTCGCATCCTTTATTGTGTTTTTCGTGCTCACGCATTGGCTAAATCGGCCTCGACAAGTCCGTGCTGATGTCTCTGTCAGACAATTCGTAGTTCGTAGCGACGCCTTATATAACGAGACGGTAACCATGTGCTTGTCTGCTCTCGGTTACTGTAGATGCTGTCGTTGTAGTGCTGTCGCGGCGGGTTTCGGCACAAATTGAAGAGGCAAATGCCCTCAGTTAAGAAATTGAAGACTTCAATGTGGTACAAAGTTCACCTGTGACGTGCTACTCAAACAGGTAGAGCAGAATGCAACTCGAGGTTCGAGCCACGCATGAATGACACAACGTCTTTTTCAGAAATCGCAACAAAGAAGCACTGGGGCACGTGAATGACATGCCTTCATCGTCGGAAATCGCAACGAGAAAGAACTGGTGTAGCTTTATGTAGGGCACAAGCACTGTTGGGGTTTTAGGAGAGCAAGTGCCCCTTTTTCGCCCCGTGCTGGCGCACAGGGTAAATTTTAATAAAACTGTCATCACTATCTGTGCTAACAGTGCCCACTTCAACAAGCCCCCACAGAGAGAACCAGTTTTGGCGGTGCGGTGGCCTGGTATAATAAAAGACCCTTTCACGCTTGCAAATGAACTAGGAATACAGCCTGAAATGCTAGATTGATGGCTGAAGAAGCGAGGAGAGCCATTGACAAGTCACCTTCACCTTAACTATGCGAAATGTTTTAGGGGCGAAGCTTCTTAGAGTGTGAGTTAGTCCAGCGCCCGTTGTAGTAGCCACCCCTGCTTCTCCCAATGGAGAAGCACAGCGGCTGGTGCGTCGCAGCCACCCGTAGTAGGTGGCCGAAATTTCCGGAGCCCTCCATTATGGTGTCTCTCATAATTATGTGGTGGTTCTGGGATGTCAAACTCCACATATTATATCAGTCGTAGTAGTCATAGCCATATAAGCCAGTGGCAATGTATTTGCATGTCAATAAAAACGGTGTTACAGCATATCCATAGGGGGAATGATACTGCTAGGAGGGAAGCGTCCGTCCGTGCGTCCAATCGTTCGTGTGTCCATCCATGAGTGCGTCCATGCATTCGTGCATCAGTCCTTCCGTGCTTCCGTGCATCCGTTCATCCGTCCGTCCGTGTATGCGTCCTTCCGACCATACGTCCATCCGTCCGTGCGTTCGTGCATCAGTCCTTACGTGCTTGTGTGCATCAATCCGTCCTTCCATGCGTCCGATCGTGCATCTGTTCGTCCGTCCGTGTTTCCGTCCATGCGGACGTTCGTGCATCAGCCCTTCCGCGCTTCCCTGCTCTCGTTCGCCCGTCCGTACGCCCGTTCATGCATTTGTCCACCCGTGCGTTCATTCGTCCGTGCGTGCGTCCATGCGCTAATGCATCAGTCCTTTCTTGCTTCCGTGCATCCTCCGCCCGTCCATTCATGCGTCCGTTCTTGCGTTCGTTCATTCATGCGTCCATTCATGCGTCCGTCCATATGTCCGTCCATGAGTCTATTCGTGCGTCCACCCATCTGTCCGTCCATCTGATACGCCCCATTCGTCATCATTCCCCTCGTGGATATGCTGTGATAATTTGCAGGTGCCCATGCTTTGAGAATCGAGAGCACGCGAAGCCTCTGCTTTCAGGCGGTATCTGTGCGGAGATCACGAAAAGTTGGCTGGCCATACGAAAAAAAAAATCGCAAACGCACTGCGTTGGTTTTCAGAGCCAGCCAAGATTGCGACTTTTTTTTTTGCAGAGGCCAATCAGCCAGTGCGGTTCTGCTGTCAGCAGCATTGAGGGCTTTGCCTCATGGGCAATTCTTTTCCTGTGGCAAAATCATCACCGCCTTTCCTAAGTGCCACCGGCCAGTGTGCGTATTTCCTTGTTAGACATGTACAGAAATAAACAAAAAGATTGTTCACAATTTTCAACAAAAACGACAGTTTTCACGTATGGACCACCACCCACACGGATCCTCTCTTCGCGGCAACGTGACTACCCATGCCAAGGTAGTCAAGGTCTAGCACGCGGAGCTGTGCGCCTGTCGTCGAACCCCAAGGTCTTGCACACCTCCGGAATTATGCGGGAGCGGACGTGGGGGATCACATGACCACTTTTAGATACATCCCTGAACATTAGTGACTGAACAGACCCAAACATTCACCATTCCACGACAAAAAAAGAAAGTGAGTCGAATATGACAGTAATTACTCCTTGACACTGACACTGACTTTGTTTCCTTCGAGTTAGAACGTTATAGAAGTGACACGAGCTAAGGCGTTTGATGTTGTATCGCTTATCTGTAACATATGAGACATACTGCAGTAATGTATATTACACGAGTACGGGAGAGTACGGGCTGCCTACGGACAGAAAGAGATAGAAAGTGAAGTGCGGGAAGTACAATAGAACACTGGTGAACGTAAATAAAGTGGGCTTTGGTTTTTATTTTGCCACCACTTTGTAACATAAACGCACATGGTGTCCAAGGTGTACATGAGCAGAGCATTGTTTCAATTGCGCGTGAAAACAAAACACGGAAACAAATTTTTGAGGAATGCGAACCGAAATATAAACAGAAAATAAACTGATTTTCTCATTTATGGAAACAGCAGAGCATGTTGCGGGACAAAGCTGAGTATGACAACGTGACCAATATTTACAATCAATTGGGAAATATTATTCTTGGGAACAATGATATGTCGCCTAATTTGCATACAATAACATGTATAGGTACCTTTAAATAAATGCCTTTAAAGCTTGTTATGTTTCCAAACTTTTCAATGGCTTGGTTAACATACTGAAGAAAATAACCAAGGGTGATAATATTCAGGCCTTCAGTCATGACGTACGCAATCGTGTACGCCAACCTTGAAAGTGCGTCACACGCTGCGTGTTTCTTCCAATGGCCTGAAACTCAGTGTGCACATTGCTGTAGGCTTCCTAAGTGAATAAATATCAATAACTTATTTTAACTTCGTGCATATTGCTGCAGATGACGACTTTGCTAGGGACACTAACGTGTTTGACGATCGTTTGACGTGCATCGTTTCGGGAGAAGTATATTTATATTCAAAGCATTTCTTAGCAAACTTCGGTGACTTTAGGCATATCTATCTATCTATCTATCTATCTATCTATCTATCTATCTATCTTTCTATCTATCTATCTATCTATCTATCTATCTATCTATCTATCTATCTATCTATCTATCTATCTATCTATCTATCTAGCCACCTACGACAATTAGCTCTCCCGGCTGTTTGATAGTGGTATCGACACCAAACTTGTTATGGCATAACAAGACTGCATGAAGAACATATTAAATATTCATAACATGAAAAAAGCATGATATGTGTGTAATGAATGCCATGATTTACATTGCGTGGTTCTGAAACTCTTGTGGTTGGTCCATTCACATGGCATGTTGTAAAACTGGTATGGTATGGCGTGATTGCGTAGAGAACACAAGCAACAGATCCTAACGTGCAAATCCGGACATGCGTGTCATGTAACAACATGACTACATGCCACGCTTGAGATGTGCTCGGGGCCGTATCGCTGGCGTCACATATTGAAGTGCATGAATTAATGGATGATGAAGGCATGGGACTGGTGCAAACGTGATAATCATAAGGTTCGTGTAATGTAACAACGTGACTACGTGCCACGCTCATAATGCGTAGGCAACCGTTTCGCTTGCATACCTTACACCAAGTTTGCTATTACGGGACATGAGAGGATGACGAAGGTATCATGCTGGTGCAAACATGATAAACATGAGATGCGCCTCATGTAACATCAGGACTACATGCCACACTCATGATGGGCTCGTGGCCGTATCACTAGCTTCACTTATGCCTAATTTGTTTTTACGTGCATTGTTGCCAGGTTGTACGAGGCAGCGTAGCCAAAAGCTAGATCAACTGTAGACAAAAAGTAGCCAAAGAAGAACAAATAGTAAAAATATTTGTAGCCAAATTTAGCCATTCACATCTGCTGTTTTATTTAGTTACAATTTCACTTTTAACAACATATATTTTTACGATTCATTGTAGTGTATTTTCGAAGGCTACCAGAGACCGCGACGTGATTATAAGAGACGCCTTAGAAAAATACTCCCGGAAGAATGACCAACTGCGATTCTGCACCTATATTGTAGTACATGGGCCTAGGTGTTAGCGTTCCAGAACGTGAAAAAATCAATATTTATGTACTTCTTAAGCAAATAAACTGACCTTAAATTTGTATAGCCTTGGGCAAACTTTTGACCTTAAAAATAATAATGAATAAACTTAAGAGACATCATAATTTCTCAAGCCACGTCGCACCAGTCATTATTACAAAGCTACCTTCAAAGGCCAATTATCACCAACTCAGCGTTATTTGCCACGTGGAAAAGTTGACCAAGAATCACTTTTGACAAACTTCACGATAATCTTTTATCATCAAATTTATGAGTTTTTTGCCGTCGTCCCTCTGAAGATTGAGTTGGTGCGTAGCACCACCAAATTTCCACTCCCACTAATTTAGCACCACCAAATAACAAAAGTGTCCACTTATCGACAAAAGTGTTGGTAGAATTTTTTTTGGTTGGGGAAGGGAAGAGGGCACCTTTTCGGAATTGTCCTTTTACGCTCTGCATGTCAAGGTGGAAAATGTATTTGGAGGAGGGGAGGCACGATCCAGCATTCCACCCCCTGGCCACGCCTCTCCTCATCGATGTCAAATATACAAAAAGTAAAAAGAAACGTTTTTACTTTCAATCACTGCGATATTATTCTTGTGTCAGTCAAAGGATAATGAATACTGCATATGATAGCCGAGGTTTCACGTCCGAAAGCGCGAAGACATGACTATGAGAGACGCCGTGCTGGAGGGATACGGACTGCACGACCACCTGGGGTTCTTCACGGCGTCCTGTGTAGCATTTTGTCTCCACAGAAATGTGGCTGCTGTGGCTGGAGTTCAATCCCGCGACCTTCAATAAGCAGACAAGCCCCATAACAACAAGAGAATTACGGTGGGTAAAAAGGGTTTAGAAACTTTTGGATAAACTTGCCCCGAGTAGCGCACATGTAAAAAAATGGCAGCATATCCACGGAGGGAATCATGGAGAGTGGGGAGAAGCATTCGACCGTCCATTCGTTCTTGCTTCCGTCCGTCCATGCGTCCGTCTGTGTGACCGTCCATGCGTCCATCCGCCCGACCGCGCGTGTGTCTGTTCATGCGTCCGTCCCTGCGTTCGTTCATGCGTCCGCCCCTGCGTCCGTTCATGCGTCCGCCCCTGCGTCCGTTCATGCGTCCATCCATGCACCTGTCTGTGTGTCCGTTCATCGATCTATTCAACACTCCAAGTAACACCATCTCGCATCTTTTCATCATATATTCCCCGTATAGAAGCACCGCCATCCAGCGGACATTCCAAAGACTAAACGAGAGGTGGCACACGAACACTTTCTTATGGCTTGCGCTTCGGTTCTACATTCCACCTTTAACCACCTCGAGTTCATGGTATAATATACTAGTTCACAGTATTCATGGCACTGCGGCTCAACGCTCGCTAAACCTTTTTAAAACTAACCCCCGTATTCACAAACGCTCCTCGACTCGGTTTTCACCCTTCACTTGACAGAGTTGAGCACTGCGCCACCACTCGGCTGAAAATCACGCTGCGCTACTTAAGAATCGCAGCAGACTATTGCTGATACGCAGTAACTTACCGTACCTAGAGATGACCCTCCCATCGGCTTTCTCCAGTGAGGGCGAAGCGTTGAGTGAAGGGAGGTTCTAGTATACGGGGGTAAGAAGGTTACACCCAGCGAGTATAACGTAGCAACCCTTTCTTGTCAGATAGTGCTCATTGTACATGCCAATGGCGGCTAATGGGGATCGCAGCGTGCACGTTTACTGAAAGCCGAATGCTGCTGTCTCTCATTCCCCCTTAGCAGCCATTGGCATGCACGTCGAGCACTAACTTTTATTGTTGAACAACGCACAGGAGAAATCTCTCACTGGCACCACCTTGGAGGTCAAAATGTTATACTTGTTACCCACTAAAACGGCTACGAGGGACGAATGAGTGTCGCTATAAGGAGCTGTGCCCCTAAAAGCACTAGCGATGGGTACAGGTGCCGAAATCTGATATTGGGCGAACGCGTGAGCTCATGATTTATGACTGCAGCCAGGTGCAAGACTCACCATTCTTGGCAGGGTATGCGCTCGAACGTGTGCAAGCTCCGCCGCATATATACACAACACAATAGACGAGAGTTGCGGCTGCAATCTGATTTAAAAACAGATTGACTGCTACCCATTCGGCGAAATTGCAGAAGAATCCAACAAACAAAAGCCCACGTTTACATATATATATATATATATATATATATGTGTGTGTGTGTGTGTGTGTGTGTGTGTGTAAACGTGGGCTGGCTTCAGTGTAAAACTACTGCCTAAAATTGTGTGCTTCACATGCGCTTTTACAGCCAAAGAACGGCGTTCAGCACCCTCTCGTACGAAGATGGTCATAGGCTGCCGGAGCTTTTCACACACTTTTCTGCTGTCTTGGTCGACGAAGCTTGCCGACTTCTAGTGAATTTTGCCAATTCCAGTCTTTTCAAGGCCAAATGTGAATGTATCTTTGAAGATTTGTGTCCACTCTATGAGAGTCATCTCTGGAGCATTCATTACAGCTGCGTGACATAGAGTTTAAAAAAGCCTAATTTGGCTATCTATTTTAAAATCTGGACACTAATTACGTGATGCCAATTGAGGATGAAGGTATGTGACGTGTGCAAACATGATAATCAACACATGCGTGTCATGTGAGAACATGACTTCATGCCAAAGTCAAAGCCTCATTACATTTTGATATGAAGCGGTGTGCGTGCTCGCCAGCATTCATTTCGTCGCGTCACACCGGCGTTGCCACACCACGCACCGGTCCTGCCATATACTCGCAGGAGTGCGCCGCACTGCGTCGCTTTGACGCTTGCGCATTTCGGCGTGTCCGGCATCCTTCTGTCAAGAAAAGAGGGAGAGCAATGTTGTCTCGGTAACGCATCGGCGCGTAATGGAGCATGTCGCATTTTGCCCCGGTTGCAGTCGGGCCGCACCGACGGACGCTGGTCGCTTTTGGCGTCAGACTATAGAGAGCTCACGCTTTGCTAACGTAGCGACGCTGTGCCCAGCGTGCGCGCGCGTCAGCGCTACAGTAGAGTATATGGGGTCCTTCATGATGCGGTCGCGGCCGTTTTGCTTGCATCACATATATAAAATTTAGTGTTACGTGACGTCAATGAGTGACAAAGTATGTGGTTTCGTCAGTAATATATATATATATATATATAATATATATATATATATATATATATATATATATATATTGTGGGCATTTAGTATACCAATCCTCTTCATCTGTACATTATCATCATTATCATGTATTGCTTATGCATCCTCATCGTTGTCACGTATCATCATCATCTTGGTTCGTGCATCTCCGCTGTCGGCTGCCGGTTCCTCGGGCCTAATAAAGGTCTTCCAAACCAAGACTTCATACGTGGTGGAGCGTGCTGTTAGATCCCTCGTCATCCTCTCGACCACTCTACCCCCTGGAGCTACGTTCAGGTCGCCGCTTGGGCCAGGTGTCCGGAAATATGTCGCACCAAGAAGAGGTCGGTGCTGCAACCGTTCCCACTCCGCCACCACGTGCCGCGCCTTTTCACGTCATTAACAGCCCCCAGCGTGAGCCCCATCCCTTCGCCGGTATGCGCGGGGAAGATGTGGAGGAATGGTGACGATTTCGAACGTGTCGGCGCTGCTAACCGGTGAGATAACACCTACAAACTCGCTTACGTGTCATTCTACCTCACGGGTGTCGCAAAGACGTGGTTCCTCAACCACTACATCGACATCCCCGACTGGTCCGCCTTCAAAGATCAGCTTCGGCATGTCTTTGGCACACCGACTGTTTGTTCGGCTCTCGCAAAGAAAGCTCTCGCGGCTCGGAAACAGCACATCGGCGAGTCGTATACATCCTACATCGAGGATGTCCTTTCACTTTGCCGCCGGGTTGAAACCCCAATGACAGAGTCAGACAAGGTACGCCAGCTTCTTAAGGGGATTGCACCCGTCGCATTCAATGCCCTTGCAATCCAGAATCCAGCTACTGTTGCTGACGTTGCGACCACCTGTCAGCGCCTCGAAGAACTCGAGTCTATGCGCCTACAACCGGACAGTGACGCGGCCCGTATTACGGCAGATCCAAACCTACGAGACACAATAAGGGTGATTATACGCGAAGAATTAGAATCAATGGGATTCACACTACCTTCAGTGTGTCCCATGCAGTCTTATTCAACGTCATTGCGGGATGTCATCAGGGAGGAGCTCACGTCCATGACCCACATGGCCCACCTGCAGCCCACTGTCGCTCGTACTCTCCCATCATTCTCGCATGCCGTCGCCGCACCATCAGGCACCGTCAGCTCGACGCCGCCGCCACCAACGTACGCGTCGGTTGCTGCCGCACCTCCCAGAAGTTTTCCCACGAGCTTTGCATCACCACCGCCTGAGCCATCATCTGTCCCTCTCACTGCTCTCTCTCCCGGTGCATCTAACACAAGCTACTACCCTTCTTATCGATCGACTCGCCCTACGTGCTATTATTGTGGCTATCGTGGTCACATTTCA
The DNA here is from genome assembly GCA_013436015.1 of Rhipicephalus annulatus. Lineage (NCBI taxonomy): Eukaryota > Metazoa > Arthropoda > Arachnida > Ixodida > Ixodidae > Rhipicephalus > Rhipicephalus annulatus. The sequence continues at coordinate 221,630 of WOVY01010726.1, forward strand.
CGCTTTTGCCGCAAGCACCAGCAAGATGAGCGCCGAGAATACGACATACGCGAACGAGACTATACCGCAGGAGCCTTCTACCAGGGCCGTCGTTATTCGTCACCGCCGCGTCGGTCTCCATCTCCGCCAGCATCCGGTGAACTGCGCAGTAGTTATCGATCAACCAGACGCCGTTCACCATCGCCCTACCGTCGCTCCTCTTCTCCTCTTCAGCCTGCTTCCCTCGCTTCTGATCGACGTCCGGAAAACTAAGCGATGCAGTTTTTGGAGGACAAACTGCATTCCAACACAGTACTCCAATTCCTCCAGCGCGCCCTTACAATATGATTGCAGTCTCAGTTGAGGGAGTGGACGTTGATGCTTTGGTGGACACTGGGGCTGGTTTTTCTATTATTCGTGCTGATTTGTGTACCCGTCTTCGAAAAGTCACGACGCCTTATGATGGACCAACACTGGTTACAGCCCAGGGAACAATGATTCGCCCTTCCGCTCTCTGTGCTGCCCGTGTGCTAATCGACGACATTCTTCATTATATACAATTCGCTGTGCTACCCCGTGCTCCCACGAACTCAATTTAGGCTGGGACTTTCTTTCATCTGCTTCCGCGGCTATTTGTTGTGCACAACGTGTCGTCCATCTTACTGACACAGACCACTTGCTTAGTGACGAAACCTACAGGCCACTTCAACTCGCCGCTGCTGTAGACATCGAGTTACAAATGAACATCAATTAGTCACTGTTTTGTCCAACGACGTTGACTCTGGTGACATTTTGGTCACTCCATCGGCCCGTTGCCTCAATAAAGGCATAGCTCTCGCATCAGGTGTGGCTCGCTTCAACAATGGATCAGCTGTCCTCGCTGCTACGAACACCACACCAGATAAAATTTTACTGCCACGGGGCACTACTGTCGCCTGCGTTGCCGATCTTGAGCCTGTGTGCGTCGTGCCTCTTACCCCTGCCTCCCCTAAAAGCCATCTTGGAGATCATACTGCTTCCTCGGCCTTTACAGCAGCCATCAACAAGGACTTGACAGACTCACAGAAGCAGCAGCTGCTTGATTTGTTGCAAAAGCATGCAAACTCTTTTGACATTCATTCATCCAGCCTGGGTCAGACAACTGCTACAGCACATCGTATTCAGACCGACGGAACATCCATTGTGCATCGTCGTCCTTACCGCGTCTCCCTAGCCGAACGGAAAATCATTGAGGAAAACGTAGACGATATGCTGCAACGGGAGATAATCCGACCCTCAACCAGTCCTTGGTCGTCTCCAGTGGTTCTGGTGCGTAAAAAAGACGGTTCCGTACGATTTTGCGTCGATTACCGAGCACTCAATAAGATCACTAGGAAGGACGTATACCACATGCCACGTATCGACGACGCCCTCGATTCCTTACAAGGTGCTGAATTCTTTTCAAGCCTCGACTTGCGTTCCGGCTATTGGCAAATCCCCATGCACGAAGATGACAAAGAAAAAACGGCGTTTGCAACCCCGGACGGCCTATACGAATTCAATGTTATGCCGTTTGGTCTATGCAATGCGCCCGCAACTTTTGAGCGCTTGATTGACACCGTGTTGCGTGGCCTGAAATGGAAGACCTGCCTATGTTATCTCGATGACATTGTTGTCTTTTCGTCGACGTTTCCTCAACATCTGCAACGCTTGGACGAGATCCTGACTTGCCTTGCGGGCGCTGGTCTTCAAATTAACACCAAGAAGTGCCATTTCGCCAGCAGATCTATCAAGGTCCTTGGTCATGTTGTGAGCAAGGACGAAATTCGTCCAGACCCTAAGAAAACTGCTGCGGTGCTTCGCTTCCCTCGCCCTGAGAAGCCGAAAGATTTGCGAAGTTTCCTTGGTCTCGCCTCTTACTTTCGGCGATACATACAAAACTTTGCCTCCATAGCCGCACCACTCCATAAGCTACTTGCTTCTGGTACGCCCTTTCAGTGGTCTCAGGAATGTGAATCGGCTTTCGACAGGTTGAAGAGTGCCCTCACGACCGATCCTGTACTTTCTCATTTTCACGATGGTGCACCGACCTTCCTGCATACGGACGCTAGCGGCCACGGTTTAGGAGCCGTCCTCCTCCAGCGCGACAACTCTTCGCGAGAGCGAGTTGTTGCGTACGCCAGCCGCGTCCTCTCCGCAGCCGAGAGGAACTACACGATCACCGAGAAGGAGTGCCTCGCCGTCGTTTGGTCAGTGCAGAAATTTTGTCCCTATCTTCACGGCCGCCATTTCACAATTGTGACCGACCACCACGTTCTATGTTGGCTTTCGACACTCAAGAACTTGTCGGGACGCCTCGGCCGCTAGATTCTACGCCTACAAGAGTATGATTTTGCCATCGTATACAAGTGTGGCAGGAAACATAGTGACGCCGACGCTCTTTCTCGCTGCCCACTACCAGCGACTCCACTCGGGGTTTCCGCAATGAATTCGCACAACACGCCCTCGAAGTCCACGTCTACGGCGGTTTCTTCTCTCGCCTCTATAGACCAGCTGCCTTCGGACGACCCGCACGATTTTTCTTCTCGACAGCTGGCTGACCCATACTGTCGACGTAGTATAGGCTACCTCACTGGCAGTTCCCGTCCACTTAATGCGAGGCTCCGTCGCCAACTCTCGCAGTTTAAGCTGGACAACTCGGTGCTGTACCGCAAAATTTACCAACCTGACGGTCAGCGCTGGGTTCCCGTTCTACCCCGATCGCTTCGGTTTGAAGTCCTCACAGCACTTCATGACCATCCAACAGCTGGTCACCTTGGTTACCACAAAACCTATGATCGCCTTCGAAGTCGGTTTTATTGGTCAGGTATTACCACTAGTGTAGCTCGGTACGTTGGGTCCTGCACTACCTGCCAATGTAGAAAACTACCCACATCTGCTCCAGCCGGTACACTACAGCCTCTTCCATGCCCAGCCACACCATTCAAAGTTGTAGGCATCGATCTTTATGGCCCCCCTTCCAGTCAGTGCTGCTGGAAACCGATGGATAGTAACAGCCGTTGACCATTTGACGCGCTACGCCGAGACGGCATCTGTCACTACCGGTTCAGCTTCTGAAATTGCCGACTTAATCCTCCGAGCCATTATACTGCGTCATGGTGCTCCACGTGTATTGCTCAGCGACCGTGGAAGGGCCTTCCTTTCACAACTAGTGAACGAACTTCTTCGCGCCTCTGGCACAACTCACAAGACTGCCTTTAGTTATCATCCCCAAACTAACGGCCTCACTGAGCGATTCCACCGCACTCTTGCTGACATGATCGCCGCCTACATTCAACCAGACCACAAGAACTGGGACGTAGTTCTACCATTCGTCACTTTCGCCTACAATACGGCTATTCAGCGCACAACCGGCTACTCACCATTTTACCTAGTTTATGGACGCTCCCCTACTTCTTTGCTGGACGTCTCCTTCTTTACCTGCCATGCGGAATCATCTCCATCCTCTTCAGAGGAATACGTTTTGCGGCTCGCAGAGAGCCGCCAACGTGCTCGTATAAACACTGAAGCCCGACAGCAAGACAGAAAGCTGGTTTATGATGAATCGCATCGTGCTGTATCCTTTCAACCTGGAGACGAAGTGCTCCTTTTGACGCCTATTCGCACACCTGGTTTGTGCGACACGTTCCAGCCACGATTTATCGGGCCGTACACAGTTCTTGAAGAAACTTCACCAGTAAATTATCGCATGACGCCACTTGTAGCCCCAGCAGATCGCCGTTATCGAACTACTGAAGTCGTCCATGTCTCCCGTATGAAGCCCTTCATGCGACGTTCTTTGTCCCCTTGACTTGCCGCGGCCAGGCTGGCCGCTCTCACGTGGGGGGGAATCAGTGTGGGCATTTAGTATACCAATCCTCTTCATCTGTACATTATCATCATTATCATGTATTGCTTATGCATCCTCATCGTTGTCACGTATCATCATCATCTTGGTTCGTGCATCTCCGCTGTCGGTTGCCGGTTCCTCGTGCCTAATAAAGGTCTTCCAAGCCAAGACTTCATAATATATATATATATATATATATATATATATAGAGAGAGAGAGAGACTGGTGCAAGACACGCGTGTCGTGTAAGAACATGACATTATACCATGCTCATAGAGTGCTCGATTTCTCTCTCTCTTTATATATATATATATATATATATATACAATCTCTATATATAATATATAATATATATATACAATCTCTTCGTATGTACTGAATCTTGACTCACCCATTGAAATAATTTGGATAATGTGTGTGACTAAACACGCTAAAATTCTGGTTGGCAATTGTTACCGTCCGCCTGATTATAATAACACATTTGTACGTGATCTTCGTCATAGCATCAAAAATGCCAAAGATCTTTGCCCTACTGGTGTAGTTTACCTATTCGGTGACTTCAACCTCCCGCTGATTGATTGGACAAACTTCTCATCACCATGCTGCCTTTCCACAGAATTCATTAACTTAGTCTTGGACTTTAACCTCTCGCAAGTCATTGATCAACCAACCCGTGGTTTAAATACGTTAGACCTATTACTAACTAATGCTCCTGATTCAGTGAGGACAGTCTCTTGCCTAAAGGGCTTCAGTGATCACAATTTAATCGAGGTAACGTTGGACTTACCTGTACCATTTGCAGGAATATCCAAAAAGAAAATTCGGGACTACAGCAAAGCAGAGTTTGACAAAATAAGTGCACAGCTCGAAGAATGTTTTAGCAATGTCCTCTTTCCGTCATTCTACAACAGGTCTGTAAATGAAAACTGGGTGCTTTTTAGAGACAAGATGTCTTCATTGATAAACCAATATATCCCTGTTATCACTGTTTCTAATGATCTATCTAATCCCTGGTTCACTAAATCCCTCCGTAAGCAAAGAAACAAGAAAAAACGCCTGTACTGCAATGCCAAACGCAGTGCTACGCCATCCGCTTGGGAAAAATACAAGCAGTACTTGACTGACTACTGTAAAGCAATATGCAACGCCAAAGAAAAATATTTTCACAACGACCTACCTTCTCTTCTGCAAAATAATCCAAAGAAATTCTGGCGCCTCATATCCCCTGACCACGGTTCCAACCAGTTGTCATTACTTAATGAAAACAACATTCCGCTTTCAGACTACGAGTGCTCCACTACTTTTAATACCTTTTTTTCATCTGTATTTAGCCAAGAAGATTCTTCTGACGTACCACATATCCCTGATTACAACTTCCAATACATGCAGCCTATTGAAATCACGGTGGAGGGTATCGCGTGTCGAATTAAACAGATTAAGGCATCCTCATCAGCTGGTATAGATGATATCAACTCTAAGGTAATTAAAAATACTGTTTCCATATCTAGCATTACATTATACCACATTTTTCGACAGTCGCTATCGTCTGGAAAACTTCCAGACGACTGGAAAATAGCCAAAGTAGTACCCATTTTTAAATCCGGAGATAAGAACTCACCTAAAAATTATCGCCCAATCTCGCTCACATGCATATGTTGCAAACTCCGCGAACACATAATCGCCTCCCACGTATACAGTCACCTCGAGACTAACAAATTCTTCTTTTCAAACCAGCACGGATTCAGAAAGGGCATGTCATGCGAAACACAGTTACTAGAATTCACTACAGACATTCATTACAACATAAATAATGGCCTACAGACTGATTGCATATTTCTTGATTTCGCCAAAGCATTCGATCGTGTCGCCCATTGTCGCCTTATTTCAAAATTATCTGCCCTCCGATTAGACTCCCTCACTTTATCTTGGCTACGCAATTTTCTGTCACTTCGCAAGCAGTTCACAATCGTTAATAATTCTTCCTCTCCCTCTTCGTATGTCTCTTCTGGCGTCCCACAGGGGAGCGTTCTTGGCCCATTACTTTTTCTTATCTACATCAACGACCTCCCAACTAACATATCATCGCATATCAGAATCTTCGCTGATGACTGCATGCTCTACAGACCTATAAACTGTCCTAACGATCACTCCATCCTTCAAGATGATCTGAACACTATTTCTAACTGGTGCAGCACTTGGCTTATGAGGTTGAATACTAATAAGTGTAAAGTTGTTTCTTTTGGACGAAAACAGGTCATATCTAACTTCACTTACCATATGCAATGTGACAGGCTCTCCACGGCGACTTCTTACAAGTATCTTGGCATCCACCTTACACCAGGGCTTTCCTGGTTTGATCACATCACTAACGTTTGTGCAAAAGCCTCCAAAACATTGGGGTATTTACGCCGAAACCTTCGTCGTTGTCCCACTAACATTCGCAAAATGTCATACCTAACTTTCGTCCGCCCGCAACTTGAATATGCCTCATCTGTTTGGTCCCCTTCCGCTCAGTATCAAATTAACATGCTGGAAACAATCCAGAACAGAGCCACCCGTTACATTTCTAGAAACTATGACATCAATTCCAGTGTGACTCAGCTTAAACTCCATCATTCCCTCCAAGCATTAAATGTTCGTCGTCACGTGTCCTTGTTATGCCTATTTCATAAGTACGTCTACAGTAACAAAACATCGTCGTTGCACCTTCAACGCCCGCTCTACACGTCACGCAGATTACATAACCATCTCAGCTTCACTCGCATTTTTGGAAACACGAACGCGTTCAACACATCCGCACTACCACAAGCCATCCGCATGTGGAATGATCTTCCCGACGATATCGCCTCTGATAGCAACCCCAACACGTTTCGGCAAAAAGTTCAGACGCATTTCCTTAATATTTCATCTTGACGTTCTTTTACTTCTTTTCCGAGCGTTTTATGTTACGGAGTGTTCTTATATACTTCATCGCCATGTTTACGTATTGCTGACTTATTGCTTTGTTAATTTTTTTTTTATTACTAACCGACATTGTACCGTTTTTATTTTGAAATTTACATGCGATTTTTCACTGTAACCCCCCTTACTCAATGCCTTCTGGCCTGTAAGGTATTTTCAATAAATAAATAAATAAATATATATATATTCTTACGTCTGCGAGAAGAGTTTATTCAGAGCCGAGGGTAATGGTCGACTCGACGGTATACAGTGGTGAACGCGCAACAGCGAGCTCTTGCCACCAACCGAACGTCCTCTTCTTCTACACCGCTACATTGAGGTATGTGCACCGCTACACAGGTGCACATACCTCAATGACACATGTGGTAACATTTCCTTCCACGCAGACGAAGCCCACAGGGTGAGTCAAACAGTTTTCCAAGGAATAAAGCGCTTCAAACGTGGAACATGGGCAAGTTCAGTTTTTGCAGACAGTCGGCCGTTCGAATGAAGACGCGCAATGCGGTAAACTATATCACTGAAACGGTATACAACAACATAAGGTCCCGCATAGTGCGCTAGCAGTTTCTCGCTCAAACTGCGTGTTCTACCTGGTTTTCATAGCAACACTAGTTTACCGCGATTGTACGTCGCGTGTCTGCGTCGGTGGTCAAAATGTTCGAGTGGTCTTGCGAAGCAAGGGTGCGCAAATATCGAGGCGTCTAGCTTCTTCTGCCCTACAGATGATCTTGGATGTGCAGGAATCATGGTGGTCCAAACACGGGAAGATGGTATTGAGGGTATGACGAAGGGTCAAGCATATAGAAGAAAGAATGGACTGTAGCCGGTAGTTTCATGCTATGCGGTGTTGAATGCATATGTGATAAAAGGTAGAATACTGTCCCAGTCCTTGTGATCTGATGCGACATACATAGACAGCGTGTTCGAGAGAGTTCTGTTCGTTCGTTCAGTTAGACCGTTCGTTTGGTGATGATATGGTGTAGAGCGCCCAAACCTTGAAGCACGTACACGAAGCATGTCTTCCACCACGTCTGCTGTGAATTGTTGGCCACGGTCACTGATTACCACTTTGGGAGGTCCATGTCGAAGAATTACAAAACGTAGCATGAAGAAAGACACATCAGCTGCAGTTGCTGATGGTGTGGCAGATGTCTCGCAGTACCGCGTTAAATCCTCGGTGCAGATGACTATCCAGCGATCCAGCGATTTTCATCAGAAGACCGGGGAAAGGGCCCAGGGAGGTCAATCACGACTAGTTCGAATAGAGTTATGGGGGAGGCACCGGATGTAATCGCCCTGGAGGAGCACTTGTATGGCGCTTATGACGTTGACACTTTTTACAGCTAGACACGCATTGTTCCGTCGTCTAGTGTATTTTGGGTCAGTAGAATCTTTCTTGAAGTCGGCAAAGAGTTTTTGCTGTGCCTAGATGACCAGATGTTTGGTCATCATGCATAGCCTGCAAGACATAAACGCGAAGACTCTTCGAAACCACCAGAAGATATCGTGAGCCGGTGCTGGTGTAGTTCTTTTTGTAAACTAACCCGTCTCGGATGCAGAAGCGCGTAGGCGATGATTTTGGTTTGGTAGCGAGAAGTTGCTGTATGAAGTTGTCCCTTTGTTGAACATCCTTGAAGATCTTGGTATGGGGAAATGGTTGGTCCAGTGATGCGATGTACGTGTCGAAGTTGTCCGCGTCACATTCTGTCGTTGGGAGCGGTAGTCACGAAAGACAATCTGCGTCAGCGTGACGTCGGCTGCTTTTATAAGATACCGTGAAGTTATATTCTCGTAGACGAAGTTCCCAGCGCACCAGCTGACCGGATGGGTCACGAAGATTGACCAGCCAGCAGAGAGAATGATGGTCCGTCACGACGGTAAAGGGGCGTCCTTACAGGTAGGACCAGAAGCACAGCACTGCGAAGACTACTGCAAGGCATTCTTGCTCTGTGACAGTGTAGTTACGCTCGGACTTGCTGAGTGAGCGACTTGCATACGCTATGACGTGTTCTTGGTTATCCAAGCGTTGAACCACGACAGCACCAACACCAATACCCCTGGCGTCTGTGTGAAGCTCAGTGGGATCCAGAGAATTGAAGTGTCGAAGAACCGGATGATACGTTCAAAGAAACTTCAACTCCGAAAAAGCATACTCACATTCCGGGGTCCAGTCAAACTGTGCACCTTTCAAAGCAGACACGTGAGCAGATATGCGATATTGGCAAAGCCAGGAATGAATCGGCGAAAGTATGAACAAAGCCCCAAAAAGCTGTGCAGTTCTTTCACCAAGTGAGGTTGCTTAAATGCTTCCACTGCGGCCGTATTGGCGCGATCCGGTCGCATGCCTTCTTTCTCTACAAAGTGTCCAAGTACGAGTGTTTGGCGCTCCCCAAAATGTCATTTCTTTGAGTTGAGCACCAAGCGTGCTTTGCTTAGGCAATCCAGCACGAGGCCAAGGCGTATGTGGTTGCCCACAAAAGGTGCTCCGAAAATTACAACGTCGTCCAAGTAACACATACACACTTCCCTCTTCAATCCACGCAGAATGTTGTCCTTAAAGCACTCAGACGTTGCAGGCGCGTTGCAGAGTCCAAACGGCATCACATTCAATTCAAATAGTCCATCTGTTGTAACAAATGCTGTTTTTTAGGGGCGAAGCTCCTTAGGGCGTGGGCTGTGCGTCCCCTGTAGCCTGTATGTAGCCACCTCTAGTTTAGTTCTTGCAGTGTTCGCTAGATGGCGGTACCGTCCCTTGTATCTAGCCACCTTTACTTTGGTTCTTGCAGTGTTCACTAGATGGCGGTACCGTCTCCTGTATGTAGCCACCTCTCGTTTAGTTCTTGTAGTGTTTACTAGATGGTGGTACTTGTAGCTGATGATCAAAGATGCAAGATGTTATAAACTAGAAAGCGGTACTTGTAGATGATGAAAGACGCGAGATCTTATAAAATAGGATTGATGTCACATATGGCGCGTGTCATTGGTTGAAGGCAATCGTTCGATTTAGTGCGGCGACGTACGCTAGGGGGAGCGATGTAATAAAATCGAGTGGGCAAAATGTACAGAGAATTCATGGTTTACCAGGTTTACCTCCGGAGCTTCGCCCACTCATCATCATTCACTTCGTGGATATGGCGGAATTTTTTATTCTGCCACCACCCTGTTCCCTGCTACACAGGTGCACATGCCTAAATTACATAGCTGGTAACATTATATATATATATATATATACACTAAGTTTGGTATCACGTAACGTGAATAGATGACGAAGGTAAACGACACATTAAAACATAATAATCACGACACGGAGTCGTGTACGGCATCAATTACCTCCACCTCGTAACGTTGTACTGATTTTAAAGCGGCAAAGCAACATTTCCCATTCGTGCTTCACATATAATCGCTTCCGACTGTACGTGGGACCTTTCAATTTTTATGCACTCACAATCGATACAACAAACGAAAAAATCTGCGTGCGTTTTGGGTCCAATATTTAATTCTTTTTATGCAAAACTGAACCTGAGTGGTGGCAGAGTACGAAGATAATAACTTGCACAATAATTAACTTTATTACGGAAACTCCAACAAAACGACACTTCCTTCATTTTCTTTCTCCTAATGCCATGTTGAGTTCCTTGGAATCATGCGACGCGCATTTCTCGCGTTTTCGACAGTCCATCTTGATTCGTGACTGAAGGGGCTATTATAGATGCTTCTAATGTAGTATTCAAATGTCTTCGTAATTAAGTGCATTTTTGGTTTCTGCTAGATCGAAGATTAGTGGAGCTGCTGGTTTAGCTAAGGCATCATACTCATGTTTGAATTTCTCTTTGCGCATAACTAAGGAATGTGTACTTGTCTTTTGCGCAGAAACAAAATCTTCGCTTCACCTAGCCCGCCCACTGGCCATGGTAGAATGGAGCCTTGTGGTCAAAAGGTATGCATACATAACATTTTATAATTTATCCTGCAGCGGAGCATAAACTTATAACAACTATATTGACGAGTTCAATAAAAAATTCCTCACTTTTTATAATTTTTCAAGCAGCAGAAGAAGCATTTATATTAACTCTATAGATGAGTTCACTGAGAAATGTGACTGAAGTTTATTGTCTTTTGAAGGAACTAAGCATTCAACAAACAGATGTTTTATTCACCCCCTCAAGTTGTTACAATAATCTACGCTGCTGTAATTTTTATGTTTGAGTGTCACTAAATTTCGCAGAGAGCAGAGAGAAATATTTTGTCGAGCAATAGTTTGGCAAGTGTACAAATAATTAAGGACATTGTGAATTAGGACTAGCAGGTTTTCAATAAATGTGAAGCATTTCGCTTCGTACTGCAGGTACATTTATTATATCTATCTATCTATCTATCTATCTATCTATCTATCTGTCTATCTATCTATCTATCTATCTATCTATCTATCTATCTATCTATCTATCTATCTATCTATCTATCTATCTATCTATCTATTCATCTATCTATCTATCTATATATCCATCTCACCGCCTACGTCTATTTGTCAGTGTGATCACTAATCAGCCGCCTATTTTGCGGGTAAAGACAGATTTGTATGAGAGGCTAAGATAACTTAACGAATATAATTAGCTGGTTTTGACATGGATAATGCGACAATCTTATCGCGAAGGTTGCCAAGCCTTTTCCACTAGATACCTGCGGCACATATTCGTATACCACGGGTTGCATTATGCGGACATGCTCCTCTGGTGTTTCGCAGTTTATATAACTGAGGAATGGTGAAAACCAACATAATTTAAAAGCAAGAACGTTAAAAAGCTCTCATCAAGAGCGTTCACCCAACAAATACAAATAATAGTAAAGAAAGTAGAATCTACCTGAATCATTAGGCATAGCAATCAAGTATTACACCACAGAGCCACATCACGTGTCGAAACTGCTTTAGAAAGCAGGCCCTATGCAAGCATAATGGTGGTGAAGTGTCGATTGTTGTTTTTATTGCGATAGCAATAGTGTGGACACTCTCAGCTGGTTATTGCCGCCGGCGTCGGCATCAACATCGGCGTCGATATCCTGCACTATATGTATACGTATCTATACATATATGAAAACGCAAGAAAGAAAAACATAAAAAAAACACTCCGGCATGTGGAATCGAACGTGAAACTTCTTCGTCGTGAAAGCGAGGAGTTAACCACTGAGCCACCTCGGAGAAAATCCTTCGTCCTTCAAACGTGAAGCGTCCTATATCTACCACTTACCGCTGCTCACGAGCATCTCGGGTGAGAATTGAGTTTTCAGCATTACCAGCAAGATGACGCAATGAGCGCGCGTCACCACAGCGCGCGGCGGCGCTGGCTCTAATCTCCTATGCGTACTTTGCCCGGCTTAGAGAAGGAAAGAGGCGCTCCCTCGCGCGCCCTTATCTCTCGGCGGTTAGGAACGGAAGGTCGTATGCCTTGGCTGGCCTCGCGGTTTACCTGGAACAATTCTGCTGTAGTTACCAGGTGCACAAAGGTCACTACAATCATTTAGGTCTGCGTTGGCGAAAAACGCGCGCTTTTCTAACACAAAATGAACAATTGAGACGCTTATTCACGTGCATCCGTGCCTGTGCATACGTTTTGTGCGTCATTTGTGCGTGAGGAATGCAAATGTTTTGATGTGCTTTCCATTGTGCGCGTGACCTTTCAATTCATCGCGTTCATTGCTTCGCCTTCCCGGCAAAGCTATGACTTTTTGTGGTTGCAGTGCTGCTAATTTATTTTAAAAGTATTACATTAGCACGCCAGTAATATAGACACCAAGTCGGATTAGCCTCAGTTATAGCAAAGTGCTATCCACTGAAGTTGATTCATTATTCAGGGCTGCCATCGTCACAAGCACACGTGCTACATTTGACCTTACCGATTCCGTTGTTGGCACTAACCCTTTTGTTCTTGACGTTGTCACGAAATAGTAAACAACTGATTTCATAAAACATATGTGACTTTTCAGCATATATGTCTCTGCACACAACAGTACTATTTATATGTATCTTCATTTCGTAACCGTGATCGATACGTGGGAATAAAGGTCTCAAAACCACCACATTATTGTGTGAGACACCGTAGTGGAGGGCCCTGGAAATTTTAACCACGCGGGGCTCTTTAAACTGCTCTTTAATCTGAGCGGACTGGCCAAAAGCATTTTTATCTCCATCGAAAATGCAGCTGCCGCAGCCAGGATTCAATTCCGCGACCTGCGGGTCAGCAGCCGAGTATCTTAGCCACTAGACCACCACGGCTGGGCCTCATTTTGTAACGTTTCGCTCACTGAAAGAACTACAACTCAGGTGCCTTTCCCCTACATACTTCACATAACATCGATGCGAAAGATATGGGGGATTGGTCAATTGTTTATGTTTATTGACAAAGCTCAAAGGATTTTTATGTACTTCGTTGAAAGAATGACCAAGAGAACGAACAATTTAAAAGGTGAGTGTCCGCAAGATTGATTCAAAACGGAATTCCGCCTTCCACGCCTACAGTGGTCGATCACCACAAGCATTTATCATAACAGTACCGTTACTTCTTATTACTGTGCTTGTTACAAGAAGACAAAGTCAGCGTTACGAGCATGGAAATACCTCTGGCTACGCGCACAAGAACCATCTTCATTAGAAGGTCTTGAAAGCATCTATTTAAAACAATACGAGTCTTAGATATGTCCCATTCACATGAGGAATTCCTCGTTGAAACCTAAATAGTTTGTAATAGGTAATATTACATAGTTGGGGCACATTAGGAAAGCCTTGCTCAGAGGCTAATGGTCGCCCTATTATCAGGCATCAAGTGGCAGACGTGCTTAGTGTATTTAAACTGCGTAATTATATTTGCTGCGACATTTCACTACCACATTATGCGACTCCACGCAGTATTTTGAGCTATGTACATTCTGCGGCACTAATGCTTAAAACGGAAAAATGTCCCTTCGGCTTCGAAGAGCTTTTGTTCTTTGAGCATCTTGTCAGCAGTAAAGAAGTGCAGCCTGACCCTTAAAAATAGCTGCCATTGCAAGTTTTCTAGTGTCATCAGACAAAAAATTGCTCTGCGCATACTATCAACGCTTCAATGAGACCTCGCGCATTGCCTCACCTTTCACACACCTGACAAGGCAAGACGTGGCATTCATATGAAATGAGGAACAGCAAAAATGCTTCAACGAGCGGCAGCAGCGTCTCGAAAAGCCACCAGTCCACAGACAATTTGACGGTGCCGCACCGACAACGGTTCACGCCGACCCCACACTCTAAGGCAAAAGGCTGTTAAAAGGGTATGTGGTTCGTCCTTTTAGGGATTAATAGGGCTACCACAACCATTATTTCATTCAAGAACTAACGTCACTGGGTCTTACAGTTAGTGCCCACAGACGAACTCAGGGGACTAACATTTAGTCCTCACATTAACACCTCATTGAGTAACCGTTAGTCCCACAATTCACCTCAAAGGACTAACATTCATCCTCTGATTTGCACCTTATCGAGCAACTGTTAATCCCCACAATTACACCTTACCGGGGAACAGTTAGTCTTCACAGTTGCACCATGCCGGACAAACCGTTGATCCACTCAAATACTTCAATCGGATGAACTTTTTGTCCCCAGTTCAAACATTGTTTTTTGTTCATTTTCCGCCAAGCCTAGTACTTTTTCGCGTGTTTTTTCTGCGCAGTCAGCTACAAATTTCGCAGAAAACAACACGCGAAAAAGTAGTTTGCCACCTATGTGTAACTGCTTTCGCACTCACGGCAACAACGAAAGGCATAAATGAGACATCAAAATCTTTTATTTTTCTACATACACATGAAGTTTTTCCATTTTTTAAAATAAATTCATAGTGAAGTGTACAAGTCCAGTCTGGTGGTCAAATTTGTTTGCTCCTTGGGGAGCTCTTCCGACGGAAGCGATAGATGACAGGCATTCTAGACGCCAGCGCACGCAGCCATCTCCTTGTTGCGTTCTCCCAGCTGCACGTACAATAATATAGTAAAAATAGTTAGACACACGTGACAGAAGATGAAGATGCACGAATATGACAAGTACGTGCACGTTATATAAAAACAAGCGTAAAAATACGACACACAAATAACTTTACCTTCACATCTCGCACAGTCCTTCTAAAGCTGCTCTGACTAAAGAGATGGATGACAGGCGTCACAGACGCCAGTGACACAGTCTTCAGCACGATGTGTGCCCACGGCTGCACAATAAGTATGTAAAATAGTGAGTCACGCGTGACATAGGATGAATAAAAATGCACATGAGAAATACGTGCAAGGTGAAATGAAAACATACGTGAGATATGACATGCTAATAATTTCACCGTGATGTCAAACATATTCAAGGACTCATTTTGATCCCCGTAGCACAACAGCTTAGCAGCGGCAGCAGCAGCCACAACTCCTCGAGCCACCGTGCCGCTAACAAGTCGGCGAGTCCTAAATGAGCGACGTCGTTCAGCTACAGCAAGCGAACGGGAGCCCAAGCACGGCGCTGCACGCGGAGTGTCTGCCGCCAGCGAACTTAAAACAGGAGAGCGAGCGTACGCTTGGCCACCGCTACGAACAGCGCCGAGCTGGTTTGGAGCTAGCGCCGAAGAAATCGATGGTAATGCGGCCCTTTTCCACAAACTCGAGCGAGTGCAGCGCATAAACGTGAGTCCGCCGCCACGGCCAACGCACGGCACCGAGCTGCTTGCGACCGACTGATGGGATAGCCAACTGTAATGGCGACCAATTTTCAGTGAGTTCTGACGCTAGCGAAAGCGCCGCCAGCCCGTGCTGGTGCACTTACTGAGCGCGACATACTACAACCAAGCTCTTCACGAGAACTTGCAACGTGTTTTGAATGACTCCAAACACAGCGACGAGATCTCAGCCCAATATCGTCAGCCCGGAGCTTATCGCGGCGGCGAAGACAGGCAAGCACTCGACGAGTTAGCGTACGGGAGGCCGACGTCAATGGCGGCCATTTTCAAGGTTGTCGCAAAGCACAGGCGAACTGCAGGCGCCGAAGCTGACCTTCGCAATGCATCTCGTGCGTGCAATATACAACACGACCGAGCCTGTAGCCGGCAAGCGCAATCCTTATCGCAAACGCGACAAGTAGAGTAGAATAAAGAATGGTAACCTACCTGCCTGGGAATCCAGCGCTGTTTTTGCCCTGAGTCGGACTGAAGTATGTATCCGATAGGCCTGTTGTCTTCTCGGCCACCATATTGGCCTTCCCAACTGTTGATGTCGTGTGTTGGTCGTGACTATCTTGAAGCCAGAGATATACAGCGCGGCGTGGTTGCGTGTCGAGACTTGCTCCAGACTTCATGGTTGCAGCGAAACCCAAAAGCAGCTGCCCACGGTCATCCAAGCGTACACACAAGCACCAGATCGTAATTCTTAGATCGTCGAATCCAGGCGGTCGTGGTCGAGCACTCCAAGCGCGACGCAACGCGAACCGTTACCGGCATAGTACGGGGAAAGAATGGGCCAGCAGACGAAAAGGGGAAGGGCTGTTTACCTTGGCAACGCTTTTCGCGCTGCCTGCAATCCCCTGGTGGTTCATCCCTTGGTTTCACGCGGCACGCTTCTCCCCGTGATTGCTCCTCAACGGTCTATTCATTAAGCGCGCGCGCCTATTGGGCTCCGTTACTCCTTTTTCGTGTAATTTTGCCTTAGAGTGCAGCAATGTCGGCTCAGGAGCTGTGCTCATGAAGTGGTAGGAAGGTGCCAAACAAGCCATTGCTTCAGTGAGCAGAACCCTTTCCCACTCAGAAATAAATGACTACACCCCAGAAGAAGAGTGTCTTGCAATAGTGGGGCCTATATAAAATTCCGCCCATAATGGTACAGCGACCCTTTTTATGTTGTCAGCAATCATTACTCCACTTGATGGCTGACGAGTTTAAAATAGCCATAAGAATGGTTAGCATGCTGTATCTCAAGCTTCGGGAATTCGACATTACTATAATCTACAGGTCAGGAAAGCGACGTTCAGATGCCGATATCTATTTTCGTGCGCCATAGGGACCTGCGAAAGCAGAAGATGACGATGCCGCATTAGTAGGATTCGTGTACACAGCCACTGTTGCACAGCTACAAGGAGGCGACACAGAACTGGTACCCATCATTCGTTTTAGGGGCGGAGCTCCTTACAACAGCACCCGTTCATCCCTCGTAGCTGTTGTATTGTCTAAAGTATAACATTTTGACCTCCAAGGTGGTGCCGGTAAGAGATTTCTTCAGTGCGTTTTTGAACAATAAAAAATAGTGCTTAATGTACATGCCAATGGCTGTTAATGGGAAATGAGAGGCAGGAGCATTCGGCTTTTAGTTAACGTGCACGCTGCGATCCCCGTTAGCAGCCATAGGCATGTACATTGAGCACTATCTGACAAGATAAGGTTGCTACATTATACTCGCTGGCTGTAACCTCGTTAGTTTTAGAAAGGTTTAGCGAATGTTGAGTCGCAGTGTCATGAATACAATGAACTAGTATATACCGTGAACTCGAGGTGGTGAAAGGTGGGATGTAGATACGAAGTACAAGCCGTAAGAAAGTGAACGCCGAATTGTACTGTTTCTCATTTCCCATTAGCAGCCATTGGCTTGTACAATGAGCACTATCTAACATAAAAAGGTTGCTACGTTATACCGTCACCCCCGGAAGCTTTTCAGGCCTGCGCGTCACGTGACGTGACGTCGACGACGTCACATCGCGCCGGCCGGCCGGCCGCCCTTCGCTGGGTGGCTGCGCCAGCCGCGAGCGCTTGCCGCGAGAGCCCTTCACGCCTACCGACTCGGGCGAGGTGCCATGACACCATGTCCGCACGATTTATCAAGGTATCGATTGATTGTATGGTTTAACGCGCCGACGCAACGCAGGCGATGAAGCGCGCCGTAGGGGAGGGCTCAGGATCAAGTTTGACTACCTGGGAATCTTTACTTTATTGTGTGCCGAAATCTCGTACACACGGGCGTTTTCGCTGTTCGCCTCCATCAGAAATGCGGCCGCCGCAGCCGGGTATCGAAACCGCGCCCTAGTGCTCAGCAGCGCTACGCCTTAGCCACTGAGCCACCGCGGTTGGGGAACTTATCAAGGTATCAAGAAATAATGAATATCATGAATGGAATAATGCATATTTATTTATCACAGCCAGACGCCGTCTGTACAAATATCACAGTGCGCATTGTTCTCGGTCCAGGCAGACGACAGGCAACACAAGATGTTGCCCTTAATGCTGAAAATATGTTAAAAGTACAAAACACAATATCTTGCCATATAAAACTCAAAACAAAACAGATTGTAACAGCAAAAACATCCCCGAGCTTTGGAACAGAAAAAGCACACTTTCATTTAAATTGTAGGTTAGAGGAAAACATACCATTCGTTTATCATAGTAGCAGTAGCAACACAAGGTATCAGGTTCAAACACTTGCCAAAAAATACAATACATAAGAACACTGGTGACTAAATTGTGGTCCACAGCATGATAAATGACAGAAAGAAAAGTAATTGTACTGCCACAGGTAGGTGCATGTCCTAGGGAAAAAATCAAACAAAAATCTAAGAAAAAACAAATCACAGTTCACAACATGTCTGTACACAGAGTGCACAAGGAAAGTGTACACAGCTTAGGTACCAAAACGGACTGTACAACTGCTACAGTAGGCACCGAGGCAGTTCGAATTAAAAAAAAGAAAAAAGTACACCACTTTTAAAAGCTAACAACTTGTAAAGAGATACAAAACTGGAAACAAGGCTCATTTTACATAAGGCAGAAGTATACCAAGGAAATCAAGTCATGACATGCAATCAAATACACTCTGTGCAGTTTCACAAGAATAAATGTGAAGAGCTTTGCAGAAAGGAGTAGTAGCTGCTCCTTCATAAAGTTCACCGTCTCTTTCTTGCCTTCATCAATGCTGGCTTCCAATTCGTCCAGAAGGGAATGTATTGCTTGAGCCAGGTGGCGATAAGTGCAGCGCTCCTCAGACAGCATCGACAGGTTGTTCAAAATTTCCAACAAGGAACTTACTTTTTGAACTGAGTCTGGTACAACAGCGCTACCAAGGTTCTTGATTGGTGAACCTTGATAGCAGGCAAAGACTTCAAGGTTTGCAAACACGGTCAATGACGCATTCAAACAAGATTCACGATAGTCGATAATGTTCAAAAACATGCAGCACTCTTCTTTATGAATCACAGTCCACTTCACTGACACAGTCCACACACACTGACACCACACACACTGACACAGTCCACACACACTGAATCACAGTCCACAGACACTGACACCCCTTGCAGGCGAGCCCTTGGTTCTTCGAGGGACGAAAACCGGTCTCGTTCTTGCTCCGCTTCATATGACGCCAGCGACTCTTCTACAGCACGGGCGCGTTGGGAGGCTTCTTGTCGGCTCCTCTTGGCGACAGGGGTTTCTCTCGTGCTCTGGTCTCGTACTGATAGGTAGGACGGACAGCCGGGAAATACCGTTGGGACAGATCCAGGACGCAACCGTGGTACTGGGAGTGCAACTTCAATAACTCTCCCTGTCCTTGGATCCGTGTACGATGTCGTCTTCTCGATGCATGAAGCGTCGCAATGATCCGCGCACACCTGCACAAACGTTTCAAGAACGTCTGAGACGCCACTTCTCAAAAGAAAAAAATGCGCTCCCGTTTGCATGACCGTGTTTACAGTCCGTGTAGCTAAAACAAAGTCTACCTACGTTTCGCAAGCATCTAAATAAAAGCGCTGCGCTAAGCGGTACAAGCAACATGAAAGGAAACACGGGAGCGTGATGTCACCGCACTCCACGAAGCGCTTCCACCGAGAGCTTGCAAGAATGGACGACACCACGGCACTGTTAGTGAACAAAGCGCAGCTGACCATCCTTGCTGCGAACGTGCCTTTCTGGGCGATTCTCATCAACTGCTGGCGTCAGCGCTTCGCGAGGCCCGGCGGCCACACGCTCAAGTATTTCCCATCATAGGTGATTTCTACCCGAACAAGCAACGACAAGCTAAGAACAGGAGCATCTCAAATTCTTACCTTAGTGCACGAAGTCGGCACGAAGTCCTTCCTAGGAATGGCGCGTAGCCATTGTTTGAGAGCGTCGGCGTCTTTAGGGAAGGAAAACACTTGTATCTTCTTTCCTGTTTTGTAGTTGCCGGTGCATCCGGGTACACAACACTTATTCGGCATTGTCGCATCACTCCAGCATCACGCACGGAAAGGAAATTGCCGCAAAACAACAACGGAAAGCAACAAACGCGAAACACCGTCAACACCACGCCGCCGAACCGTCACCACTGCCGCCGCGCTGCGCTCGCTGCCGCTGCGGCTTCCCCGAGAGTCGGCCGGCCGGAAATGACGTCAGATTGCTGGGCGCAGGCCTGAAAAGATTTTCCGGGGGTGACGGTTATACTCGCTGGGCGTAACCTCCTTGATTTTAGAAAGGTATACCGAGCGTTGGGCCGCAGTGCCATGAATACAGTGAACTTGTATATACCATGAACTCGAGGTGGTTAAAGGTAGGAAGTAGACCCGAAGCGCAAGCCATAAGAAAGTGTGCATGTGCCACCTCTCGTTTAGTCCTTGGAATGTTTACTAAATGACGGTGCTTCTATAGGGAGTATATATGATGAAAAAATGTGAGATGGTGGTTCTTGAAGTGTTGAATAGATGGACGAACGGACGCACAGACAGATGCATAGATGGACGCATGAACGGACGTAGGGGCGGATGCATGGATGAACGCAGGGACGGATGCATGAACAAACGCATGCACGGACGGGTGGTTGGACGCATGGACGCTCACACAGACGGACGCATGGATGGACGGACGAATTCTTCGCCCCCCTCTCTATCATTCACTCCGTAGATATGCTGCCACTTTTTTTAAAGGTAGCACTTCAAGTAAGTTTGCGAAAAGGCTATCATTGTTTTGCCTGCGCAACAACGTCTTGTATAAGGTGAGAGTGACGTCGAACGGAAGTGGCTATTTATTTGTCGTCCCAACTTCTCTGAGGACTGAAGTATTCCAGGCATGCCACGTTGATTCAACATCCGGCCACTTAGGTTACACGCGTACGCTATGCAGAGAGAAGCAAAAATACTACCAGCTGAGACTTACTGAAGCAGTTCTACACTACGTCCGGACGTGCATTGATTGCCAGCGCAGGAAAATCCCACCCGTCAGACGAGCAGCTCTCCTCCACCCTATCCACGTGCGCGCGCTCCGTTATCCCAAGTAGAAATGGATCTCCTGGACCTACTTCAAACCTCCTCGGCGGATGGCAGATGAATTATAGTAGCCACTGACATTCTCCCTCGTTATGCCGAAACCAAGGCTTATGAGAGAGGCACGACATTAAAAGAGTCCCATTTTTCGTTGAGAATATCGTTATGCGGTATGGCGCTTGGTCAGGGGTGACAACCGATAATGGAGCAGCATTGACAGTCAAACTAGCGCAAATAGTTCTAAGACTTCGTAGCGCATCTCTCCGGCGAACAACGTCGTACCATCCCCAAACCAGTGGTCGCACGCAGTGTCTTGCGGATGTGCTTCACAGGCACTTGCGGATGTGCTTCACATGCACGTCGACGAGGAGCATAAGAGCTGTGATGAGATCTTGCCATACATTACGTTCCCATATAACACGGTGCATCATGAAATAAAACGAATGACGCCAATCCGTCCTTTTCATAGCCGTGAAATTACAACAGTGCCAGATGCTATGCCGCCACATAAGTGCGCAGGTGACAAAACAGATGTAAAATTACATCACTAAATTTGCTGAAGAGCCCGACAACTTGCGCGCATACGTATTTATCATCAGCAGGATTACGATTCAAGACGTAACAACCTTCGTCACCGAGCACTCCCTTACAAGCCGGGAGAGAAAGTCTGGGTCTGGGCTCCAATGAGACATCGCGGCCTCTCGGAAACACTGTTGAGACGGTACTTTGGGCCATACAAAATTCTGCGACGCCTCAGGGTTGTTAACTATGAGGCCGTTGCCCATAGTATTCACTGCTCAAGACGTCAAAGGCATGCACCAAAAGTCATGCACGTAGTTTGAATGAAACCATATTTGTCTGAAAAAACTCATGCGCTGCCAGTAGGTACAAACACCTGGGATTTTAAAGCATCGAGACGATGTTTCCTTAGAAGGGAGGCCAATGTCACGACTAAAAACTGTTAGGATGGCTGAGGCCAATGGAGTAACTAGCACGAGCAATAACCACGACTGAGATCTGAGGAAGACTACGTTGAGTCTTCTGTGCTTGTTTGCGATCTATTATACAGACCTTGGTTTTTCCTTGTCGCACCGTAGCCCCGTCTCCTGTTATTTCCGCATGGCTACAATATATTCAAGGACATGTACACACACCTAATTCTTAAACTAGTGGTAGTTACAAACTACTACTACCACTACTACAACTACTATAGAGGAAAAAACAGCCGACAACTTAAGGGGCTTCGCCCTTAAAAATGGCATAATCTATGTGAATCTCCATGAGCAGTGGCTCATAATTCCAACACTGGTTCCAGTGAAAAGTTCCAGTTTCGTGCTCACTAATAGGCCGCAAGCCTGATGATCGGTGAGGCAGTACATCACTAAATAACGTTGGTCAACAAAATGACACCGCATACGTGCACGGGCGCTTGGGCTTGCTCGGTATGCCCACGTGCCCTGACGTGTACATGGCCTGTCCTTCTCGCTTGCATGCAGCAGAGGGTGGTAAGGGATGTGAAGGCCACGCTTGGGGAGGGGCATGGGTTTCGAGTTCACTTCCCGACATCACAGTATCACGCCGCTTAAAGATACTGGTGTAGAAGAAACGAGAGACGAGACGGCAGCGATAAGCCCGTGCCGACGTCACAGCTTTTATTTCGGAGGCAGGCGTAGGCGGAGTCGTAGTTGCAGCGTCCAGCTAGGCTGTTTTATCTCTCGTGGCTCACACTTCACGAGCCACGTGACTCGCTTCTTTTTCGGCCCGGGTAAGCTGGCCAAATATAGCATGACGCTACACAGGCTCCCCCTCATAGCACTTTGAGCCATAAAAACGTATGTACAAAAGGAAGAGAGACAGATACTATGTACATGGACGACAATCTGTAAAGTGTCCGTTTGAGAAGTCTAAATTGTCAACGTGGGTGGGCTATCGGGAACCAGAGGGTCTTTGGTAGGCGGCTCTGGGAATGGCGCAGCGGACGAGAGCCACGACGAAAGCACGCTGTTGGAAGGAGTGGGCGAAACGAATAGCATGGAAATGAGCAATGAGCTGAGAAATTCCGCCCTGCTGCGCAATGAATTTGGCACACACACAAGCTAATGTGGTGTTGATGATTCTCGCTCACACTAGGGCCAAGATGCCGGGAAAACAGAGTGGTGCATTTGCATAGAATGTCTAGGCCAGCTGGTTTAGCATTACGTCGGTGCAAACATCGCCGAGACTGCAGTGTGGGTGACGTCGGTGGCGTGTCGATGGTGCCTGTAACAGCATTGGTGACGGCAGATTACTGGCTGCTGCTGTTGTCTCACCTGTCGTGTGTGCAGACGAGCTGCATAGAGTGTGCGGTTGATGGACGTGGCATGACTAGTTATAACACGATGCCAAGCAGTTGTTATTGAACTGGAAGGCGCGTCAGCTGTACTCGAAGGTTTAGTTGGTGCAGAAAAGCACGTGTGTGGGGTGGCTGGCGAGTCATCTGGCGGCGTGTCCGGTAGAGCATACGCGGTCTACTTTACCTGTGACGAGCCAGATGGACGGTTCTCGAGAGTTTCGGTAACGGTTTCAGCATCCCATACCTTCGGCCGTGGCTGGTGAGGGGCACGAATTTCTTCTGCGGTATATATCAAGGGTTATGTTAGTGGCTTGTGGCAGGACGCGCAGACCACTAAGGTCGATAGAATGTGGCTTCGGGACATCGTCAACGGCGAAGCCTCCAGGATTGTGGGGCTAATAGCGGGCGTCACGCTGTCGATGGTAGTGGCAGACTTCAGGGCGTGCGGCGATGTAGTAGTCGTAGAGTTTGACGCGTCAGAGGTGTTGTGGGCCATGGAGGTTGGCCAAGACGAGCGGGTGGCGAGGATGCCTACAGTATCGTCGGCTGAAGACGCTGAAAAAGTGCTCGTCGTGGCAGAATGGCCACATGCAGCATGAATGTCCTGTACCTCATAGGATGGGCAGTCGGACGCAAGACTCGCATCGTTAGTGGCCGTATGAGAGGTTGTAGGAGACGTAGCCAGGGAAGTGAAGTCTTGGTCGAGGAAGGTATGATTGCTGGTTGATACCTTGCTCTGCGACGCCGGGTAAACTTGAGAGGCGCGGGTAAACGGAAGCAGTCGGTAGATGAAGCCATAGGAGGCCAGCACCGTAGAGCGGAGCTCATCATAAAGCTGCGGGCTGGAGCTTGAAGTGGCAGTGAGATGACGCAGCTCTAACATAAGGGCATCGAGAAGAATGACATGCATCAGCGGCTCTTCCGTGACGCCATTCACCCCAAGAACGGCGTCGAGCTGCATAAGCCATAACTTTGGGTAGGTCGATTGGAACGGTGGAGCTGGTGGGCAGAACGGCGGAAGCACGGCAGTCTGCAGCTTGTCGAAGGGCGTGTTCTTCATTTCCGGAATGGTAGCATAGGCGGGTCAAAACGTGGCACAAAGCTTGAGCTGGCTGACGTACGACCGCGAATCTCAGAGGCATCAGTGCAGTGCCGGTCACTTTTCCGTTGGACCGGAGTCACCATATGTTGAAGAACAAGAGACGATACGGCAGCGACGAGCCCATGCCGAAGTCACAGCTTTTATTTCGGATGCAGGCGTAGGCGGAGTCGCAGCTGCCACGTCAAGCCAGGCCAGAAGCTAGCCCATTCTATCTTGTGCTGTCTTGTTGCCTAGAAGACATTGGATCATACCCACAAGAGCGATTGGCCACACCGTGTGTTATAATGTAATTTTTTATACAAGGCTTGCTAAAAGAGAGAGAAATCTGATAAGAAGAATAATAACGTTCCTTAAAAAGGTGCAAAGGGCAAAATAATTCGATAAACCAGAACTTATGAAAAATAGCAAAAAAGAAGAGGAGAGACAAAGAATTGGATTGATCTGGCGGTACCACTAGCAGCGTAAATAACCCCCAGTGACCATCTGGATCGGATCTCTGATTCAGGTACGCAGGACTCACAAATGGAATTCGACACAAAAAAATGAAACGGTGGGCGTCACCACAAAAAATGGATCTCCAGTGTGTCGTAAAGGTGAATGTAAAAAAATCAGAAAGGAGTAGCGTCAAAAAGTATTTTTTGAAATATAGCTTATTGCTGAAGGCAGTGAAGGCTGCCGGCATATCCTCAGAATTGGTGGATTAAGGATCTTGCAGTGGAATTGCCGGTCAATTTTTTCCGTGACTACTGATATATTTTGTCTTTTAAATCAGAATTCCCCAGATGTTATAGTGTTGCAAGGAACTTGGCTTTCCAAAGAAAAAACTTTTTATCTAAAAGCTACCGAATATTTCGCTTAGACCGCCACACTCGAGGAGGTGGTTTAGCAGTGTTTATCTCTTCAAAAATTGCACATCGGGTAGAAGTTAGAGGTCAAATAATGAATTTAGAAGGGAAATTTTAACGTTAGATATCGCTCTTCCGGGACACCTTCCCTTTTCGTTAGTGAACGCTTACTTTCCGTCAGGTGTTCAAAATTCTATTGTTTTAGATACCGTAATTTTATCTTGCAGAAAAGGCATAATAATAGAGGGAGACTTCGATTCGCATCACACTTCGTGGGCATTCAGAACAGATATGAGTGGAAAGCGCTTGTGGGATATTGTTGCTAAAAATATTTTAACATGCATTACCAAGTGAACTCCCACGTTTGTATGTAATCAGTCTCATTCTGCGATTGATCTGACTTTCTGTAGTCCTAGCCTCTGTATTTCTACGTGGTCTACTTTAAACTCGGGTACGAATGGCGATTATTTTCCTATATTGTTTGAGCTTGTATATCTCGTGACTTCAACATTCAGGCAGCCAACTTCTAACATAAATTTTAATACATTAAAACAGACACTACGTGTGGATTTGTTAAAGTGAACCAAGGTAAATATAAAGCGAAACGTTATCAACTTTAGGTTGTTATAAAACCATCTTTAAATACAGCTAAATTCACAGTTAAGGTCTCTAAACAACGCCCTTTGAATCATTGGTGGAACTCTGATTGTTCACGTCATTACAGGCTAAGAAAAGCAGCGTGGCGAAAACTGCTCTATAATGAGTGTCCTAGAAACTGGATCATTTACAAATACGCGGCTGCAATTTTTAAGCGAACAGTTGCCGCTGCGAGGAATAACTATAATAGCCAAGATTTCGAGTTCCTTTCAAAGCCTGGCCACAGAAAATCACTTTTGAACTTCCTTAAAGCTCAAAAAGTAATGCCACCATCAACAAACCTCGAATCGATAGTTTCAACGCCACGTGAGTTGCCTACATTTCTAGAACATATTGCTCAAGGGCTGGAAAGTCGCTTCACAGCTGTTAACTTTTACCACTCGCCGTGCCCTGTTAACAGCGATTACTTTGAAGAGGTTAGAGCGTCAGAAATAACACAAGTAGTGAAAATATTACCAACTTCTGCTCCAGGTCTCGATGGAATAACTACATCGGTAATAAAAATAATCCATAAAGTATCACCTCAAGATTCACTTGCAATAGGTAACCACTTCGTCAGACATTCGTGCATTTCACCTGAGTTGGGAATCGCGATAATAATTCATTTATTAAAAAAACATGGAGCTGGGTTTACTTCGGATAACATTAGGCCTATTCAATAACATCTAATCTGGTAAAACTAATCGAAAGATTTCGGTACATTAGGATATACAACTTGTTGGACGAAAATGCAATTTTAAGCCCATGCCAAAATGAGTTCAGGCGTGGCTGCTCCATTTGGTGTGCCCATTGATCTGGAAAGCAGCATACAACTAGATCATTGTAAGAAACAGGCTTCCGCCTTAGTAACTTTATTTATTGCAAAAGATTATGACAGTGTGGGACACAATAAACTAATAAATTCGCTAACTCACATCGGGTTACCAAATTACTTCGTGGCATGGGTTTACTCCTTTCTAAAATATAGAGAATTCTATTGCTCTCAATCTGGCATGTCGTCTTCAAAGTATAGACAAACTAGATGTCTCCTGCAAGGTTCGGTACTTTCACCATTATTATTTAATATTTCATTGTGCACAATTTCAGTACAACATAATGTACAGGTGTATGTATACGCTGACGAAATCGCATTTTCGCTACAGCTACAGATATACATACATTATATCAGATGCTACAGTTTTAAAAGAACGCTCTGGACACATGGTTAGACGACATTATTCTATCATTAAACACCAGGAAAAGTGCCGTCGTAGTTTTTCCTATAAGTGTTTTGTTGCATATTTTCATACTTCACAGACAGGATTTTATCCTGCAGGTGAAATCGATAATTTACTTGGGAGTGACTTATACTGATAACCTTAATTGAAGTGCGCATATAGAAAATATTGCAGCTAAAGGAGCACAGGCGCTTGGAATGCTTCGTATACTCAGCAATAAACGTTGTGGTTTACGTCGTGATGTGCTAGTAATAATATATTGTATGTATATTAGCCCAATATTGGAGTTTGGCTGTGTCTTGTTTTCTGGAGCACCCGCCTACAAAATTAGACCACTGGTAATACTAGAACGGGAAGCGTTACGTTTATGTCTTGGGCTCCCTAAATTTGTCGCAATCAGTATTTTATATGAGGAAACGCGCCTGCTTTCTTTTCATGCTAAGTTCCTAATACTAGCAGTTTGTAAGTTCCTAAAAATATACGCATCCCCACATAGGAGGTCACAATATGTTTCCAATAATGAGCCGGCGTCCTTTTTTAACCAGCAGTGGTCTAGATTAAAGTGTCCACAAGTCATCGTCGTACAGAAGCTCTTGGAAACATTACATGTTAACCTTCGTGAAGTACTGGTACTAAGAACACCTATTCAAACAATGAAAATTGAATTTGACAATATTTTTCCCTAATAATTGCAAAACTCTTCCCAGTAGATATCTAAATGCCATTTTGAAAGACCACCTGGCAAGATTGTACACAAAGATTGTAATAGCAACTGATGCTTCAGTTCGCGAAGAGAAGGCAGGAGTCGGAATTGCACCTTCAGTGTTGGATTGGTCTTTTTCGGTTCGTTTACCTGATTTCACACCTATTTATCAGGCGGAATTACTGGCAATTCTCTTAGCGTTACTAAAATTACTTCAATCAGTAACAGATGCTATTATTCTTTCACACTGCTTGTCTGTGTGTAGTTCATTAACTGCGCCTAATATGTACAATGCTTTAAAAGTATCTTACGACCTTGCCCCAAGACACTTACGACTCATTCGCTTGGTGTGGATACGAGGGCATAAAGGTTTAAGCCTCAATGATTATGCAGATGCACTCGCAGTGGCCTCACATATTTATCCAAATAATTTCTGTATTGCCGACGCTACCATTTGTCGCTGTCGCACGCTTTCAAAAATTTGTCATCAGATCAGTTTGAAAAATTTCGCTTGGCAACATCGAATTTTTCCCATCCTAAGTACCCTCGGAAAAATCGATGGTGCTCCTCTAGATTGGTGGAGATATGAATATCGACACTAAGATGCCGAGTCCCTCCCCCCCCTGAACTTTTATCTACACAGGTCTGGTCTTGCACAGTCTCCCCTATGCCTCCACTGCAACGAGAGTGAATCCCTTCACCATTTACTCTTAACATGCAGGTTATACAAAAACCAAAGGAAGAGACTGGTAAAAGAACCTCTCTGTAGGTTAGCTCTAAATTTATTCCTTCTGGTGATCCTCTCCTTTGGAGCCACTGAAAAGGGATTTAGCCACAGAAATGTTCGAGGCCGTATGCGATCTTCTAAAGGCAACAAAACGATTAGAATGTAAAGCTGAGGCATAAATTTACTTTATTTCAAATCATATCAACCTGTTCGTTCTTTGTATTATCTCTAGTTTATTTATAATCTATTGTTTACCAAGTTGGTTCTTTGTTTAAACATCGTTATCTAAATAATCCGGCTGGTAAAAAACTTCCACCTCACAAATGAGGCACCGTCCGTTTCATGGCCGATCCCCGGTGGTGGGATGCTCCAGGGCTCTGAGGAACAACAGACCAACCAACCAACCAACCACTAGCAGCGCATAATTCTGGTTGCTTGAATGAATTGATGTAGCACTGACAGAATAGCACTGCGGTCCGCACTCTGGCTCCAAACTGACTCCAAACTGGATTTAAACGATTAAAAGGTGCATGTATTGACTTCCAATCTCAGCATACCAATTAGTCTCTCAAGAATTATTCGGTGGAGTGAAGTAGAACGGTGGCTTGCGAGAAGGAAGTGATGTATTGTTTCTGGTTCATTGCAAACTGCACATATGTTAGTTAATGAAAATCCTGATTTGCGAAGACAATAAATTTAACCGAGAAACTCTACAGCGAAAGCTTGTGAGGACCACCTCACATTGATGGGAAAGGCACTTTGCTGTGTTCCACGTGACTTGCAACTGCTGAATTTCATCAGATTGTAGGAGCGATGTATCGTTGTTTTTTAAGACTGACAGGCGCTGAAATCGTTGAGCAGTACTAAAAGAAAACGGTGGGGCTACTAGTACTCCCGAAAATTTAAAGACGTTGAAGCGAGTGAGTCATCAGTTTCATTAATTGCAAGTCTAGCATGCCCGGGTACTGTTACGTTTCGCCCGGCAGTTCGTCTGGGCATACGCCAGTGTGCGTAAACTGGTCTGCTAGGATGCTTTTGACCCCATTGGTGCCCAGTCGGCTAGACACTGTCTTGTAGAGGTTCCAGGTAGTGGTCAGGTCTCAACAAAAGCTTCGCGAGACAACCTTTTTGTGTAACGGGTTCGAACAGCGTGACACAGTGCCACTGTGGCAGTTTTAATGAAGTCAACCTTTTGATTCGGCTGTCGTCACCGACACGAAGTTTCCACAAAAGTACCGACAGTCCGCAAGCGACGAAAGGCGTCGCAGTCACAGTTCTCAGAGAATGAGCACCCTGCTGGCCGAGATCGTGATACTTCTGACAACACTGTAGCAGAACGCTGCCTTCGACCATTGCTGACGTTGGTGTCAGAGGCCATCTCGCCGGAGGAATTCAACTTTCCCCATCCACCGGACTCTACATCTTCGCCCTTCGACGTCTTTAAGACGTGGGCCGGGTGCATCATTATGTGGTGCGCTCACGTTACCATTGAACCTTTTCGCCCGTGTTTTTCACCAGCCGAGTGGTCCAAAATCTGCGCTTTTTCTGGTGGGTGGACCGCTGAAACTTTGTCCCCTGATTTGTGGCAAGAGTGATCGCCGCCTTCTTCGGACCTCCATTAAGGGAACGACGGGCTATAAAAGCCACAGGCATTTTGTAAATAGTGGCTGAATCTTTGTACATAGCTGAATTTTCTGAATCTCTGTACAGTTTTCATCTTTCAACTATCATGTAAATACACTTTTAGTTCAGTGTCCCAAAAACACGTCCCCTCACTGGCGAGCTTCAGCTATGTGGACGATCGCGGGGAGCCAGCTACCGCGAAGAAACCCGCCGTACCTGCCATCAACCTTCGAGCCCTTAACAGGACCCAAAAAAACCGAACCTCTTATAGGGCACGCGGTACTAAAGACCAAAATATCCGGATAGGAGGAGACAACTTTGCGGGCGTTAAATGTGTACAAACTGACAATGCATCCGAAAAAATGATACCTTTTGATTGCTGAGAACTTAGTTTACCGAAGAGCCACTGTTTTGCCAGAAATTCTGCGAGATATATTGGCATGAAGTTAGGCAATCGGAGCATGAAAGACCAATCACGCTGACGAGAAAAAACGCCTACTCCAGCCTTCAGCCTTCTGAAGATCTCGCGTTGCATCCGTCAAAATAACCACGTAAGTAGCAAATTGACTGAGATAGTCTTGAAGGAGGCCCTCCAGAACATGCTGTTGAGGAAAGGACGAGCCGCCGTCCCCATGGCGAAAGCCACCCGTCCACCCCTTCTTTGTTCTCCTACAGCAATCTAATTCCCCTAAGATAATCATGTCGCTCCTCGTCTTCTACACAGTTTGCAACACATGCTTTGGATGTAACCTAACATTTTTTGGAAAAATGTCATAGAAAACTAAGTCAACTGGCATCGAGCATAGGGCTGGAGAGTTGAATTCTGAATGAAAACTGAAGACTCAATAATAGAGACTCGAAGAAAATGACTTGGCGTCTTTGATAACGATGCCATGGGCACTAAAAGCAAGAATCTGGCGATTTGAGTAAAACTCTCTGTGAACGGGAAGGAAATGCATTCTAGAGTTTTAAAAATGTTTGAATGGTAAGCTATCGAAATCTTCCATGAGTAGGAATGATTCGAGCTTCCAAATGAAGCACGCTATTCGCAACACACCTCGCTAGCATGAGACACAGGAGCAGAGCTTGCCTTTCTAGCAATATAAGAGGTCTTTATTTGCACTCAGCACTTCCGGGAAACAGAACGCAACCAAACTCTAAGATTGGGCGTACGTAAAGTTTGTATATCATAAGTAACGTATCTCTGCGCATCCCTGAATTCGTTTTGCCAAACTGGATTAACAATTCTAAGGTGCTTTATGCTTTACAAATGTTCATTGTAATCGTAGCTGCCAATTTAAATTGTCCACACAAACAATGCCTAGATATTTTAGTCCCATTATTTGTGGAATCGAATTATTTTGATAATGTAGGAAAAAAAATACGGGAACGGATACAGTGAATATAAGTCGACCATATTTGCTAATATTAAGCACAAAAAAGAGTCCGCCAAGCCATACCTCCAACTCACTCAATTGCGGCTGTAAGATTTGATACAAAGTATTGATAACTTGGGATGACGATAAAAAGGCTATAATATTGGCGTAGACGTAAAGATGAACATTTTTATAAACTGGAAATATTATAATAAAAAATAAAAGAGGTTACAGAACTGATTCTTGTGGAATACCTTTTGTTTGCTTATATGAGGCCGAAGTAATTCTCTCGTAGCAACGAAAAAATGGTCTGTCAAAGAGAAACTTCTTGACCCAAGGTGTAATGTAATTGGGCACATTACAGTCCACAATATAGAATTTAATATATTGTCTTGAACACTATCGTATGCTTTTGCCATAACTAATGTGACTAAGGTTGAATGCTCACCACACACTTTTGGAAGGCGAATTCGGCCTTCTAAATAAACATAGGCCAACCATATAGAGCACCCCTGTCTAAATCCTACTTGCCTTGGCCAACAAATACCCTGACGAGCGATGAATTCACTGAGCCTGCTGTGAAGAATTTTTTCGATTACTTTAACTAAGTTTGAAGTCTGCGAAATTGACCGAATGTTATCCAGAACATATCCGAGGCTTTGATTTTGTTCAGGCGGAAAGCCACATGATTTACAGTTAGTTTGACATCTGCCAGTTCCACCATAGCGACTTCCCAAAAGTCTGAGATTGATCTTTCGAATGCCATAGGTCTCAAGCACGAAAAAAAAACGCACTTCAAGTCCTTTCACGATGCCCTCTAACAAATCGCTCGCCTCTTTAGAAGATAGCACTATATACTGAATGCGAATACGCTGGTACCTGTGACGACCTTTTGTTCCGTGAAAATCTGTACAGATCAAATCTTTTTTCAGGTTTTGATAAACGCGAATGTGAGTCGTATTTGTGTTTAGCTATAGGAGCTGTACGCTTAAACAGTGATGCGTGTAATTTATATTCAACCTGACTATCCGGGACATAGTTGTGGTGCAAACGTTTCCAAGCGGCTTTACATCGCCTATACGCAAGCATACAACCATCATTCTCCCAAGCCGAACTTCACGGTGGGCTGCCAGAGTTAACAGAAAACTCTGCTATTGGAACCTAGTCACTTAGTCACGCGCCTACTGCAGCAGCTCTTTGCTGTCCGTCACGTCCTCTCATGATGAAAGCGCAAAATTAAAAACAGTTCTATATATTTCATAGTTGATGAACCGTTGTTGCCAGATAGCAGACGTAGGGTGTGGTAGCATTACTTTATAGGTAACCGGTACATGATCACTACTCGTCCCATTATTAAACGTTTCCCGCGATGAAATAATAAACTGGCCACACGAAAAAAGTCAAGTCTAATGTTGATAAGGTTATCGCGCGTAAAAAGGTAACTTGACCAGAGTTATGACAACGAAAATTATTATCCTGCAACCAATTCAACAATCGTTTGCCACAGCCATCTGTTTTAAACCCGAAAGAAGTGTGATGCTAGTTAAAACTTTCTGCCAATAAAATAAATTTGAGGAAGAGTTCTAGTTGACACAATGTAGGTGATCTGTGCTTCTTACTCCATTTGGAAAATATGTATTGATTCCTGTAATCCTGTAGGAGTCAGGTAATGAGCAATCTATTCCTAAGAAAAATTCATTCGAGCGCGAAACCTTGACACGGTCACTCACACACGCACACACCCATGCATCCAACGCACAACGCTCTGCATGGGTGTGTGCGTGTGTGAGTGATCGTGCCAAGTTTTCGCGCTCGAATTAACTTTTCGAAATGACCAATTAGCCCAACAACAAATTCTCTTAGAATATATTCCTAAAAGTTCACAATCCGGCCAAACATGATCAAAAGTTACAGTAACATGATGGTACATTTTTGAAGAGATAAGTGCCAACAATCTACCTCTTCTACCTGGAAGATCCAGTCTAAGAGTTTGAAAATTATTCAGAAAAAAATTGTTGGTTTACTGAAAGTCAGGACTCGTGATTTAAAATTAAATTAGGATTTGTCTGCTGTATGAGATAAAGAATATCTCTGAGCGCGAAAGATATGGAACGGCAATTTCACTGGAGAACTTTTACAGATGCTATGATGGACTTAGCACAGTTGACTAAACCACAGAACGCAAAACGTCCTGCTCGTTGTTGCCATTAGTCATACCTTTTTTTAGGCTTTGATTTTGGCGAATTGGTTGGAGTCTATGTTGCACTGCGTCGCTTAAGAATGCTAGTACCAAGCCTCGTGTCACCAAATGACCCACTGGGCCCAGCAGGGGTCGGCGACTGTGAGCTGACGAGCTTTCCTGGGGGAACATTTTCTTGACATCTATTGCTTTGTTCATTGCTGAGGTGGCCAGCTTCACCCTGAACCATGACAGCGTGTGCGGGTAGGAGGGAATAAGGCTGCATAACCTGGCAGCGAGCATCTCGGTCAAACCTTCAGAAAAGGTGTTGAAAAGCCGTTTCATGTTCATTGGCATAGCTTTATTTATTGCGGCCGACAGTGCGGAAGCTACTGTCGTTTCGATGAACCCACTTTGGCGAGACGTAGCAGCGGCGTACCCCATTTCGCGCTCTTTAAGAAGGAATGTTGCCTCAGACCGAGAACAACGGCATTTCTCCACAATATCCCGAGTTTGTGTTTCACGTTCACGAGCAGGGCATCTATTGTCCGTGGCTGTGTGTGCTACAACACATAGACAACACCTGCAGTTGTCTACCTGTCATTCTGATGCGACATGTGACCCGCCGCATTCCAACGTTCTCAATTATGACCTGCAAGCATATGCACTCCGTCCAAATCACCAGCAGTTATGGCAATGAAGTGGGCAAGGTGGTAATGCCTCTACACCGAATAAGTAAGGCGAGGCGTTCAGCTCGGCGGGGCGTGTGAGACCAGCAAATGTAATGATGATGCTTTCAGTAGAAACCCGCGTATCACCTGCAAGTCTGGTGCAACTGTAGACCGATACCACGCCAGCCAGAGAGACCATCTTTAAGAGGGCTTCAAGACTAATGTTAGTAGGAACACCGCGAACATTGCCCTTCACGCAAGCAAGATGAGGGGGGATAAAAGCGCGAACAGCAGTGCACGCAAACCTCGTGGAGGCCAGCCAATAAGTTCGTTAAGCATTCAATAATTTAAGACCTGCATAGTGTACCAGTCTTGCCGAAGCGCTTCGCCTTCGAGATGTCCAGAAGTTTTCCCATTATGTTGTGAAGCTCTGATTAAAATACCACCGTTTCAATCAACCGAACGGCTCCACCATCAGTGGGCACAAGCGCGGCAGGCAAACTGCTTAAGCCGTTCTTAAGAAAACACTCCAGCGATACCGATTCATCAAAGCGACTGGCCAGCCAGGGTGAGCCCTGGCTGGGACTGGAGACCAGCATTCATGGCTCCTGAAAAATCAGCAAAAAATGATTCAACAGCAGATAAAGGACCAAATCTGATAAGTGTGGCCAATCCCCTCTCACAGGACATGCAAGTGAAAACCTAGTTCTTGAACCGGCCAGGCCATGAAGCCAGGCCTTTCTCAACACTATACGAAGATGTCACTTGCACCATGACATCAACGGTGCTCGCGCTTCACGAGCCACGTGGCTCGCTTCTTTTTCGGCGTGGTCAGGTGGCCAAATTTAGCGTGGCGCTACACCGGCTTTCTCAGCTCATAACGAACGGATTGCAAAGACATTGTTACGTCATAATGCTCTTCATCGGAAACACAACTGCTTCCATCAAACCAAACTTGTGACTTGGTGAGGGGGTCCTTTCAGGAGCCTACATGACCGGCCGTATGCGGGCTACCAATGCTTTACTAACGTACCTCAATGATTGCGCCTTCATAAAACTCGTTTCAAGGCCTCCTATGCTTTACCGATCTGCAGTGCCTCCAGGAAAGATCGTGAAAACATCGTTTAATTGTAATACGTTCCCTCATCAAAGACGCAGCCATTATCCGGCTGGCCACAACACCCTTCTATTGAGTGACCCTTAGGTGACCCTGGGACGAATGAAGGTCGTCTTCTCGAAAACCTCTCAGGTCAACCCAACTTTCTGGTAACCATGTTGGGGAGGCAAATTATTGCCCTGTGCCAAAAAAGCACGAGCAGGTGCGAGGCCTTTGAGATACTATTCCACCGGCTTGCTACCCACATAGTGGAAATGAATTGCGACGGCCTGCGTGCCTTCGAAATGCACCTAAATATAAATCCACGGCTATTTGTACATTTAGTCTATAATAAATACTGGCCACTAGTACAAGTATTCAGCATGCTACCTCAAGCCTAGCTGAGTAATAGCTCAGCTGCTAGCGCGCCACTGTAGTAGTGCTGTTTAGAAGACAGGACATTTTAGATGCTGAAGCATCTTATACTCGCGCCTTGTAGTGCGCCGTCCGCGCCGTCCGCACCGCTTCTCGAACATTCGACAGCTGACGCGCGCGCATGCGCCGTCGCGCCGTCGCCCACCATCTGTGCCGCGCGCGCTTCTCCTTCGAGAACATTCGACAGCTGACAGCGCATGCGCCGTCGCGCCGTCGCCATCTGTGCCGCGCGCGCGCTTCTCCTTCGAGAACATTCGACAGCTGACAGCGCATGCGCCATCGCGCTGTATAATATATTTCACCCTGGCACTGCTCAACACCCGGTCGCTAGGCACTCACGCGGTTGACGTCGTGCGAGATCCCGTACTACGCAGAGTGGACGTGCTTTGCTTCACCGAGACGTGGAACGCCAATGACGTCGACGTTGCGAGATACGCTTCGGTCGTGCGCACGCACGGGTTCCGACGACCTGCGGGCGGTGTGGGAATTTACGTCAAGCGTGACGTCGACAACGACGACGACTCCTTCATTGACCTCCGACTACAGCCCGGCGTTCAACAACGCGCCAACGGCGAGCACTGCGTTGCTACCGTCTGTGGCGTCGACGTCATGACGATGTACCTCGCGCCAAACCTCTCGTGCCGCCGTAGAAAAGTACGTCGACAAGGCCGTGCAAGATTACAGAAAACAACAACCGCAACATCGACCGTTCATGCTAGTTGGCGACTTCAACGTCGAAGTCATCAAGGACGATTGGATAGTCGAATACATGGCGTCGCGACACTCGCTGAAACGCGCAACGCACGACGACTGCAAACACCACCAGCCGACCACCATTCGCGGAACCTGCATCGACCACGTCTTTGCAAATTTCGACCTACGACCGATGCAACCCGATCCACTCACTCTTTACTTTACCGACCACAAAGCCATCGTCCTCAAAGTTCGTCGCAATAAATAAAACACCGCCCTTTCGCATACGTGCCGTACGTGTTCACTCATTTAACACCCCATTTCACAACCACGTTAACCAATTTAGCCATCGACCCAAGTAAGTCGCAATTTAACACCCGTTAACCAATTACATGCTTCCGCATCCTCCTCAGTGTTTCCCCGAGGGAAGCTGCGGGCAATTTTTTTGTTCAGCATATAGCAAGTGGATTGTGTTAGGCTTCATTTGAATAGAAATGTTTTAGGATTATGACTGTCCTTGGCTATGCCTTATGATTTTTATTGTTTTTTAAAAAAGCTGCATTATTTGTAAGTGTGTTTTCAATCAGTTTTACAGTTTTGAGCATTGCTAGTGAGGACAATAAATGAACATTATATATGGGTACACGTGCATTTCTCATCTTGAAGTTAATCAGTGTGCTGTTGCTGCGATTTGTTTCAGTGTTTCAGAAAAAAAAGTGGTGACTCGGACCCCCCGTGTCCTGATCATTGTCGGTGCGTCAGCTTAAATTTTAGGCATGGAGACTACTATGGCGAAGGAAATTGCTTTACGGAAGTCTGGCAGTGAATAGAGGGAACCCACTAGTGCTGATAAAAATACAAGGTAAGGTAGCTCCGTTTATTGATTAGGGGATGGGCTTTTTCTACCCCCCCATATATATATATATATATATATATATATATATATATATATATATATATATATAAAGAAGAAAAAAGTGTGTAGTTAAGGGCTCGCTTTGACGTGTTTTGGCGGAATAATATAGAGATCTAACAGACAAAAATAATGCCAAGAAAGGTATAGGGGAACTTGTTAGACCAATTGTAATGTAAATGTGAAGAAAGAAAAGTGGATTAAAAGATAACTTGCCTTGAGCAGGAACCGAATCTGCGACCTTCGATGCTCTACCACTGAGCTACCACTGCATCTATCTACCAACTACCGTCACGGAGGTGAGTGCAGCACACGGTTAATGAGCCTGTTTGGCTCATTAACCAGCCATGGTTCAGGGTGAACATGGTTCAGGGTGAACCATGGCTGCCAGTACATTATCAACGGACCGTTTGTCGCGGAGATATCCAAATTACCCCACGAAGTGTGCCGTCATCGGGGACTCAATCATGCGGTACGTCCACACGCACTTCAGCCCGAACGACTCATCGACGCCGTGCTTCATCTCCTATGGTGGTGCTATGTTTTCGGACATTCCGGCGCTACTTGAGTACCTACCTTACCGGGTGGACACGTTGTTTCTGCATGTGGGCACCACGGACATTCTGAAGACGAGCTCTTCAAGATCACTGGATTCGTTGAGGGAGGCATTGAAGCGAATGAGGCAGATGCGCCCAAACATCAAGACACTGCATCTTAGTCTGCCACTACCTCACGCACCCAATCGCCGACGGCGGGACTCGAACTGGCGATCAATGAATCGGTTTAATATGGAGGTACAGCGATTCAGCAGAGAGGCCCGCCGTCTCTGCCACTACGGGTTGTTGAGAGCGGGTGTCTATTACGTCGAACATGGTTTCTCAACACTCCCGCTGCGCCGCTTCCTGGCTGCTGACGGCTTACGTGCAAGCTTCGAGGGAGTCGCGCTGCTGGCACAGCACACGAAGGTGCAGCTGCGATGGACTTCGGCGGCATGGAGATCGGCGGCAATCGCTTGCACGGACAACTCTAGTGCCAAGCCCCCTCAACAAAAAGGAGTCGAGCGACACACAAAGCCATCCAGGGCACCAGCAGTGACGATGTCGCCACTACCATCAGCGAGGCCAGCGAGCCAGCGAGTCCCACCAGTGAGTCAGAGATTGGCGGCAACGGCTTGCACGGCAAACTCTAGTGCCAAACCCACTCAACAACAGGGAGCCGAGGGACACAAAGAGCCATCCAGGGTCCCAGCAGTGACGACGTCGCCACTCCCACCAGCGAGGCCTTACAACACCAGGCGGACGAATGCGGCGAAGACCAAGGCGGCGGCTTCCAAATGACACGGGGAAACAAAAGGTACGGGCAGTCTTAAACACGCATGGTCCCACTCATTTCTATCGATTAGGAAAATCATTGAAAAGCGGGTGCAATACGAAAAACACGCGGAACAACTAACCAAATATCTGTCTCACGAAATTGCAACTAAGGGCCTCCGCCTAGCCGGCAACCCCTCAATGTCTACACTAAGTGAAGCAGAAAGGGGGAAGTGGGAAAAAATATTACTAGAAGCGTCCTTGCAACTGACTCGGGTCATTGCAGACCATAGAGAGCGTAAGGCCACCGAATACAGTGTCACGGAGGCCACGCAGAAATTGGTATCTAATCTCGGAGAGCTTGAGGCAGCAGAACTGGAAAGATATGAACTAAAGAAGAGCGGCGAAATTTCAGTAGTAAAAGATAAAAAATTCAAGCGAGACTGCCGTAGCTCTACTGCTCTGCAACAGGAAAATAGGAATGAGGCCGTACAAAGACGCCAGGGACCACCCGTACCACAACCTAACTTTGAGGAGAAAAATGGGAACTCGAAACTACAGAGCAATCCTAATCAAAACATCCTTACTCTCGAATATGACGCTGACACTCCCGTGCCACGTGATAGCCAAGAGCAGCCCAAAACTTATGAGAAAAATGTCCTCAATATGTCAAACACAACACTCACGCCCGCTCAGCTTCAACTTTTCTCGAGAGGCTTAACCTTTTGTCCATCGTCCGGTAGATTCAATGAATTTGAACTGTACCAAGACCTCGATAACTTTGCGCGTAATCTCCGCCACCGTGAATACTTTCATGATCGCGGGGTCTGTACGGACGAGAATAGAGTGATTGGTGGTGACAAATCATGGTGTCCGGGTGAGCAGAGGGACAAACACCTCGATATGTATATATCAGCAGTTCAAAAAGATATCATCAGAGCGTATGAAAAAAATCGGCCATTTTGAAACAACTTATCAAAGTCAGAACGAAAGGCACTCGATGAACTACGAAAAACACTGGAATTA
The DNA here is from genome assembly GCA_013436015.1 of Rhipicephalus annulatus. Lineage (NCBI taxonomy): Eukaryota > Metazoa > Arthropoda > Arachnida > Ixodida > Ixodidae > Rhipicephalus > Rhipicephalus annulatus. The sequence continues at coordinate 261,600 of WOVY01010726.1, forward strand.
CTATCAAACCGCCTGATAAAGGGGGCTGCATAGTAATTTCTAAACACGTCGGACTACTTAAAGGAAGGGGAACGACAGCTATCAGACACAAAATTTTACAAAGAACTTCCAACGGACCCGACTCCCGAATTTGAAAGGGAGATAAAAGTAACCCTAAACAATCTCCGCCGGGACGAGAAAATTACCGGCAAAATGTTAAAAGCAATGTTACCGGCCCATTCTGTTCCCAGTCGATTTTATTTGCTCCCCAAAATACACAAGGCAGGTAATCCGGGACGTCCGATAGCATCCAGTAACAGCACATCAACAGAAAATATATCAGAATTTATCAATTGCTTAATAAAAAACATCCCCCAAATTTTCCCTATTACCTAAAGGACACAAACCACTTCATCTGCGAAAATTCAAGTCTCGACATCCCAGGCGGCAGTTTTCTGGTGACCATGGACGCCTGCTCACTGTACACCAACATACCCCACCATGACGGAATAGCGGCTATGGTTTCTAAGTATGTAAAATATGACTCATCAACTAGTGTAATTGGCGAGGTACTGTTTACACTTCTTGAACTTGTACTAAATTATAACCATTTTGAGTTCAATGGCAAGCACTTCCTTCAGGTCAGTGGCACTGCTATGGGCACGAAAATGGCCCCAAACTTCGCGAGCACCTTTAGGGCTTCACTTGAAATCCCATTCATTGAGGGACGCACCTTGAAACCTTTCTACTACAGAAGATACTTAGACAATATTTTTATGATATGGGACCATGATGAGGGAAGTCTTTTGCGCTTCATAGAGAATTTTAACAAGTGCCACCCGTCAATAAAATTCACGCACAAAATTTCCAAAACTAGCATTAACTTTTTGGACGTCACTGTCACGGTCGAAAATGACCGCTTGTCATTTTACAAAAAATTACAAATTACAAAAATTACAAAAAGCCTACAGACCGTCAAATGTACCTACATTTCAACAGCAGCCACCCAAAGCATTGCAAAACGGGTATTCCATATTCTCAGGCCTACCAGTAGCGAAGAATATGCACCGATATGCGGGAATTTGACAGACACGCGGAACACCTAAAGCATTCGTTATTGAAACAAAATTATCCGGAAGACATTATTGACGATGCCATACTACGTGCTCGCAACGTGAACAGGAATGATATAATTAAGGGACCAAACAGAGTATCTCAAACGACTTCCCAAACGAACCTTGTACTAACTTACTCCTCATCAGCGCCACGAATCAACAACATACTTTCCCGCCATTTCAACGTAATCAGGGAAAGCGAACGACTAACTTCTATTTTCGTGAAGCCACCTACCGCCGGGATAAAAATCTGAAGGACATTCTTGTCAGAGCAAAAACAAACACCCCCAAATTTCAATCAGGGTGCCATTCTGCGGAAAAGCTCGATGCAAGGTATGCCCACAGATGGTCACAACACGTGAATCCAAAGCGAACTTCTCTGATTTCAAATTCTGCATAACTGAAAGCCTTAATTGTGACTCCAGTAACGTAATATACATGCTACATTGCAACATCTCCGGACAAGAATATATCGGCCAAACAGACACACAAACAGACACGCCATTTCGGCGGTGGTTCAATAATCACCGGTACCACGCCACTTTACTGCCGAAGCTACCTTTATCTACACATCTGCACCTGCCAAACCACAGTTTTGAAAATATCAGCGTAACTCTTCTGCAGTCCGGTTTCTCAAACAGACGCGAGCGCGAAGAGCATGAGGCATATTTTATTTTCAAATTTCGAACATTAGTAGCCGGCATCAACGAGGACCACGGAAAACTCAACTGCCTCAACTCAAAAGCCAGGAGGAAATTGGTGACAAAGATTGATAGATGGAGACCATGCATTTTTCTGACTGACTCGTACGTGTACACTGTCCTTTCTTGTTTTTTTGTTTTCTTCCTTTTTTCTTTTTCCCACATGCACATACAAAGTGTTTACGTTCGCCTACCTCTTGATGACCATTGAAGGGAAACGGACGAAGATTAAAGGTAAATAGCCGACGGACCCATTAACGGGAAACCCTTCCTTTACGCACGCCGCACGCCGACCGACCCATTACGGGGAAACCCGTTCTTTACGCACGCCGTCACGGACCCTCCCGGTACCGCGGCGACAATCTTTGGTGGCCCGACACACGTCGAGAACTGAACAGCACGTGATATGAACCGTATGTGGACGTACACGGACAGTTGCTTTCGTTCTCAGTGTTGACAGTGGTTCTTCCTCTTTTCTATTTTCCTTTTTTTCTTTTTCGTCTTTTTCTTTCACCTTTTTTGTCTTTTCTTTCCTTTTTTTCTTTCCTTTTTGAGTTCCCTCTCACTCTCGCAAACATCTTTCAAGGCGAGAGGGACGCGGCAGCAGCGAAGTCTGGAAGCTCATGTCAGTATAACTCATCCCCTGATGAAGGGAGGACCCCTCCTGAAACTGTTGGGAAATAAATATATTTATCCTTGTTGACAACGCTCCCGTTGTGCCATATCCTATATATATATATATATATATATATATATATATATATATATATATATATATATATACATACAGCTGCAAGTTGAGAGTCCAATATAATGTGCCCAATTCACACATATTTATTGTTTTACGCAATAGATAAGTAAGGCTATTGGTCGTGGTTGCAGGCTTGCCACTCGTGGTAGCTCCAATACGTTTCTTTGTCATACAGCACTAAGAAAACTCCGCGAGCGCAATTGAAGTCACTAAAACTACTCTGATACTCCAAAGTGCGCAAAAATTTTGTACGCGAAAGGCAGAGAAACTGGAATTGTATGGAGTTCTTCAAGTAAAGTGTACAAGGCAAGGAACGCAGTTTGACTGTTCGAAGTGAAAGGCCGGAAACACAGTATTGGTGGGTTTTTAGCTGGGATTGTGTGCAGTTTACATCAAGGAAATCGTACAGAAGTGTGATAAGTGATGGTGTAAATTAACTATTTTTTTATTTCTGGCTTTTATGTACTTGAAATGAAAAAAAGAAAAGTTAGGGGACAGTTAATGTTAACTCATAAGAGTTAAATGTGATAACAATATACTGTCCCTTGGGAGTATTTTGTCAGTACTTGGCTTCTGTCTGTATAAATATTTCGCTAGTGTCTGTGTTCTGTGCAATGCTATTATATTTTACACAACGAGCAAATATGAGCGTGTAATGACCTCTTACTTGCTATGCACCACTACGCAGTCTTAATAGAATACGCGCAGTATGTCGGTGTTTTTCATAATGAGCGGCCGGCTTTAAACAACAAAACCATCATGATAACCACATGTTTTGACGCCAAATGGCAATGCCCACTTGTACCACACAATATAATAACAGACACAAGTAAACCCAATAAAAGAGAATACTATATTTCTAACACAGCCATAGCACCATCGCCTTAGCTTCATTCTTCTTTGTATCTGTCAAATCCCAGCACATGCCACGACAATCTGTTCACCTTCATCCAGCTGAGTTTACCTTCACGTAACATCTTTGCACCGAGGGAAGGGGACAGGAACTAAAAGAGTGATAGCTGGTAGCGAAGCACGTGGGAAAATGAAGATCACACTTTTCTTCAGGAGCTAGGTAGTCCTCTAAAACAGATGATTGTGTCAAGGGCATACTATTAAGCCGCAGTTGAAAATAGCGTCCTTTCACAAGACTGCCACACGTAGCATTCTTTCCTTGCGGAGGCAAGTTACCATGCTGCGTGCAACATAAGCCGTCGATTTAACGAGCAGAATGTTGGTGACAATTTTCACGGCTTCGAGTTCACGCTCCTTCGTACGTCAGACATACTTCAGACCATCGCCGTCGTATTGTCGATCATATAAGCCCTATCCACCAGCCTCCACTGCAGTGCTTTCTACTGTTAGAGGCTTGTTTGAGTTGTATATTATTCCACTGTTCGCAATGCTTTTCATCCTAGAACTATCACGGACCAATGGCTTGTTTAGTTGTGTGTTTCCTGCATGCCCCTTTTCTGTATTTATTGCATAAGTGCACTAACCACGCAGGTTCATCAGAAAGACATTGTTGCACGTGTGCGGCAATGGCTTTTGAGCAAAGGATTCGTAGGGCAATGATGTAGCTTCGAAAGAGGCTGTGCTTTGACACGTTTGTCTTTACCTGCGACATCACGCTGGCATATTGTTAACTCACTTAGGCTATCGTCTGGCGGCTCGTATTTCGGCTAGTCCGCTTCTTTGGTAAACGTCGCAGTAGTGGCTAGCAACCCGTCTACGGAGCTGTAGTCGATGACTTGTCTGTGGACGCTGCCTCGGTTAGTTACCCAGAACTCGATGAGAAACTGCTGCGAATAGGTCGAAAGATGAATTTTTGGGGTCCGGAGTGGCAGCACCGCTTTTTACCAACAGCGTAGGCACCATTTCAGAGGCTGTTTTTTTTTTTCATTTGCACGAACTATTACTCCGGCTTTAATGTCTAGCTCCTTTCGCTCGCTCATATCAGTGTTTCCATTGACAGTTTTCTGTTACTCAACGCTCGCGTCTTTATCAACGTCTCATGTTGGACTTAAACTATGGGCAGTGCGTCGTGCTGCCTTTCTCAAAACAGCACGAAGAATCTCTTCGAACCTGCGTTGTTGCTGGTGGTCTACCTTGTCCAGTGCCGCCACCCTCATCGAGCTTACCAGTTCGTCCTTCAGCCCCTTCATTGCTTTTATCCCACCACTGCCACAAAGTGTAACAGAGAGAATCGCACACGTAGACCCAACAGCAAAGAACACCATATTTTAACTCAAACATAGCCCCATCGCCTGAGCTTCCTTCGCCTTCCTTGTCTTTGCGCATGCCATGTGCATCTCTTCCTCTTCATCTAGCTGGCTTTACCTTCATATTACCTTCATGTACTTTCTTTGTTTTCTTTCACTGGACTACCCCTCACGCGCCAGTCACTCCGTCAGTATGATCCGCTAAATTCGCCACCCCATCTCCCGGGGAGAGGCGTCAATACAGAAATCACGCGGACCATAAAGTTTCAACTGAATTACGTGGACAGAAAAAACACGGTTGCTGCTTTCGGTGCCCAGTTCGGGAATAACTTCTAGGTAAAACGTAGCAGGGCCTACGGCATTCACTACACAAAATTAACCGCCACATCAAGGTAGAAACTTCTGACAACGCTGTGAAACACTCTGGGTGTGTCGAGCCAGCACTAGGTCTCCTGGTTCGGAAGGGGTGTGGTACTTGTTGGAAGGCGAGCGGAATTTTGTCTGGTGACGCGCTATGGCCAGGTGCGCTCTAAAGCGAGTCTTTTAAAGTATATAGCTATGAAGTACTACTATCATCTGAACAGTTGTGTGCCATTGTGTACAAGACAAGGAAGCTTTCTTGTGGAAGCCTTGGCGTCCTTTTATAGATAAGTTCGAACTAAGCCTCCCGCGTGATTTCTCGCTGTGGGGTATTGCCAGCAATGAGAGGTGTGGTGATGTATTCGTCCCAGCTTTTATGACTAGGACTCACGTATGACTACAGTATATCCTTCATGACACGGTTTGTATGTCCCACCATACTGTTTGCTTGTAGGTTCTGATGAGTAGCCGCCGTACGTCGAATTTCATTGCCATTTAGTGTGTTTCTCAATGCGTGTGACGTGAGGGCCATGCAGCAGTCATTGAAGAGCGAGCATGGCATGCCATATCGAAAAACACATTTATTAATAAGCATGAGGAGGTACTGCATTAAAAAATCGGGAATAGCTCAGACTTTGATTCACTTCGTGAGATATTCAATGGCGACGATAATTAACTTGTGGACAGACACGCTACGGACGTGAAAATGGTCTCATTTGATTAAGTCCAACAATTTCGCTTTTAAAACATGCTACTGGAGGAGGGATAGGTTTTATGGTGACTGGTTGCGCATTCGTAATGGCTTTTCGCGCTTGCCAGGCCGTGTATGACAAAACACAATAGGAGATGTCACTGTGCACGCGCCACCACCAGAACCTTGCTTTCATGCATGACAGCGTCTTGAGTAGCCCGAGGTGACCGGTAGTCGGAGCATCGTGGCACATGAATAACACCGATTTTCCCATCCTATTGGCACAACAGGCACTCTATACCCATCCGATAATTTTGTTTTTAACAGATTCCATCTTGAACTACGTACGACGCAAAAACATTTTAGGTGACGCTTTGGAAAGCGTACTTCCCCGGATAGCCAACAGGTTATCTCGAGAATTTCTTAGTATTTTAGCTGTGTAGTCTGTAAATGAAGCACTTCAGTGACTGGGAAAATGTTGCAAAATGCTGCTGGGTGTCGAGAAATGTAGGCAGCGTCGTAATAGTGAGCGCCGCTACGATGACTAATAGAAAAGTTATAATTTTGTAGTTTGAGAGCTCACCTGGCGAACTTAGAATTGAGGTCTTTTTTATTTAAAGCCAGCCAAGGGCGTCGTTGTTAGTAACGACCACGAAGGTTTTATTAATAGCAGCAGTGGTAGTAGCAGTAATAGTCTTTGATTTCAACCAAAACTACAAGCGGAGAATTTTTGACCGCCTGCTCGACCAATCGATTTTGTTCTTCTCCGCCTTCGGCGCTGTTCCCGTCAAGCGAGGTGGTGATGAAAAGGGAAAGTTGAGGGCAAAAGCTGGATTGCTAAGCAGTCGGGAACAGGAAAGGTAGTGTGACTGGTTAACATATGTGGTGGGGCAGTTTGGACCACAGGGGTCGCATCTGTATTGTTAGATAAAAAGTGAGAGGGTGTGATCAGGCAACAAATTGTTCAGGAGTGCAAAGAGCCTTTATGACGTAACTAATATTGCGTAACACAAGCGTAGAATGCAGCTAGGCGTCACAAAATGCTAATTGGAAAAAAATGGGTGTCTTAAAATCCCACGTAATATAAAACGCTCACGCATGCCCAATCATCATCACTAGTTTCACAAAGTAACCAAAAGGATGAACCAGCGTGGAGTGGGCCCTTCGCTCATACGTAAAAGAAATAATTATAGTGTTGTGAACAGTCAAAAACTGGCCCCGCCGCGGTGGTCTAGTGGCTAAGGTATTCGGCTGCTGACCCGCAGGTCGCGGGTTCGATTCCCGGCTGCGGCGGCTGCATTTCCGATGGAGGCGGAAATGTTGTAGGCCCGTGTACTCAGATTTGGGTGCACGTTAAAGAACCCCAGGTGGTCAAAATTTCCGGAGCCCTCCACTACGGCGTCTCTCATAATCATATGGTGGTTTTGGGACGTTAAACCCCACAAATCAATCAACAGTCAAAAACTGTGCTTGCAATAGACATTGAACAATACTTTTAAACAGCAAGTGTAACGCTCACATTCATTAAATTCCTAGCTGGATGGTTGAGGTATTCACCAAAAACCGAAGGAGGCTAAGTTTACAAGGCGGTGCGCGTGGGTCTCTACTACGCTGTCACCATCTGCTCTGTAATGTGATGCTCACGCCTCGTTCAATCTTTGGCTTTTCAATATTAACTCGTTCGCATAAATAAAAGAATTTGTCACTAGATTTATAGTTACAGATATGCCTCTTTCGATTCCAGCCCCAACCGCTGATGATGCGCGTTGTTCATTCACTTGGAAACACTTTTTAAATGGCAGGCTAACCTGCAACAACTAATTGCATGATCCACTAACTACTTACAATTGAACAGTTGCTCGTTTCTACGAGGGTAATGAGGTTTTCAAATCTATGCTTTTGGGCTATGCACATACAATGCCCAATACGCATGACAACAATGTCTGTGGAAGCACAGTCATCGATGGGGATGTGAAGCGCGCGCATATTGCTACGCGATACACGAATTCAGAAAGCGTCAAATAATGTAAAGCGTTGTAGGCAATATACCCTAGCAGAAACAATAGCATTATTGATATATTTTTTCTTTGATCACATTTCACAAAATCTAAACTTTCTCACTAATTTGTTTCTCTTTGTTGCTTCTTCTAGATGTCTATTTTTCGAACGCCAGGGGCTCAGTTTTCCGCATCTTAAGACAATAATCGCACCGATGTGTTGAAGCAAGTATCTAAGTAAGTGTGACAAAGTGCTGCTCCATCTGCTAAATTTCAATCGAAAATGGGTAATAAAGACGAGTGCGTGCTGGACATTTTAGTTCTTGTATACTTTGCGAAGTAAAGTATGTTGAACGTCATTCGTATCACTGCAAATGTGTCTCTACTCGCGATGTCCATTTATGCACCTACAATGAGGTTGTTTGGTGGAGTCCCCTAGCCTTCAAATATAATACCGATTGCACAAAGCGAATGCAATAAATATTAAGTTTAGTTAAATTAATGACATATAGCGAGAGAGAGATAATTAGAGAAGAAAGGCAGGGAGGTTAACCAAGCTTGGCTCGGTTGGCTAACTTAAAAATATGATTAGCGTGACAACATTTGTGTGTATCAACACTTGCGCAGGTGACTGAACGGAAAGATTTATAGAAGGTTTAGCATTCAGCTTGACCTTTTTCATAACTAACAAGTGCGCTTTCCTGCAATGCACCTTTGAAAAGTATTGGTAGCACCGGTCGTGCTTCAAGCAGATACGAGGTGCTTGCTGAACCTACTGGGGCTTGTCTAATACGAGTGTTTATATCAAGAAAATTGATTGAGGTTTTTCTATGTCATTTCCAAAGGAAGCAGCGTTTGAACATAATTTTTGTACTTAAAGACAAGCTGCCATTAGTTGTTCAAACTGCATAGCAGAAAATTAAGTAAAATTTTATAGGTAATCTGTTATTCCTTGCGTGGTGTGCCACCTTTTCCGTCCGTAGGGCCAATAAATTTTACATTGTGTACAGCGTTCCTTTCATTGCAGTAGAAAGACTTGCATAATCATACCGAGGCTGTAGCAATAAGACCTCGCCGGCCGCTAAAAAGAACGTGGTGGAGCCTAACACAGATGACTCACTATTTGCTCGAAATTCCTTTTCATGTCGTGCCATTCTGTTCGTGTCATGCAGGTCAGCTAATGGCTCGGAACGAGTGCCAGCTTCGTAGACAGCACAGCGATGATCAACGACGAAAAAGTAACTGGGCACGCATTCGACGCAGCGTAAAAGTTTCCTTCTGTGGCTTGTGGGTATTTTGTTCACTTCGTACAGTCCATACTCTAAGCAAGGACGACAGAATCGTAAAGGAACAACGAAAAATCACAGCATAGGCACGGAGTTAATGATGCTGAGCAGGGCAAAACATCCGTTCGTCCATCTGTCCATTCGTCTGTCTGCCTGTCTGTCTGTCCACTCCTATCACACCAGCGCATGCATCGAGTGAACGGATACTTCACCCCACTCATCAATTACTCCGGGGACATGCTGGCTCCGCAAGATGGAATGACAACCAGACCAGGTGATGCGATAAGAAGCTTCGCCTCTGAAAGATAGCCTTTGGTGGCTTAGTTTACGCGTGGGATGATGGTGACGATTGGTCTGTTCGGCGGCTCATGAACCACTATCTTTCAGACGCGTGCAGGCTGTCCCTTTCAAAGCACACAGCTGTGTCCCACGCACTCTGGTCCCATCTTGAGCGCTTGCGTGCGTGGCTCCGCCATGATACCACCTAAAAAGGCTAATGCAGCATGTCACACGTCGTTGAAGACACTCATGCCTATAGGATTACATAATACCTTGAGGCTAGGAGACACCCCTCGAGGTCGAGCGAACCTTGCATAAGACGAGCACCACATCCGTTACTACGGCCTCGTTGTTGGGTAGGCGCCAACTATACCCATCCAGCCACGGCATGTTCTGTATGTAAACCAGTGGTTAGATGTGTTCTACGGCGTATTTCTAGTACGCCACACAGGGTGCGCAGGAGGTGCCGCATCTCCTTCGTGTACACCACGCAAAGTTAAGTCACAAGTCGGTCTTCCAGGGCAACCCCAGAGAGTATATAGAAACTGTCGAGTAAAAAGAAACCGGCGGAAACCAGAAAATTCAACCAACAAAGCTGTGGCCAGATTGTACGTTTCACGTGTTGACTTTTGTCTAGAGGCCGCACTGGGCTGCAGCGCAAGCAGGCGGCTCGGAGTGTTGGCGGGAAATTTGGCGGGCCCGAAGGGGCACTGAAGTTAGAGGTCTGGCGTATCGGTGACGTTTTCGTCACCCATAATCACATTGGCACTGATCGATGCTGTATGCCTCGCAGACTATTCCCCCACCACCCCCCCCCAAAAGAAAAAAAGGAGCACTGGATTTTTCCCCCTTCGAATCAAACAATGCAGACGACGGGAGGCTAAGATACGCGTCAGCATTTCTGCAGATGGCAAGGGCTTCACGTACCAATCTCTCTTATGTGAAAATACGTGTGCCTCACAACGGTGGTTGTGTAGCAGAAGGAATAACGTCGAACGACGAACACAAGCCTTCTACAACACAATAATACAACAGAACGCGCAGGAGGCCTTTTAGGAGGGCTTATTACATTTATCTTAAAAGAGCTTGTGTGAACTGAAACTTGAGAAAAAAAAAACACAGGATATCCACCGAGTGAATGATGATGAGTGGGGCGAAGTGTCCATCCGTTCGTCCGTCCATCCATCTGTCCGTCCGTCCGTCCGTCCGTCCGTCCGTCCGTCCGTCCGTCCGTCCGTCCGTCCGTCTGTCTGTCTGTCTCTCTGTCTGTCTGTCTGTCTGTCTGTCTGTCTGTCTGTCTGTCCATTTTTCTCTCTCCGTGCTTCCATTCATCCGTCTGTCCGCACGTTCATTCGTACATCAGTCCATCCGTTCATGTATCAGGCTGTCCATTGATCCGTGCGTCCGTCCGTGCTTCTCTTCATGCTTCTATTCATCCGCGCTTCCAACCGTCCGCCCAACTGTCTGTATGACTATCTGTTTGTCTGATACTGCTAGTTGCACCTGACGCAGGACAAAGTTATACAAAGAGGAGCTACGCCCCTAATTAAACAAGAACAGGTGTGCACAAAATGGGCGTCACCTTCCCGACCACTCTTTCCTTCATCAATGGTACGTAAGTTGTACCACTGGTTTAGCGTTGTGTACAATTGGCTGGTCGAGCTCTGGCGAAGACAGTCTGGGTACCCGGAAGCTGCATGTTGTGCATAAAACAGTTTGATGTCCGAGACATGAATAGAGCCACACACGTTGCTATTTAAACAATCTTTCAATGTGTTTAAAAGCCTCTAATTCCGGGTGATTCTATACGGTGCCGGAAAGGTATATAAACGGTCCCGCAAATGGGAGAGCACAAAGACAAAGAACAAAAAAAGACTAGACAACACAAGCGCTACTGATAGATGGGTGCTTTATTAAGGCGAAACAAAAAAGGAAGCGTAGAAAGAAGAAAAAAATAACATGCGCGCAACATGTCACGAAAGACTACACACATGTTGCATCATTGCGCCTTCTCTAAGTACGTGAACTTGCAATCAAGCAATGCAGTCGACGGGTTGCACGTGTCACCATTTCTGAACATGGCAAGGGTTTCATCTATCTCTCCTGTGTGATAATGAATATGTCTGTAAACGGTGGTTGCGTGGCAGAATCCTGAGGTACAACCGTAGGCGGCACATAAGGCAGGCACATTGGCATAGCGTATTATTGTATCAAAGTCAACGCACATGGGAGAACGGTGCCCCTTGAGGATCTTCAGTGCACGCAGGCGTACGTTGAGGCAACGCTCCTGTTGTTACGTATGAACGCTACCGCAAGACAATGAAATGGAAGAAACGAATTGTTTTAACAACGGACAAACGGCATGTGGTGCTTGACTGTGTAGTACGTTCTGCAAGACGACATATTCACAGTCAACGACGGCTTATCAATTCCGGCACCCAAGCTGCAGATTTTTTTCTTGCTGAAAAAGTGAGCGCTGACAGGTGAAACTTGGTATTGAATTGCACGCGCTTACTGATCAATGCCTCGAAAGGTTTTGCAGCTTTCATAGTTAACAGGTGGGACCAGCTAGCTAGTTATGTTAGCTACAGAAGCAGCAAAACTTTTCGACACATCGTTGCATTGGTGTGTGTGCTGCAAAACCACGTTTAAACGTAGAAGTTTAATTTTCAGCGATGCTTCTCATCCTGTTGCGCCTGTTTTATATTTTAGCGTGGGTCGTGGTGTTAATGAAGACAGCAGCCGCTATGCCAAAGATAAAACTGTATATTATGCCAAACTTGTGGCCGGTAAACGAAAAGTCATATTACAGTAGCGGACTGGCACTGGCGGCGGTGAAAAGGGCGTCGGCCGTTTATCAACTGACAAGCGGCGAAGGGCCTCGGCATTCATACATGTGCCGTCAAATATTCCAGCCTAATAACTGGTCCTCGGGCAAGCTGTAGAATAATCTCGAGTGCTCGTGTCTAGCGCACAATCGTCACAGAATGATCTACAATATTCGCAATCCTTCTCGAACAATGAAACATAGCTTGCGCTTAGCACTCCTGACAGTCTGTGCGGCCGAAAACCGAATGGAACGAGAGTGAAATTAAGGAACATACCTGGCAATATGTCATAAGTCGAAGCACATGCCTTGCCTGTTGTAGCGCACCGATCAGCCAGTCAACTTCGGGGTAAGGTTTTCGTATGGCATTTGATTGATTGATATGTGGGATTTACCGTCCCGAAATCACCGTATGATTATGAGAGACGCCGTAATGGAGGGCTATGGAAATTTCGACCACCTGGGGTTCTTTAACCTACACCAAAATCTGAGCCCACAGGCCTACAACTTTTCCGTCTCAATCGGAAATGTAGCCGCCACAGCCGGGATTCGATCCCGCGACCTACGGGTGAGCAGCCGAGTACCTTAGCCACTAGACCACGGCGGTGGGGCTTTTGAATGGCATTAGAAACGTGGTCGAAAACATTTTACTGCGTAAAAGCAATTCTTTAAGCAAGTAAATTTAAGGTGAGAAACTATTTTGAGCGACTTACTGTGGCTCTCGTTCAAAAGCTATTCCTGCCAGTTTGAAATCACTGGTCTCAGGTAGTTTTTATGAGGGTCGCCAGCACCCGTATGCAGTACGCTCAGTATGCATGACAAGCATAGAATTTATATTTTAATTTACTATGTTGTGTGATATGCGATCGCTGCTAGAAGTGAGCATAGGTGAGTAATGCGTCACGTATGAACAAGCAAAAAGAACTGAACCATACTTTTTTGATTATACAGGCTCCACGACTCGGTTGCAAACCCTCAGGCTACTTCCTTTCCTCGCATATTCCTCGATAACACTTTGCGCTGTAGGTAAATATAGCAAACACTGTCTGGCTGTTTCTGTGCTACCACCAGCCCACCATAACCTTTTCTGTGATGTTGGCTTGTGGGTGGTTGCTTGTGATGGATTCCTAGATGTCAGAGGCATCTGTCAACTCGTTGCTGGTGAAGTACGTTCGCGGCGAGCTGGGCAGAGAATGTGAACCTTTAGAAGTGTTTATAGAAGGCAGTCCAACCCGCTCTGTGAAATGAATATAAGTTGGCCGTATCTGGCTGGAATGGATAAAACAAAGGAGGCGCTGCGTAAATAAGACGTCATATGGCAGCGTCACTGGCAAATTTGAGCTTCGGCAGAGCTTGGGCAGAGCCAGAGGCCACTGCCAGGTGGCAACACCATATCATCGGCAGAGGAATTGTTTGCCCGTAGCGTTGAATTTTGAAAGCAGCGTGAAAAGCACAAGGTCCTTAAGAATTGAGTAATATATTGGGTTTAACGTCCCCAAACCACCAAATTAATACGTGAAATGCCGTAGCAGAGGGCTCCTGAATTTCGACCACCTGGAGTTCTTTCGTGCACACACATATCAGCAAGCGGTCCTACAGCATTTTCACCTCCATCAAAATTGCAGCCTCCGCAGCCGGGATTTGATTCCGTGACCAGCGCGTCTGCAGTCTAGTAACTTAATTAGCCACTAGACCACCGCCAAGGGTGATATTTAGAATTACGTGTCAATGCATTTTTCTAGTAAAAGAACAGAACACCTAACAAGTATTCATCTACTTCAAGTAGGTGTAATATTTGCTTCTTGGGCGACCATGCTCAAAAGTATAAACACGGCCACCAATTCAAGATGGCTGGGCATCCAGCAAGTGCTTTGAGTTTGGCCGGGTGGCTGAATCGTGTGATAGGCGGACAGACATAAAACCAAGTGGCACACGTAACTTGAAGTCCGCAAGTAGTAGACGTGATCGATACCTAAGGATTAATGTCTCAAAACCAGCATACGATTATGAGAGATGCCTAGTGGAGGAATCCGGAAATTTCGACTACCTGGTGTTTTTGAAGGTGCACGCAAGTATGAGCACACGGGTCTACAGCGTTTTCGCCTCCACCGAAAATGCAGGTGCCGAAGCCGGAGTTAGATTTCGCGACTTGAAGGTCAGCAGCTGAGTACCTTATCCACTAGATCAATGTGGCGTGGCATCCGCAAGTAGTGCGCAAGCTACATTTATAACTATATATTACAAGTAACAGGCCAAGAGAAGCTTAACAAAGCTAGGAACTCGCCATGTTTGCCTGCCGCACGTGTTGTTCGTGTTTGCAATGGACGAAACACCACGGAGACTACACTTGGTATATGCCATCAAGCAAGCGTAAGTGGAAGCTTGGACTTCCATGTTTTGTGGTGGCTGAGAATGAGGGGTGTCGTGGTGAAATTTGAGCGGAAAATAAGAAAACGGTAAGAAAATACGCACCTTCAAAATTAAGGATTCATATCTGGCAGCTGAAAATATCAGTTTTTTTTACTGCTTCCAGAACATTGTAGAAAGCTGCTTGTTGCTTCCGCTTCAGGGCCATTTGGTGCTTTTTTCAGCTACTTAGTGACCTAGAGATTTACACACTGTGAAGTGAAGTTGCGATGAAAATCAACCTTTCCGGAAAATCTGGGTAAACTGCATAAAGATAAAAAATAACAAATTTAAATTCCTCAAGCTTGAGAGTTAGTGAGCCGAGAAGATGCAGGAATGACAAGAATACCGCGTGTGGAGAGAGAGCGCACGGTCTCATACAATGAAATCACTAAACACTACCGATTAGGGAGGCAGCGTTACCCTCCACCACATTCTTCATTAAATAAACAGCAGACGACAGCATGGCATCTATTACAAACAGGCACCTTCCCAAACCCAATTGCTAACAGTCATTGCTACCCAGATCCCTACTCCGACAAAAGTGAACTCTGAAATCAGCGAGTGGACTTCAAACACATTATCTGGGCTTGTCCTAAGCTCGTGAAGGTGCCTAACACCAAATATTTTAACGCACAGCAGTGGGAGCCGGCGCTGCTTAGTTAGCTCGAACATCCAGGACCAGCTACAAGTGATTAGGCAAGCCGAAGATGCCGCTAGGACCTAAGGACTGTTAGCTGCCATCTAGGGGAGAGAATACAGTTCCTCTGTAACTTAACGTTTCGAATAAAGTAGTTTCTCTTTCTCTCTCTAAAATTCCTATCAGCCTTGTCCCCATAAGCTGTAGTGAACTTGGGCTTCTAAAAAGACGAAAGGCCACACGCACAAACTCAAACAAGCCTATACGTCACCCACATGCCACTTTGGGACACCCCCAGGGTAAACATACATTTGGAGATATCTACAAGAGCATTTATTCGATAGTGGCGAAGAACTTTGGGCTTCCTAGCGCATAGGTTATGCTCTATATTGGCAGTGAAGGATAAAAATCTCTCACTCTGTCCACACTGAGATTGCAGTAGTCAACACAAGGACATGCCATACCGTCTTTCTTTGGTGCCAGTGCCACCGGAATGACCTATAGACTCTCCGAGAATGGTACGGATTCTGTGTCGATCATCACGTTTAGGACTTTATCAAGAAAAGCTTGCTTGTGCTGACTCAGAA
The DNA here is from genome assembly GCA_013436015.1 of Rhipicephalus annulatus. Lineage (NCBI taxonomy): Eukaryota > Metazoa > Arthropoda > Arachnida > Ixodida > Ixodidae > Rhipicephalus > Rhipicephalus annulatus. Next base: position 277,438 of record WOVY01010726.1, read on the forward strand.
ATATTTTGTTGGAAACCAAGGCTGGGCGCCACCAGTATTGATGCGATGCACTTGGACATCAGTCTTCTCAAGACGTTCTGTTACAGTTACCGACAACGGTATCAGCATAGCCTCCAAATGCTTGAACTGATGGTTTGTTCTCTTGAAGTCGCTGAGGGGCTACATGACTGCTGATGGCAGAGGTTGGTGTGCAGGGCTGCTCCGCCTTCCGCGTTCCCTGGTACACTCATAGAGTTTGTTTTTATCACAAAGGTGGTTGTTATGGGTTGACCATGAAAGCGGGATATAGTCCCCTGTCGGAAAGTCAATTTTGAGCCACTCATCAGCATTCACGTTCATTACTTGACTGACCATGTATGGCTCGAGGAAGAAGCAGGGGCTCTGCACTATGACGTTGCTTTGTGAACTCTTTCTTCCGGGAACAGCTTAGACAGGTTAAACGCGTGCCCTATACAGTATTGCATGAGGCACGCACCGCCTTTGTTTTTGCGCGAGGTTGTCCATGGGTGTGGCAGCAGACAGTCATGATGGCGATTGGTCTCGTCGATGGTATTACGTGACAGGAATAGGCGACGGAGGTGACTGACACGCCCGAACATAATAAACATGACATGCGTGTAATCTAAAACATGACTGCATGCTACGCTCTTGACGCGCTCGCGATCATTTCGCTAGCTTCACATGTACCAAATCTGATGTTAAGTGACGTTAATGAATGATGAAAGTGTGTGACTGGTGGCAACATAACGATCGTGACATGCGTGTCATATAAACATGACTACCTTCTACGCTCATAGCGTGCTTGTGGCCGTTTTACTAGTTCAACATTTACCAAGTTTGGTATTGCGTGACGTCAATAGATGATGAAAGCATATGACTGGTGCAAACATCATATTCTTGATGTGCGTTTCATGTAAAACATAACTACATTCTACGCTCATAACGTGCTCGTCGCCGTTTTACCAGCTCAACATATACCAAGTTTAGTATCACGAGACATCAATGGATGATGAAAGTATATGAATGGTGCAAACATGACAATCATTATATGCGTGCCATGTGAAACATTACTGCATGCTAAGCTCACAGCGTGCTCATGGTCGTTTTACTAGCTCAACGTATACCAAAGTTTGTATTACGCGACTTGAATAGACGACAAAGCTAAATGACACGTTCAAAAAAAAAACGCTGTGCTGATTTTAAAGGGACGTATCAACTTTTCTCATTTGTGCTTCGCATATCATCGATTACCACTGTACGTAGGATCGTCCAGTTTTTAATCATACAAATGACGGCAAAAATTAATGGAGAAACTCACAATAAACATAGAATGTCTCTAGATGACTGTGGTATCTGTCAAACCAACTTTCCTACTGAATATCAGGGTTCGCTGTTTAGTGTTGTTTTTTCATCACTTTGTAACGGGAGTGAAACATGGCAAACTTCAAAGACTGAAGTCACCACCTTTTTAAACAAGAAACAGCATCTTCATTTACATTTACTAATCATAGTGTAAGTTTAGTAGGTGTTATGCAGTTTAAATACATCAGTGTATTAAAATGGCGCACGCACATCGAGACAATCTGCAACAAGATCTTCGAAAACTTTGTTGTCTTCGACGTATGTTAAGCAACTCAACCAAATAATTCCATTGACAGCTAGCGCATAAGGCTTTCGTTAGACTAAAATGGGTTGGTTGTTCTGTCACCTCATCACAAACACCAAACAACTTCTTAGAATCTGTCTTTCAAGAAATCAATACTGCTTATATTTCGTAGCTATATGAGCAGCGTTTCTAGCCTACTTCACATGCGCATATTTTGTACCTCAACCCCTCTGAAACCTCGGCACACTTGAAAATGTGTCGTCCTCATGTCTCGATAAGAGAGTTCACACTAGTTCGAGTATTCCAGCGCCCATATCATCGTTGCATGTTCCGCACATCATTGATTTGATCCTCCAAATATTGTGCCCGTTAGGTCAGTCTAGAATAATTTACGTTTTTTTATTTTTTTATATTATACAAGACGCTTAATTTTTCATGAGCTTGATGGGTATCTGCGCTGACTCAGTGCTGACAAATTGCAAAAAGAATTGCATTAATATGTATTTTGTCAATACATACTACAATACATACTGTTTCACCCTTTCGGAAAAACTGATTTTTTTTTCAAAACTCAAGCGAGAAGTTTCTAACCCCACCAACTTTTGAATGTGGATCCTACCCCCGCCCTCCTCCCCGCATCCCGCGATGCGCCGCCGCCGATCCGATGAACCTTGCGCCGTTGATGCACTGCCGCCAAAGGTGGAAACACCAGCGGACCGCCGCCGGCAATTTTGGCACCTGCGCACAGGTCTAGTTCGCAGAACAACGCAAAACTACAAATTGGCGAGAATTGGGAATATGCGGAAAATAAACTCCGATAAACAGCAACTTTCCCCCAGAAATATAAACTCCGATCAACACCCGCAGATTTTTATGGAAAGAGAAACAGCGAAAACACAGAGTCCTATGTATGATATATCAAGGGGGGGGGAGTGAGGAGGAGGAGGAGAGAATCACTTTAGACAATCAGAGATAAATAAAAAGATATAAAAGAGAAACGGAGAGAAACAAAGGGAAAAAATAAGAAAAAAGTATAAGCAGAGCGAAAAACATACGCATTGCAGACATTTGTTCACTGCCTACGAGCAGGGGATACTAAGCGCAAACTGCGTATTCTGGACATTATTTGCTAAACACACTAAAATATGAAATCAGCGCTAATCAAACCCCAAAGTATTGTCCCTTTCGATGTAGTTTTATGTGCAATAAATTTAATTGTATCGGTTCGTAGGTGGATATTTGTATTTGGATATTTGGAGCATGGTATCCCATGAGTGTGTTTTTGGAGACTGACGTGAAAAGTGCCAAATTTTTTACCTTGGAATAGACAATGACGAAAGTTGCATTAAGAGATGCTTGTAGTAGGGCCGATTGTCTCTAATAAATCTGCTCGAAGTATTTATTTAGGTTACGCTTACCTATAATTATTATGTTCCTGCTGTCAGGTTACGCTTACCTATAATTATTACGTTCCTACTGTCGGTGAGGTAATCTATGAAAGCCCGTTAACTCGATGCTCGTTGATACGAAAAATAGGACAGTTCGGACGTGTCCTCTGGTTCTAGTTGGGATATGCATTGTTTAGTAAGATCATACTCTCCTCAGTTCAGTCATAATAGGCCTACATTTAGATGATAGTGGGAGCGCGCCGATCACAAACCACCAAATATGTGCGGTGGACAAGAGTGAAATTCATCGTTGACAACCGAAACAGGACAGCTCATTCCTCACTGCAAGCTTAATTGCGACAAACTATACGATAACGGCAGGAAAGCCGGAACGGTTGATGCCCGTTTTTGTTTAGCCCCGTGTGTGACACCTGTTAGTCGCGGACATTAAAAAGGCAGTCGCCGACAGCTATCGCCTTGTTGGAAACCAAGGATTCAGCGGTTGCGGCAAATTTCTTTCGATTACCGGCAAAAAAGCAATGTCGACTGCGTGTGATGGTGATGGTGGCAGGAATCAAAAAGGGTGCAGAACATGTTCAGGGATAATCATTTTATGACATCTGGCCTCGCACAGTGGTCATACTCTGAAAGACTTCGCAGGGTGAGTAAAAGTGTGACTTTTACGCCGTTCTTATGTAAAATAAGTACAAAATAAATGTATTCATCAAAAAATGAAAGTCTGTAGATGTAACAAACGTTTATTTATTGTTTTCTGTAAACTTATCATAATTCGTAATGCCATTAGTCTGGAAATTTCCCCCGTGTGTATCTGCATTTTTTGCTTTAAAATGTTTTTTTTAATTTTGCCCCAGAACTATTCCTTATTTACTAAAACGTCAATTGTGACACAAATTCAACAATACGTTCCAATTTTCAAAATGTAACTTGAACGAGTTCCGTTTTCTATTGAGGAACTTGTAACTGAAAGTTATTTCGAAATTTGAAAGAAACGAGGAACGAGCTTTTGTTTCTGTTTTAGAAGAACGTTCGTGGGTACAACACTGCTTCAGAGCATTAAAATATTACCATGGAACTATAGAGCACGCCGAAACTCCGTGCTTTGGTAACTCTTTCGACGGTGAACATGGGTCTGCCCTCCTATGAAGAAAAAGTGGCGAAAGCTTGAAAATAATTGATCGGAAATTTCAAAATAAAGTCTTGTCACTTAGAAAAAAATGAAGCGTACTTGTAATATCGCAGGGAAGTATTGGTCCATCATTAGCAATTATATCAAAGTGGGGTAAGCTGAACAGGAATCCAAAGAAACGGGAGGAAGTGACAAGCAACCATCTAGAACTTCTTACATGCAAGCTGCGTCATGCACGCCATGGTACGTAATGAGGCTACGACAACAAGAGTACTTGTGGTCTTCGAGGCGTCAGAACATGGACCTGACAAGCCTTCACTCAGCGAATGCTTAGATAAAAATCCCAATCTGCTGAGTGACTTGGTGGCTTTTCTTATAATAAGTCCGCACTAATTAACCCGCACTAAATGCATGCACAGGCCACCATATTGTGAATGTTTCGGGAGTGCGCTAGAGATCTCTCCAAACTTCACTGCTACTCTATTTTCTTGTATGCTTTTATAACATAACGGCAAGTCTAGACTCTTGAAAACACACCTTTAATATAAAAAAAACATGTCTTTAATTCTCTATAAAGAGCACCGCAAGAGTCTTTCTTCACCATAACCTGGGTGTCAGCTTCAACCCCTGCAAAGCCATATAAAAAAAACATGCTTGCCTATTGCGATTATATTTGAACCCTATGAACAAGTCGCAACCACGGTGCCGCAATCCGAAACGCCTGCACGCAACGCGCACCACAGTCACAGCGAAAGCTGGAAGAGCGGCTTTTCAGAGCCTTTTTTAAACACTCCTCAGGTAACTGTTACAAGCGCACTTGCATTCTACCGAATACCCCATTAAATAATAACTTTTCTGTACTGGGAAGGCGTTAACTATGCCATTCTTCAACATTCTATAGTATCCCGGCTGCGGCGGCTGCGTTTCCAATGGAGGCGGAAATGTTGTAGGCCCGTGTGCTCAGATTTGGGTGCACGGTAAAGAACCCCAGGTGGTCGAAATTTTCGGAGCCCTCCACTACGGCGTCTCTCATAATCATATGGTGGTTTTGGGACGTTAAACCTCACAAATCAATCAATCAATCAATCAATCATTCTATAGTATGCGGAGAGGCGTGGTACCCACTACACCCTTGCAAGAAATTTTGTGCAATTTTATGATGCTGTGCCTGACGACGTTGAAGAATTAAGCCTTAAGCTTTAGTAATGGGTTGGGGAATTCAACGGCCCACTCGTTATGCGATTCGCATTGCTTGACTCCTGGTTCTTCTTTGGCTGTTCTGAAACACTTTATTACTCCTACCAACGCGATTTATTTCCCGACATCAAGCCACCTGGTGTCAGTTCGAGCCGGCATTTTACGCACCAGCGTGACTCAATGGTAAAATCATGAGCTGGTTACGCAGGAGACCCGAATTGGAATCTCATGGAGCTCTTTTTTATTCATTGATGTTTTTTTTTGGTAATCCACGCGGTAGTGGAGATACGGTCACCGGCGGGGGCGAACAACTATACGGCACACGCGACGCTTGTTGTGATCTCGTAACTGCATGCGGTCGCTGTAAAAATTAGAAAGGACAAGTGTGCGTCTGCCCACTTGTCCATTCATCTAGTGAACACTCGAAGTACTGACATATTGCATCTTTTCATTATAAATTTATCATATAGAAGCACCGCCTTCCAGCAGACATTCCAAGGACAAAACAAGAGGTGGCACGGCCGGACTAGAGGAGCGGCATGCCCGCACTTTCTTGCGGTCTGCGCTTCATATAAAGTTCCCACATTGCCGCCTCTTGTCCATGAACAACACTTGTTAAACTTTGCTAAAACCATGGAGATCACACCAAACGACTTCACCGTGGTAACCAGATAGTGCTCAAAGTGCGTACTATTGATACCAGTTTTTTTAACAAGCAACAAATTCTTGGCATATTATTGCAAAATAAGCCACCGATACTCTTTTTTTAGTTTGTTTTATCAAAAACAACTATCTTTTATTAATGAATAACGTGGATGGGTTTTCTCCTCATTCAAATGAGTGCGCACGTGCCGCTTCCCTAGTCCGGCTGTGGAGGTGGCTACGTACTACAACGACGCGCTACTACTACTACGGCAACCAGTACTACTACTACTACTACTACTACTACTACTACTACTACTACATACATCGCAGACGCACGACCAAGGGCATAGGTAGCTTCGCCCCCAAAACGAAGAAAACGTCGTAAAAGCTGCCGGATTAGATACAAACGAGGTTGTCTGTCACACGAGCCGTAAGCTAGTATCGAAAAAGACCGCACAGCAGAAAAACATTCGAGTCGGACACACACATCATCTAGCCGTAGCCGAGAGGAAATTTTGAATGACAATTTCAAAAACGGCCGCACCTTAGCACTCACATCACAAGTTTGCTGAAAAACGTTTCATCAGTCACGTACCAGGTAAGTACGTGACCTGTTTAGCCATGCTTACTACTCTCGCAAAATCTTGTTATCTCTAGTGAAACCTTGGTTTTACTAATACCAGTAACACATCGGTAGGCTCAAAACTACCTTCGTCAGTGATGGTTCCTGTCTTCTGCCACTAGTTTAGGCTGTGCACTTTTCTTCACATCACTCTTCATTGGGACAGAGATTTTAATGCAGAAGATTTCTATTGATAAATTGAAATAACATTACTCGTTATCGAATCTACACCGATCATCACGGAAGGATTGGGCAGAGGAGCTTCAGCAACTCGGTCATTTAACGGTTAACCGATGCTACAACTACAACAGCTCAGGTAAAGGAAAACTGTCAAAAGCGCAGATTTTCCCAGATGCTAATCCAACAGCGGGCAGAGAAACAGTATATATTGGAACAGAATGCACAGTAGAAAGGAATGACATCAGTGTATATGCATAACAAAATATTCGATCGCTTAACTGAAATATATTACTCCGGAAAGAGTGAAGTTGTTGGCCGACCTAGGGTCACTCTAATTAGTGAAACACATAATTCCTAATTTCATGAAATAAGTACGAAGCATGAAATTCTGGAGGGACTCTCAAACTGGTTTGCGCTGTATCAAGCAAGCAGGACAAAAGATTTGTGTTAGCAACCACGCAGCATACAGCAAAAGCAAGTCCAATAAGAGTGACTGGGTTATGTTAAATTTAATTGTAACCCTGCGAATTCGATGACAAAAACCATGAAGATCGAATATGTATTGAACAGTGAAATATTGCCACAGAGATTGCTCCTAATAAATATTTTACAAAGAGCACCAACGAGACGCTATGTGGGCGTCTGCAGTGCCTCGCAACCGACGAGACGCTATGTGGGCGTCTACTGTGCCTCGCGCCTGCTCACGCATCTTGGGCAGAGCAGCGCATGCCTCTGGTGTACGAGGACGAGCCGGGAAGACTGACGGAGTGGTTGTTCAGAAAGGGACACGTAGGCGGAACGCTTTTAGCGGACTCTTCTTTCTGACATAGCTACTTTTCTGGGCACAAGTTCGCCCTCAATAAATCATTGTGTGCGTTCCCCCTCTTGTATTACGTGACAATATGATGAAGGGGCCCCTAATGACTCAAAAACTAACAAAAAATCACCGCTATATTCGCAAACAAATTAACTATGTTAGAAGAGCTTGCTAGGAGATGATCGCGTAACCTGCAAATTATTCGTGCCATTCTTCTGCCATCATGTAAAGATGTGACGGAGAAGCTGCTTCGCTGGCGTGCAGCTCTGGGTTTGCTAGACGGCTAGCCCTCTTCGCTTTGTATTCAAGGGCTCTGACCACAAGGTCTTCGCATTAAGCCTGAGCTGCAATGCGAGCTCTCCGAGCGGCTGCCTTGGCTTCTGGGGCATTCATGCTACAGAGTGGTATGCTGCGTAGAGGTAACAAAGAGGCTTCACCGATGGAGCTTGCAGTGAATAGAAACGAAGCGCACCAGACGTGAGCGTTGTGTGCTGGTGCGGCCATTCACTTGCCACTTATCCAAGTAGATCACGCTGCGCCGAGTGTGCGGGCGCCACCTGAGCAATGACGTGCCGCTTGCAAGACCATCACAGGAGAAAGCACAGCTGAACTAAAGCACAGCAGCACCTGTAGCGGGAGCATCGAAAACTAGTGCACACGCCGCCCACAACGAACAAGGCACGAGCATAAGACGGTTGAGGAGCTAGCTCCCAAAAAATCCTGCTCATGAAAAAAGACTTGCTCTTCCTGGAATCGCAAAACTATGAGGGCACATACGATGAAAGGTTTGTCACCAGCCTAACTGCCGCTGTGAGTCACGAAAAAAAATTATGTTAACAAGATAGGATAACATTTGTTGTCATATTAGTGATACTGTGAAGGTAGGTCGAGCTCTAAAATTTGCACTTGGACATCGATGCACTCCAATCATTTAGATCAAAGAAAGAAACTGCTTTGTGGAGAATTACTTGCCGGCTGCTTGTATGAATGAATTTTAGTGGGCCCGTTCTCGGCCTGCTGTTTATTTCAAACAACAGTATTTACGATTAGGGCTCCGTGTTCTGGGAGTTGATAGTTCTTGAATTTTAATTGTGTTTTTTGGAGTATTTTATTTTGTGGAGAGAAAGAAATCGACTTTTATCAGAGTTCATTTATCCGATCAAATTCGCAGAAATCTCCGGAAACTTTGACCATCTCGTGTTCTTTAACGTACACTGACATCGCGCAGTACACTGACCTCTAATATTTCGCATCCATCGAATATGCGGCTGCCAAGGCTGTGGTAGAGCCCGCAAACTTCGAGTGAGCAAACTAGCACCCTAAAAGCTGCAACACCACGGCAGACTTTTAGATGAAATGATACCTGATAATAATATAATTATCATGTAGGGTTTCTTTCAATCATCATCATCAGCCTGACTACGTCCACTGCAGGACAAAGGCCTCTCCCATGTTCCGCCAGTTAACCCGGTCCTGTGCTTGCTGCTGCCAATTTATACCCGCAAATTTCTTAATCTCATCTGCCCACCTAACCTTCTGGCTCCCCCGAACCCGCTTCCCTTCTCTGGGAATCCAGTCAGTTACCCTTAATGACCAGCGGTTATCCTGTCTACGCGCTACATGCCCTGCCCATGTCCATTTCTTCTTCTTGATTTCAGCTATGATATCCTTAACCCCCGTTTGTTCCCTAATCCACTCTGCTCTCTTCTTGTCTCTTAAGGTTACACCTACCATTTTTCTTTCCAGTGCTCGCTGCGTCGTCCTCAATTTAAGCTGAACCCTCTTTGTGAGTCTCCAGGTTTCTGCTCCGTAGCTAAGTACCGGCAAGATACAGCTGCTATATACCTTCCTCTTGAGGGATAGTGGCAATCTACCTGTCATAATTTGAGAGTGCTTGCCGAATGTGCTCCACCCCATTCTTATTCTTCTAGTTACTTCAATCTCGTGGTTCGGCTCTGCGGTTATTACCTGCCCTAAGTAGACATAGTCTTTTACAACTTCAAGTGCACTATTACCTATCTCGAAGCGCTGCTCCTTGCCGAGGTTGTTGTACATTACTTTCGTTTTCTGCAGATTAATTTTAAGACCCACCTTTCTGCTCTCCTTGTCTAACTCCGTAATCATGAGTTGCAATTCGTCCCCCGAGTTACTCAGCAATGCAATGTCATCGGCGAAGCGCAGGTTACTAAGGTATTCTCCATTGACTCTTATCCCTAACTGTTCCCATTCTAGGCTTCTGAAAACCTCCTGTAAGCACGCGGTAAATAGCATTGGGGAAATTGTGTCCCCCTGCCTTACACCCTTCTTGATTGGTATTCTGTTGCTTTCTTTATGAAGCACTATGGTAGCAGTTGATCCCCTGTAGATTTCTTCCAGAATGTTTATATATACTTCATCTACGCCCTGATTCCGCAGTGTTTGCATGACGGATGATATTTCTACTGAATCAAACGCCTTCTCGTAATCTATGAAGGCTATGTATAGTGGTTGGTTATACTCTGAGCATTTCTCTATTACCTGATTTATAGTATGAATGTGGTCAATTGTTGAGTAGCCTGTTCGAAATCCTGCTTGTTCCTTTGGTTGATTGAATTCTAATGTTTTCTTTACTCTGTTAGCAATTACCTTTGTAAATAGCTTGTATACTACAGAGAGCAAGCTGATCGGCCTGTAATTCTTCAAGTCGTTGTCATCTCCTTTCTTATGTATTAAGATGATGTTAGCGTTCTTCCAAGACTCTGGTACTTTTCCCGTCAGGATCACCTCGTAAATAGAGTGGCTAGTTTTTCTAACACAATCTGTCCTCCATCTTTCAGCAGATCTGATGTTACCCGATCCTCACCAGCAGCTTTGCCTCTGTGCATGCTCTCCAAAGCTTTTCTGACTTCTTCTATCATTACCGGTGGGGTGTCGTCTGGGTTACTGCTAGTTCTTATAGTATTAAGGTCGTGGTTGTCTCGGCTACTGTACAGATCTCTGTAAAACTCCTCCGCTATTTTAACTATCCTATCCATATTGGTAGTTATTTTGCCTTCTTTGTCCCTTAGTGCATACATCCGACTTTTGCCTATCCCAAGTTTCCTCTTCAATGCTTTGACACTTCCTCCATTTTTCAGAGCGTGTTCAATTCTCTCCATGTTATACCTTCTTACATCGCATACCTTACGTCTATTAATCAACTTCGAAAGCTCTGCCAGTTCTATTTTGTCTGTTGTACTTGACACTTTCATGATTTGACGCTTCTTAATTAGGTTCTTCGTTTCCTGCGAAAGCTTGCCAGTGTCCTGTCTAACTACCTTGCCTCCAACTTCCACTGCACACTCCGTAATGATACTCGTCAGATTATCATTCATTGTATCTACGCTAAGGTTGGTTTCCTCACTAAGAGCCGAGTACCTGTTCTGCAGCGACACTCTGAATTCCTGTACTTTCCCTCTCAGTGCTAGCTGATTGATTGGCTTCTTGCGTATCAGTTTCTGTCGTTCCTTCTTCAAGTCTAGGCGAATTCGAGACCGTACCATTCTATGGTCACTGCATCGTACCTTGCCAACCACTTCCACATCCTGCACGATTCCAGGGTGTGCACTCATTATAAAGTCTATTTCGTTCTTATTTTCGCCATTAGGGCTCCTCCATGTCCACTTGCGGTTTTCCCGTTTTCGGTAGAAGGTATTCAAAATCCGTAAATTATTGCGTTCTGCGAATTCTACTAGTAGCTCTCCTCTGGCGTTTCTAGTGCCGATGCCATAATCTCCTACTGCCTGGTCTCCAGCCTGCTTCTTCCCTACCTTTGCATTAAAGTCGCCCATCACTATAGTATACTGTGTTTTTACCTTACTCATTGCCGATTCCACGTCTTCATAGAAGCTTTCAACTGAAGCGTCTTCATGGCTGGATGTAGGCGCGTAAGCATGTACTACCTTCATTTTGTATCTTTTATTCAGTTTAATTACGATACCTACCACCCTTTCATTAATGCTATAGTATTCCTCTATGTTGCCAGCTATGTTTCTGTGAATTAGGAACCCCACTCCCAGTTCTCTTCTGTCTGCCAAGCCCCTGTAGCAAAGGACGTGCCCATTCTGTAGCACCGTATAGGCCTCATCTGTCCTCCTAACCTCACTGAGGCCTATTATATCCCATTTAACACCCGCTAGCTCCTCGAATAGTACAGCTAGACTTCCTTCACTAGATAAGGTTCTAGCGTTAAACGTGGCCAAGTTCAGGTTCCAATGGCGGCCTGTCCGGATCCAGAGATTCTTAGCACCCTCTGCTGCGTTGCAGATCTGACCGCCGCCGTGGTCAGTTGCTTCGCAGCTGCTGGGGACTGAGGGCCGTGAGTTATTTGACGTAAGCATGTGTGAGGTAGTGGCCAGATACTGCACCAGGGTGGCCAATCCTTCTCTGGTGAGGGAGTGCGTTCTCGGCGGTGTTTGCCGGTGAGGCCGCACCCCAGGCCTCTTATTGGCTAATGACATATCACCACGATCTTAATATGACAGCAGCCATAATGGAGGCCTACGGAAATTTCGACCATCTGGTGATCTTTAATGTGCGCTGACATCGCACAGCACACAAGCCTTTACCATTTCACCTCCATGTAAATGTAACTGCCGCAGCCGGAATCGAACCACCGACCTTTGGGTCAGCAGCTGAGCACCCTAACCACTGTTCCACTACAGCGGACATGAAGTGACAACGTTAAAATATGCGACCCCAACAGGCATAATATAGATGCCTGAAAGGTTTTTCTGCACAAACCTGCATACACATAACCACACACATCCCGGTACAATACACGTACATTTGTTCCTTCTGTAGCCTTAAAGCTTCTTCTAATAGACACAAACCTGTTTTACGTCATTAGTGCACCTGATAGAGCTGCGCTCTTTTTTATTGCTGATTCTCAGCTTTGAAAATACCCTTTCAACGTACAAAACGCACTTTCAAAATTGGTGTTTATCGTATATATCTTAATTGTCAGAAAATTCACCGATGACTGTTCATCAGCTTTTTGAGATTAATGTGAAAACAACGTATTCTATTTAACCTGAACGTATAACTACATAAAACTGTGCATTTGAGTACCATATTAGTGATGCTTTGTTTTTATTTCTACTTTAATGAAATTGTGCTGAACACAACTAGAAAATACACAAAAAATTCAAGAGCAGCGCTTTCTACACGAACAGATGACCAAAACATCCATTCAATATTAGCTCGGAAGATAGATTGCCGATGTATTGTTCTAATTTCAAATTTTGTTGCGCTGCACTCTTGAAGTCACATGACCTTGTTTTCTTTTGTATAAGAGCTTGAATATTGACTAAGCACCATGTCCTTTCTCATATCGTTGTACCTTGAACGATAAAAGTATGACAAAATCTAAACTACTGCTCGTAATCTTCTTGGTGGCTGCTATCGTGGTGATGTAAGTATTAAAAATACAAACCAGTGTTTTCAGGGATGATAGCTACTAATTGCGTATTTTGTGCTGTCAAGAGAAATTTGTTTGGGATGCATAAGACTCGTGACCGGTATGTAAGGGGTCTAACCTCGATGAAGGGGATATCCTGTAACCCGTTTACAGTGCGAAGATAGTTCAGGTTACAGACATGTTCTGATTCGAATCGGCGTAGCTCTTCATGCATAATATTTCGTCAGATAAGCAAGTAAAGTGCTGCCAATAATTATTACTGTAAGCTTAGCTTAGGAATAGAGGATGGTGTAGCAAAAGGTATTCTTTGGTCCTCCCAAGAAGTGGGTGCTCCTATTCAGACAAATATTTTTGTGACCACTACTAGGAAGGTAGGACTACCTTTCTGCATGAAAGCTTTTTTTTGTCTGACTTCGGTTCCGGTGTATTCAGATTAGAAATGACAAGAAGTCACTGTAATCATTGTTGGTATTGATGAATATCATTTTAGGTGTAAGTTCTGAACTCAGAACAGTGATTTCACATTTCAATTATTTAGAAGATCTTGATTCAGCTTTGAAAGTAGTAAGCTGTTGGTTCCTTTGCTGTGCAGCACGCGGCTCCTGTTTGCAGCATGGTCGTGTTTCTTCATTGGCTGTTACGCTCTAAGCTACAAGACATCGTGATGATCGCGTAGCTTGCGTAGAACAATACATATACACACCAATATCAGTGGAATAATGCATTAGTGGTTTCTCCATCATGCAGTTGGCATTGGACACGCTTCCATTAAGGTAGAAAAAAATGTGCGTCCGGAAACACAAGAGTTCTTGGATATGTCATTGGCTAAAAGCTGTTGCAAAACAGCTTGACTTGGTTAATAGTATGTTGCAAGGCGGGTGAAGTGGTTGTATAAAAAGAGCCAAGATATTTAAAAGCTAAAAAGATATTAGCAAAGCACATACCTAGATCTCAAAGCTACAAAAAATAATAAAAATAAACTCATTGCACAAGAATACAAAATATATACGGGGTGTTTCAAGAAACGTGTCCAAAATTCCTAAGAATGAGAAAAATGCAATATTAGCCCGTTGTCTTGAATGTTGCTTTTTCTGTAGTGACAGGCGTCTTAAGATGGTCGAATACATGATTCATAACGGTAATATATAAAAGTTAAATCATTTTTTTTTCATTTAGCGGAGTTCGGAAGCTAGGTCGAAATGAATAATTTAAATCTTTCATACGAAGAACCTACTGTACTTTCGAAATTTGAGAAAGCGGCTAATAGTAATAACTGCGAAGTTATGAATTCCTCCCCAATTATGCAGCGAAACAGCAACCGAAACGCGAGAGAGCGCAACTGCCATATTCGTCTGAGACGTCCGAAAATACGGGAGCGTTGTTATATCAACCATAAACCGACTTAGTTGTCTGTGTGTTTGAACTGCACGCAGGATTCACATACTCTAACGAACGGCAAATAACTGCGCATGTGTAACCGCTGTTGACTCATTCCACGCCAAACGTCTCAGCCACCTTGACGACCATCTCAAATGTTCTTGGAAAAAATCGTGCTTATATATTGCATTGATAATAGTCATAAACAAAATAACATTGAAGATAAACAACTTTTTGGTCACTTCGGTGGCTTCGCATTTTCCAGAACGTTTTCTGGGTGTTGTTTGGGAAAAACGTTTGTTGTAAAAAATACCGCTCTGTCTTTGTATACGAAACCTGGTCTACATATTAAGTGAGGGCGTTTATGTAAGTTGTTCGAAGCTTATTGATATTATCGATATGTTTCTGCTTACACCTCAAAGCATTTAGCTAAAATGTTTTGTTTGCATTTGTTTATTGCAATACTGCACTTTGTATGAATATCTGTGCTATGAATATATACTGAAAAAAAACGTGTATTTTGCTGAAATAAATTTAAACTAATCAAGTGTCTGAACATTAGAAAAAAACATGACAAATTTTCGCAAAAATGTTATTGTTGTGGACATTGAGACGCAATTTTCGCCATGAGGTGGGTAAATTAAATATCAATTTTCAATTTAAATTGAAAGCAAATAAACAGCTATTTTTAAGTTTCAAGTTTTATTATTGCAGTTTTTGTTTGAAGGAAGAAAATAATTTTTCTTTGAATCACCCATTGATGGCAACGGGGAACTTTAAGGCGGAAGCTGTCGTATGACGAAATGGGAAGCTGTCAGTCGTAAATTTAAAAAATTATTTTCTTCCTTAGAAGAAGAGTCGTCATAATAAATCTTGCCAATTGCAAAGAACTCTTCATTTACTTTCAATTCAAATACAAAGCAGATTTTTATTTTAACTACCACAAGAAGCGAAATGCGTCTCAATTTTGACAAAAACAATGATTTCCTTAAATTTCTTACTTTTTTCATAATGTTTCTCCAGAGGGGTCTACAATTATTTTTTTCGCTGATTCTGAGGACTATGTGTTTATTGCTCAAATATTTACACCAAGTGCAGTATTCCTATCAGAAAGTTGCAAACAACAAATTTTGGCCTAATTCTTGCAAGCTTATTAGGCAGAAAAAAGTGCACTAATGTTACTAAGCTTCAGACACCTTACACAATCCCCTTCATTTGATATTTATACCAACTTCGGTATTGAAATAAGGATCGGTACATTTGAAATATTTCTTTCCCAAACAACACCAAGACATAATTCGGGAAAGTTCAGAAGTCACCTACGTGACCAAACATTATTTTTCAGCATAATATTTTAGCAATTCACTGTTTTCAGTGAAATAATTTGTCAAGTTTTTTCTAATACATATCAGATGGTCGCTAAAATGGCTAAGACATCTGGCGAAAAATGAAATTGTTTTGAATCACGACGTCATTGCAGTCGTCTACTTGTCGCGCTCATCAGAGCTTTGCTTCTGATTTTACCGCATAATTTATGAGAAATCAATAACTGCACGAATATTACTAAAGAATGCCTTTTTTTTCGAAATCCTAAAGCTTCAAGTGGTTCATCGTATGCAAGAGGTATATTCTAAATTTTGACTTCTGTGCCTACTCCGCTAATAAAAAAGTTATATAATTTAACTTTTGTAATTATTGTTCCAAAAGATTTCTTCAGCCGTCCTAAAATGCCTGCCGCTACAAGAAAAAGCAGCTGTAAAGACAGTGAGCAAATTTGGTATTTTGAGACTTTCAAACAATATGAGCCCATTCTTTCGCAACAAAGTTACACAAAATATGCATAGAAAACGAGGATCACGTAAACAGACTCACTGCACTAACAGAAACATTATGAGAGAAAAGGCGTCCTACCACAGTCCTTGAAGAAGCCTACATAGATGTACTTAAACATGAAGCACTTCAACGACGCTATAAAACAACAACATGAAAGTACCATTTACTTTGAGTAACCAACCGAGAGAGAGAGAGAGAGAGAATAAACACTTATTAATAACAAATGCAGACTGCGCCTTTTTTGGGTGGGGCCCTCAGTCCAGGGCTCCATTGCCTTGCGCGACCCTGCGAGCCCGCTGGACCAGCTGCTGCTGTTCCTGCCGGCGTAAGCTGAGCAGTGCAGACTCCCAAGAGGAAGGGGTGGGATTGGGAATGGGAGGAACGCCCTGTGGGGCAGAGAATTCCCACGTGGAGTGGTACACCGTTGGTACGGATCCACAGAAGGGGCAGTAGGAAGGGTAGAGAGTCGGATGAAAGCGATTTAGCATATAAAGGCAAGGAAATGAATTGGTCTGTAGTTGCCGCCAAGCGACAGCATCTGCTCTGTTAAATGAAGGATGAGGGGGAGGATACGTATAACGGCTCTGTCGATAGTATAGCAGCGTAACGTTGTAGCTTAGTGGTTCTGTCGATGCGTCGTCTGGATTGGACAGCTCTTCCAATGGAGCCCGGCCGGTCAGCTCTCGGGCAATCGCATGAACGCGTTCATTACCACGGAAAGAGGCGTGTCCAGGAGTCCAGACGATACGCACAGGACGTAATGCGGATGGTGAGACAGAAGAGAGGATATTGTGTGTATGTGCAGCCACAAGTCCTTGAGCGAAAGCACGGCAAGCAACTTGTGAATCTGTTACAATAGTGACAGGGGAGTCATGTGACAGTGTCGTAGCGTGAACAATTGCCAGAGCGAGAGCTCCCTCCTCTGCCAGATCACTGTCTGTAGTGCGAAGTGTGGCAGACGCCACAAGGGCGTCTCTGTCATCTGTCACGGCTAAACACATGGCTGACTTCTCTGAGTAGTGTACTGCATCAGCGTAAAGTACTTGTAAGTCTGATGTACCATCACCAAAAACGCGTGTCATAGCCTGAACTCGGGCACGTCGACGACCGGCGTGGCGGGAAGGATTCATATGGCGTGGAATCGGAGGCACTTTGATGAGTGTGCGGACAGTGGAAGCAAGTTTATGTCGCGGTACTTGTGCGGGTTTTTGAGGAATCGGGTAACCAAGACGAAACACGATGGCGCAGCCCTGACAGGTCTGCCTGAGCCGTTGGAGCTGACTGTTGTGCTGGGCCTCGATGAGTTCGGTTATGGTGTTGTGGACTCCTATTTGAAGGAGGCGTTGTGTAGATGCGTGTGGAGGCGAACCGATAGCTGCCTTCACAGCTGTCCGTAGAAGGATGTCCATCTTTTTTATTTGAACTAGAGTGAGATTGTGAAAGGGAAGATGATAGGTGAGCCGACTAAATATGAGTGCTTGTACTAAGCGGAGGACATGCTTCTCACAGAGGCCTCTCCTGCGATTGGTGATGCGTTAGATCATGTGTGTAATTTGAGTTATCTGCTGAGCCAGAAGGTGTGTAGTGTGCGAGGCCTTGCCGTCGGACTGAAGATAGAGGCCTAAAATGCGAATTCGTGGTACCAGAGGGATAAAATGGCCATTAAGAAACAGCAAAATGTCAGGAGAATCAGCGGTTTTGCGGCGCCGCTTGTATACCAATAATAACTCTGACTTATCCACTGAGCACATAAGGCTGCCGGCAGCAGCAGTCTTGTACCACACACACAGCTTCCTGTAGGGCGTCCTGAATGGTTCCGTCTGATCCTTTGGTCGCCCAAATTGTAATGTCATCTGCATAGATGGCATGCTGGATGTTGGGAACCTGTTGTAATAGGGAAGGGAGTTTAGCCATAGCCACGTTGAACAAAGTGGGCAAGAGAACCGAGCCCTGTGGTGTTCTTGTGCGTGCGAGACGAATGACGTCCGAACGGAGGTCTCCAATCCCAATAGTGGCCGTGCGGTCAGAAAGAAAGGACCTGACGTAATTGTTGATACGTGAGCCACACTGAGATGAAGCGAGATTGTCAAGAATAAGGTCGTGGGAGACGCTGTCAAAAGCACCCTTCAGATCCAGGGCCAGAATAGCTCGGTCCTGGTTTGAAGTGGGGCTATCCAACACGTCCTCCTTAATCTGTAATAATACGTCCTGTGTAGAGATACCAGGACGGTAGCCGAATTGTGTATCAGGAAAAAAGTGGTTGTCTTCGAGAAATGGTTGTAGTCGAGAGAGAACAACGCGTTCAAAGAGTTTAGCTACACATGAAGTTAAGGATATAGGGCGAAGATTCTGGAGGGATAGCGGCTTGCCAGGCTTTGGAATAAGTATGATTTCTGCGTGTCGCCACTCGTGTGGTAGCGTGCCGTTTTTCCAATGTTCGTTGTAAAAAGCGGTTATATATTCGATCGACTGGTCATCTAAATTACGCAGAAGTGTGTACGTAATCCCGTCTGTACCGGGTGCTGTGTTGCGCTTAATGCTTTACAAAGCTGCCCTAACCTCTGCTTCTGTAATGTCCTCATCTAGAGCGTATGGTGTACGTGTGGATAAATACGGTAGGCGGGACGGGGGCCCGTGGATACATAGTGTTGCTTTAAGGTGTGCAGCAGAGTGTTATCGCCGAGCCCGTATTTGTGGAGAATGGTGCGGATTGCGTTAGCAGTGTGTGATTTTGTCTGCGTGGGTTTTAAAAGAGCACGGAGTATACGCCACGTTCGAGGTGTACTTAGTGAGCCGTTGAGTCGATCACAGAAGTTATGCCAATTGTTGCTAGTGAGAATGTTCGCATAGTCCTGTGCTTCCGTAGCTAGTTTGGCGATTCGAAGACGAAGTTTTCGGTTATGTTTCTCTCGCCGCCACCGCCGTGTCAAGCCTCTGTGGGCATCCCAGAGATGTAGCAGATGCCGGTCCACATCCGGCGTTTCTGTCGTCGCAGCGATGAGTTTGGTAGCTCTTTGAAAATCGGAGTGAAGTTGTAATATCCAAGCCTCTAGGGAAGGAGAGTCTTGATGGGTAGTTGTACGATTACGCCTAAATGCATCCCAATTCGTTAGTTTTATGATGCGCTCTGGGGCACGCGTGGCTGCTATTTGGAGCACTGTAGTTAGTATATGGTGATCACTGCCTAGATTCACCATGAGGTTGCACCAGGAATGGTGACTAATGCCCTTGACTATTGTGAGGTCGGGGCATGTGTCCCTGCTTACACTATTACCTAGGCGAGTGGGTTGATCAGGTTCTGTCAGCAGGGTCATGCGATGAATCGCGAGAACCTGTGCGAGTCATCGGCCTTTAGGCGTTTCTGTTGCGTAGCCCCAAGCGGGATGGGGGGCATTGAAATCTCCTACAATAACTATGTGTTTACCCAACTTGCATATTTGTGCAAATAGATGACCGAAGTCATCGTTCCTGGCGTTAGGTGTACTGTAAACGTTAAGCACGTAGAGGCTGCTACTGGAACGAGAGCACGGGACTAATTCGAGAAGTACGTGTGAGATGGAGGTGTTTTGAAGGGTGTGTTCAATGACAGCGACATGCTTAGAAACTAATGTAGCTGTGCGATGTGGTGTATTGTTCGTTACGTCCATGTATGTGGTGTAACCCGGAAGCGTAGGGGTACATTGTACTTCTTGTAACGCTATGACATCGGGAGTAATCTCCTGCGTCGCAATGAATTGCATTAGAGCTCCGCGTTTCCTGCGATACCCCCTGCAATTCCACTGCCACACACGTAGGAGTTAAAGAGGTGTCACGCGTTGACCTACGGTTTCTCGCCATGATCATGCAATAGCGGGGCCTCGGTAGTACACGGAGGCATTTCGGACTGTGCTAAATCTTGGTGAAGGGTGGTGGGAAGCGGGACTGCGGCAGCTGTGGCTGTTGGGACGGTTTTTTGGGACGGTGATAGGAAACGGGAGGGGCGTATGTAAGGATGCGGTCACTGTGTTTCACGTGTCGGAGACGTGGTGCGTTTTGGTGCAGATGGCGAAATATCAAGTTGGCCAAGTGCAGCCGATATCTGCTGTTTAACATCCGTTACAATCTGCTGGACAGCAGGTTGCAGGGCCTGCTGGATCAATTGTTGGAGTGGAGCTGTTAGTTCAGCCATAATGCTATCCTTCATTTTCTGCATTTCTACCTGCATCATAGTTGCGAATTCGTTCCTTAAAGAAGTAGCCATTTCGTTCAACGCCTCTCGTGTGCAATAGTCGGATCGTGCCGTAGTTGACGACATGTCAGGGTGAAGCTGAGTGTCTACTGACGTGGGTTGTGGTAGTCTAGGTGGCGTTGGTTGTGGTGTTCTTTCCTGCGTTGATGTTTGTCTGATGGAGTGGGACTGGTGTGGAGAAGGAGGGAGAGGAGGGAACTGCCCTGCCAAGCTTACCGTTTGTGCTTTCTTGTGGGAACCGCTTTGCTGGCCATGATGATGCGCTGTCCCGTCCGTGTGCCAGCCTTGAGATACCGGCTGGCCAGCGAAACCACTCCACGATGACGAGTTTCCTCGCTTGGGCCCCGACTTATCCCTGGAATGGCTTCTTCGCCTGGCTGCACTCCCGGACGCACTGCTCTGCTGTCCGGGGCTAGGAGATGGTGACTGGGCCTTCTTGGTGGGAGTAGCTGACCGGGGTGGTTTGCGTCAGTTGACAGGTGGCAAAAACCGCTTTGGGCATGGTTTGGCAGCCGTCGGGTGGTCGCCACCACAAAGCATGCAAGAAGGGCGGCACTCGTGGTTGTTGGGTGATAGTGAATCCCCGCACACTCGACATTTCGGTGTGTCAGGAGGCTGTGGGCACACATCCTCACGGTGTCCAGTTTTGTTGCACTTTCTACAGTGGGGAATAATTCGTTTTTAGAGGTAGCAGCGGAGAGCCTGTCCGTAAGCGTTCACGAAGAAAGGGACTCGCTTGCCACAAAATGTGAGCACCATTGCTTCGGAGTTGCCGAGGCGTCTGCACGTAAGGACCTCGAAGCCCGGTACTTCAACTTCTGTCAGGAAGTCGTCTGGTGGGATTTCATGGCCTATTCCGTTGACCACCCCTTTGCACGAATTATCAGGCGCAATACCATAAGAGGTGATGTCGTAGGTTGCTGCGTGCACTGTAATTTTGGTGATTTGTTCAAGTGCCATGGCGATGTGTTCAGATGAGGTGCTTATTGTTAGCACATTTTGATTTTCGTCAACTCGAAGCTTGATATCAGGCTTCTCACTGCGTATATTTGCTGCATGAACTACGGCGAGAAGTAATGTCTTGGGGCTAACCTTGCTGAGATTTAATCTACCATGGGACAGATTGCTAGCTTGTAGTCCTCAGCAGGGAGCGGTGGGAGTCTTGGTAGACGCGTATTAGGCCAGCTCTGGCGTAGAGCGGGCTCAGACGGCGTGCTGGGCAGTTGTTGAGTCGGTACAGTATGGGATTGCAGCTGTCGGCGTTTCTTCGCTCTCTTCGTAACAGTGATCCATGGATTTGCGTTGTGCTCATTGCTCACCTGCGTATCGGCGTCTTGACTGGTCTGCGTATCCATCATGTGGTCCATGGAGCGAGAGGGCAATGAGTGCTTCTCGTCGGCTGCGACGCTCCCAGAGACGCTCGCCATCCGCTGTAGAGCGGAGCGGCGTTCTGTCCAAGCCGTGTCTCCGGCTCTTTAGGGTTAGCGAGGTGGACCTCTTCAAGAACTTCCGAAAGCGTTAAAACGTTTAAAAGCGCACTCACAGGTTGACGTCCGGTATAGGCTTGACAGTGGTGATGCTAGGAACAAGTTACAGGTCGCCAGGAAGAAATTCTTCTTGAAATTGAACCTGAGCCGGAGCCGATGTGATTCGCGTCCGTCGCATGCTCTCGCTACTCGGCGACCAACCAACCGAAAACTTATGAAAACCTTTCCCGAACCTCCTAAGGTCACCTACAGAGGCAACTCTAACATGAAGGACATGCTTGTTTACGCTGAACTCAAAGCAAAGACTAGGTCAACGTCTGGCCCCTGTGGCCGGTGCAGATTCTCCGCCTTCAAGCATATACAGCCGGCTACCAGTGAAAAAACACGCTATCCGAGAACAATCACAAGGACACATCAAGCTTCACCGGCACTTAAAACAACCTAATATACTGTATTGAGTGTGTCACCTGTACGAAACAACATATGGGCGAAACTCGGCAGCCAATGTTTAGCGTGATGTTTACCGAGACATGGTATCGCGATGCTACAGAAGTGATCAAAATTCCAGGATATACTTCTTTCTTCGTAAACCGCAGCTTTAAAAAAGGAGGCGGGGTCACGATGTTAGTGAAAAATGGCATGAATTGTGTTATTGTGGAAGAATTTTCAAGAGCCACTGCTGATTTTGAGGTTCTCACTGTCAAAAATGGTGCTAAAGTGTACAGCGTTATGTACCGTCCACCTCATGCGAGTGTGTCTAATTTCTTCACATTTTTAGATAGTTACCTTAGTTATTTTAATGATGATGCCAGCACTGTCATTCTAGGAGGTGACATAAACATAGACTGCTTGCAACAATCAACAAGTCATGATGAACTTTCTAGGATCTTGGACGCGAACAGTTATATTAATGCAATCAGTCTACCTACACGAATACAACCAACTTCTTCGACACTACTAGACGTCTTTATTACAAATATTTCACCCGAGCATCTTAGTTCTGGCGTCATCAGTTCTTCTGTGAGCGACCACCTACCCATTTATCTACTATCGGCGCAAACAAAACCCTCCACTGCGTCACGACACCCGTCCACTAAATCTTACAGACAGGTAAACTCTTTCACGCTGAAAAACTTTCGCTCTCATTTGCGTGTAACAGATTGGGGCAAAGTATTAGAAGTTGATGAACCCGAGACAGCGTACAATGAGTTCATAAATGTTTTTAAGGCAGCGTATGAACAATGTTTTCCACGTAAATTAGCGAAACGAGCTCGGAAAGCCCGTAAGCCATGGGTCACGGGGGAACACCTCAAGAGCATGAAAGAAAAAGACAAACTGTATCAGATCTTTATGAAAACAAGAGCTCTAACAGATTTACACGCTTTTAAGCGCTTCAGGAACCAACTGAACAAACAGCTCCGAGAAGCGAAACAAATTTACTTAAGCAATCTTTTCACCCCAGAAGTCCTTAAAAAGCCACACCTTATGTGGAAACGATTGAACACTGTGCTACACGGTGACCCCCAAGAACAATCCACTTTATCAATTAATAGTAACGGCGAAGCATTAACGAATGCACGCTTGGCGAATTCCTTCAACGACTTTTTCACATCACTTGTGAATAGTAAGCACGATCCGAATTGCATTCAATATTTAACAGCACCGATACAGAAAAGCGCATTCTTGTGTCCGACTATTGTGCATGAAATTATAACATCTGTTTTGTCACTAAAAAACAGTATGTGTACGGATGTTCATGACTTCCAAATCAGACCTATAAAATTTGTAATCGATATTATCGCACCAATTCTGGAACATGTTATTAACCTCATGTTTTCTGTTGGCACATTTCCCAAACAACTACAGATGTCAAAGGTAACTGTAATATTCAAGGGTGGTGACATCAATAATTTCTCCAATTACAGGCCAATTTCAATTATTCCAGTCTTTTCTAAATGCATTGAGAAATTGATATATAAACGCATGTCCAGTTTTTCAACGAAGCATAGCATTATTACGCCTTGCCAGTTTGGCTTCCGGAAGGGATGCTCCACTGAGATGGCTCTATTGCGCCAAAAGGAGCTTATCTTACAATCTTTCGAAGATCATCTCTGTACACTAGGCATATTCATTGACTACTCAAAAGCATTTGACTCAATTAACCACGATTCCTTGTTTGAGAAACTGCAGCATTATGGCTTTAGAGGCACTTTCTTAAAACTTATAATTTCTTACTTTAATCATCGCCACCAGCAAGTCACTATTAATGGTTTTGTATCCGAATTCAAACCAATTAAGGCCGGTGTACCTCAGGGTAGCATTTTGGGCCCATTGCTCTTTAATTTATATGTGAATGATATAGTAAATATTTGTGCTAATACTAAATTTATCATTTACGCAGATGATACAAGTGTTTTTATTACAGGACGTGACCCTTCAAACCTCATTGAAAAAGGCAATGTCGTCCTAAATAAAATTCACACTTGGAGTATCGCCAACTCTTTGAACCTAAACGCGGCTAAAACGAAAGCTGTTATATTTCGGCCTCAAAACAAAACACTGGGCATCACAAACAGTCTAAAGTTAGGTACATCAACTATAGAATTATCACGCGTTGCTAAAAGCCTGGGAGTCATTTTTGAAGAGCATATGACGTGGACAGATCAAGTGAATGCCACCTTAAATAAACTTTCAAAAACTGTAGGTATATTGTCAAAGTTCCGTTACGTCCTGCCTCAAAACATAAAATTGTTAATTTATAAATCACTATTTTTGTCTAACTTATCTTATTGTCACTTAGTCTGGGGCACGACCACCAAAACCAACGTTCAGAAATTACACAAACTTCAAAAGAAAGCCATTCGTAACATCGTTAGTGCCGCATACGATGCCCACACGGAACCGATTTTCAAGGCTCTGCACTTATTTCCAGTACATGAGCTCTATCACACAATTTTAAACAATCGCTATAAGTCGGCTACAAAAAATAACGACACATTTTTCACAGAATTGTCGGCGCTAACTCGCGCTGAACATGTGCGAATTTTGAGGACTCGTGAAGTCTGGAGATTACCAAGACCACGAACCAATTACGCAACACAGATGTTGAAATATCAGCTACCGCTACTACTTAACATATCCGAAAAACATAAGTAACACTTCCGCGTACTCAATTCGCATGTGTATGATGATAAATGTACCTGTGAATCTCTCTCTCCCCCTTCATTTTGAACGAGTGCATCTCAGTATACTGTACCAGTGACTTTTTTTTTTTTTTTTATGTTGTTGCACTGAAGATAACTGTTATGTGCCCGTTTTTGCCTTTGTACGCTACGATTGTACGCCACTCTGTACGCCACGTTTGCCAAGCCCGGGGGTACGGACCCTGTCAAGCCTCATCTATGGCTTTTTGTCCGTACCCACCAAGCTCCACTGAATGTCTTTGAAGCTGAAATAAATCATGATTGAATTCATGTAAGACTGAAGTTCCACCGCTCAGACACAAAATATCATTTACAAAAAGCGGTAGCCGGTCACTTCAGGCAACAGGAACCAAATTTCAACCAAGCCAATCTTTTCATTCTACAAACGAATCGCCGGTCATCACGTGAAAGAAAATATATGTAATCATATTTTATACACACACTTATGTCACTAACCCCATCAAGAATCAGTGCAGCACATGAAAATCGCATATCACCAAAACCATAGCATATTTCCTGTTATATTTAGAGCCATAACATTTGTTGAACTTTCAAATAGAAATAACTGGTATTACACAGGATAGCTCCCGGCCTACAAATCATTCTGTTACTGTAGAAAACAGATTGAAGATGGAGCTCGGAGGCGAGGAAGAAGAAGTAGCCAGGGTCACGCTCTGCACATTTTTTTTTCTGTTCTGTCAACAATAAACCGAAGACGTATCGGTTATGCGGTCTCTCTGGTCCTTCTGAAACATGGTGCCGTGACCAGGATTGATCTGAAGACAGACGCAGAGACTTCAACCCCATTCGCAACAACGGGTTGAAGAACGAAGCAGTGGCGTCTGGCTCAAGGACGAACCGTCGAGAGAAGGACCACGACCGACGACTGTTGGCGACGCACATAAAAAGGCAAGAGCTCTTTCAACATGTTTTAGGCATGAATAAAGAGGTCCTATCGAAGAAGCGGAAGACGCTTCGAGCAAATGTGACGACGCTTACGAGCGAAATCGATAAGAAGATAGAAGAAGACGCCGATCTAGCGCAACTTATGACGCTTCTAAACCAGATGAAGAGCGTGTCACAGACGCTAAGACAAGTTAACGAACAGATAGAACCGTTCATTGAAGAAGACAGCGCGGAGGCAGAATTTGAAAGAGTTTTGCATTATGAGATGAAGATCGTCGCTGCAACGACAAAAATTGAGGAGCGATTACGCGAGTTAGAACAAGCGACGCAACTGACTACGACAATAGTCACAGAACAGGCGAGTTCAGTGCAAGGTACTGACCGAATCTCGGAGACGCAAGAGCTTGTTAAGTTGCCACGCCTTGAAATGATCAAGTTTGATGGGAAAAAACAGCATGGCCAAGGTTTTGGCATCAGTTCGAGACATCGGTGCATAACAGAGTGAATATGCCGAAGAATCAAAAATTTAATTATCTTCTGGCGTCTCTGAGCGGGGAGGCTGCTTCCCTCATAGAAGGCTTGCAGTTTTCTGATCAGAATTACGAGCATGCAGTCGCTCTTTTGAAGGAAACCTTCGGACGAGAAGATAATTTAAAAGAGAACTACATAAAAGATCTTGCAAATTTGGAAGCAGTGAAGAGTCTTAAAGATGTAGATGGGTTGAAGAAACTCTTCCAAAAGTTGCAAGTGAACACACGAGCACTGCAGTCGTTAGGAGTGGAAATGGATAGTTACGCAACAGTGATAGCTCCTGTTGTAAAATCTGCGCTACCGGTGGATATGAGGATTGAGATGAAGATGAAGGAGTTAAAGAAAGGTGACAACAGACCAGCAACTACGGAATCGAACTCAGCGTCAAGAAACAGCACGAGCAGTTTGAAAGAAATTATGGAGTTTTCAAACATATATATACGCAGCAGAGAAGAAACTCGAGAGGAAAAATACGACGTGACCCAGTCACCGCACAGTATGAGGCGGACTAGAACATCTACGCTTCAAAGCACCTCGATGAAAAAATGCATCTTTTGTGAGATGACTGGACACTACACGGAAGATTGCAGAAGAAGCATTACTATGCAACAGAAGAAAGAAGCCTTACAAAGGGAACGAAGGTGCTTCAGATGCACCAGACCTCACCACACGGCGAAGATATGCCGTGCTAACGTACGCTGCAAAACATGCAAGGGAAGGCACGCGACATCCATGTGTCGACCACGTACGCCTGCAGGAAAGTCAGCACAGCAGCAAAGCGGGGATGTTGAGCAAGTGCTTAAAAGCGCGCAACCAGACCGGTTAGACACCAGCAAGTCCTGCAACATGCACGCACAGCAGTCTGATGAACAGAAGTGCATACTACTGCAGACAGCCTTTTCGTGGACGAAGGGAGAAGGCAGCGGGTGCTACGCAAGGATTCTGCTGGACAACGGGAGTCAGAGGACATTCATCCTCAAAAGCTTGTCAAGAAAACTAGCGTGCAAGGTAAAAAGATCCGAAAGGATTACTGTAGGATCATTTGGAGGAGGAGAGATGGAACTAGACATGAAAGTCGTCGAGGTCAGCGTGAGGAAGGATCCCATCTCGGAGCCAGTCACGATTGAGGCACTGGAGATAGAAGTTATATCCTGTGACGTGCTACCATCGCCACCATTGACAATACACGAAAGAGCAAGATCGATGGGAATTCGTTTGGCTGATGACAACCAGAAGAAGGACAAAGAAAGAAAAAATATGGAAACTTCTATATTAATTGGAGCAGATTATTACTGGACTGTCGTCACTGGTCGCATTTGCGAGATTCATCCAAAAGTAACGGCAATAGAAACAATATTGGGATGGACGGTCCAAGGTCCTGTAGGACTTCATTGTGTGCCGCTGAAATCATCGACGGTTATGGTACTCAAGGTCAGTGCCAAGTCGGACACGACTGCGGACCAACTGCAGAGATTCTGGGACCTCGAAAACATGGGCATCAAGGAGAACCCAGCAACAAAGATGAACGATGAACATGTGCTAGACTACGTCCGACAAACAATGGAGTTCAAGGCAGGAAGATACCAAGTGCGGCTACCATGGAAGGAAAACGTGACATTGGACGACAACACCACCATTGCAGAGAAGAGGCTTATCCAGGTGACCAAAAAATTATGCAAGGATAAAGATGAACTCCTAGCCTATGACAAAGCTATTCGAGAGTACTTTGAGCAAGAAATAGCAGAGAACGTCGAAGAAGATGCTGGATCCGATATACAGAACAAATTTGTATACTACATACCGCATCAAGCAGTAATCAAGAAGGACCGAACAACGACAAAAATACGGATCGTCTTTGACGCATCGTCAAGCCAGTATCCAGGTGAATCCTTAAATGACAGCTTGGAAAAGGGGCCAAACCTAAACCCCGACATCACAAGCTTGCTGATGAACTTTCGACATCACAAGATCGCTATGTCAGCCGACGTGGAAAAAGCATTCTTGCAGATCAAGATACATGAAAATGACCGAGACGCACTGCGATTCATATGGTGGGAAAGAATACCCAGCGAAGATATGCCAACCCCGAAGATAAAAACGTGGAGGATGACGAGGGTTACTTTCGGAACTACACCAAGTAGCTTCCTTCTAGCGGCCACGATTCATCGACATTTGGATAAATTCGAAGAAAAATATCCTGCAGTTGTGGCGCAACTCCGGAAAGGAATCTACGTCGATGACGTTTTACTAGGAGCCGACGAATACTCGACATCGACAAAGATATACAAAAAAGCACGAGATATTTTTCGCTATGCGGGAATGAATTTAAGAAAATGGATTTCAAATGACGCCGAGCTAAGAAAACACTTTGATGAAGAAGGAGAGGATCTGGATCGAGGGATAAGAAAAGAGGGACAAATCAAGATTTTGGGACTGAAATGGAATTTCGTAGACGACGTGTTGAGCTTTCCCGACACTACATGGCGAAACGACAAGGACATGAGACAACTCTCAAAAAGACAGGTTTTGCAGGACACGGCAAAGCTTTATGACCCTTTAGGTTTTTTGACACCATTTTCAGTCAGAGCAAAAATATTGCTGCAAAAAATTTGGATGGATAAACTGAAATGGGATGACCCGTTACCAAGCCAGCATAGATCAACTTGGAAGGACTGGTCGGAGGAGCTTCAGCACTTAGATGACTTCACCGTTAACAGATGCTATGACAACAGACAAGCTGAAGTGAAAGCATCGACTCTGCACGTGTTCTCCGATGCGAGTCCAATGGCATATGGAGCAGTAGCATACATTGTAACAGAATACTCCGATGGAAGCAATGAAGCAAATTTAATCATTGCAAAGGGTAGAGTCGCTCCAATCAAAAAGATCACACTAGCAAGATTGGAGTTGATTGGCGGCCACAATATCAGTCAGATTGGCCAGTCATATAACCGAGAATTTCATCAGGAAACTGAGGAATGTGAAATTCTGGACTGACTCTCAAATTGTGTTATGCTGGATAAAGTCAAACAAGACGAAAGATCTGTTTGTTCGCAACCGCGCAGCAGAAATTAAGAGCAAGTCCAATGAGAGTCAATGGGGTTATGTTAAAAGTGATGAAAATCCTGCGGATTTTATGACAAGGGGGATGAAGATGAAACGTTTGCTGGACAGTGAATTATGGTGGAAAGGCCCCACGTGGATCAAGAATGAAAAACAAAGCCCTGATTATGACATCACGCATGAATTGGACAGTTATGACAACAAAGACGAAGAAAAGACAGTGGCATGCTTAACTACCACCACGAGTGAAGAAAAGATAATTGATGTGAGCAGAGTTGGATCATACAAGAAAGCGTTACGAGTTACCGCGTGGGTGATGCGTTATATAGGAAACCGACGAAAAGAAAGGAAAACAGGTTCGCTGACAGGAGAAGAATTGGACAAGGCAGAGTTTGTGCTGATAAAGCAGGAGCAGAAAACGCTACAAAATGCAGTGACACGAATATATGACAACATGAATCTGTACGGCACGAACATCTTCGAAGATGATCAAGGTGTCCTGAGAGTAAAAGGGAGGCTTCAGTGGAGTGATTTGAGCTTTGATGAGAAGCATCCTATTATTTTACCAAGAGAAAGTCACTTTTCAGAACTCCTAGTTCTAAACGCGCATCAAGTAACAATGCACGGTGGCGTTGCGGCAACATTGACACATCTAAGAACGAAGTTTTGGATTCTGCGTGCCCGACAGATGGTGAAATATGTGATAAAGAAATGCATCACATGTAGCAGATTCAATTCTAGACCAATGGCACAAGAAATTCCACCTCTACCAGCTGACAGGATTACACAGACGAGGCCATTCGACACTGTTGGTATAGACTTTGCTGGACCGCTAAATGTTCGAGAGGAGAAAGGCGGAAAAGTTACAAAGTTTTACATTGTGATATTTACGTGTGCAGTAACAAGAGCCATACAACTGGAGTTGGTCAAGAGGATGTCATCAGAAGCGTTTATACAAGCATTCCGAAGATTCGTAGCTAGAAGAGGATTGTGTACAGTTATTTACAGTGATAATGCAAGAGCATTCAAAAAATCTGAGAAAGAGATGAACAAGATATTGAAGATGGAAGATGAAAGGGTTCAACAGTATACCAGTAACCTGAAAATAAATGGAAGTTTATTGTAGAGTTAGCTCCATGGTGGGGAGGATTTTATGAAAGACTGATCAGAAGCTTTAAGACATCCATGGCAAAAACTATAGGTGCTCGACTTTTGGATGAAGAAGAACTACGGACTGTGGTTGTTGAAGCAGAAGGAGTACTTAACAACCGGCCTCTCACTTATGTGTATGACGATCCTAACGAGCCACAACCCATCACACCGGCGGACGTTATAGGAGGCAGGCAAGCAATGAACAAGCAGGAAAAAAACAGACTCGGAGAATACAGTTTGCTGAATTACTGGAGTGCAAGAAAACAGGCTATCATAACATGGTGGACCAGATGAAAAAAGGAGTACCTGAGGTAGCTTAAGTGTGCCAGAAGAAAAACAGAGCGTCACGCAAATGTACAAGAAGGAGATGTACTTCTGCTTGGAGAAGCGCGAAAAAGAACTCGGTGGAAACTCTGCAAGATCGAAAAGATTTTTCCAGGCAAGGATGGACTAGTGAGAACATGCTTGCTTCGTACACCTGAAGGAAAATTAGTCAAGAGGCCGATTCAACTGTTGTATTCGCTCGAAGGTTGCTTCGGTTGAATCTGGCCGGCGGTAAGATGTAGAAAACAGATTGAAGATGGAGCTCGGAGGCGAGGAAGAAGAAGTAGCCAGGGTCACGCCCTGCACATTTTTTTTCTGTTCTGTCAACAATAAACCGAAGACGTATCGGTTATGCGGTCTCTCTGGTCCTTCTGAAACAGTTACTGTTCTCTTTCAAGTTGTAGTTATAAATTTAGATGTACATGTTTCCATAAATTACTACCAAGTTTTTTTTTGTTTGCGAAACCTTCAAACCACAGTTTTATTTTCTCATTCCTTGCTTTTAAAACCACTTCTACCACTCATATTCAAGGTCTTTGCGAACCCGGAAATTCATCTCCGTCTTTTTCCGTTAATTTACCCCAACATCCCACCTTCCCCCACCCCTACTTTTCTTCTTTTCTTATCTGTTTCTTTCTTTCTTTCTTCCTGTATCTGTTTCTTTCAGCTGTGTCATTTACGTGATTAGTCAACAATCACACAAACTGCACTGATTTGCCTGAACAAGGTAATGTTGCGCACACTGGTGTAGCCTTGCATAGCACTCCCGCCTCCCCTATAAGATCCAAGCTTTTAAAGCTGGAAATGAAACGTCGCCCATCTGCAATAAAAACAACAGCACAGCTGTTTAGCCATAACCACCACGTCAACAGGCCATGAGGTCCCTTAAAAACGAACATTTACGTCATGCATTTTGAGCAGGCACGTTTCATTTATTTAATATAGCGAATGTTCCTCTTCATGTGTCCTCAAATGTGCGTCATGAATATTAGGAAGAGGACGCCGACCATTAAAAATTCAGAATAAGGACATTTTGATGACCTTGATGCAGTCTTGCTCACAATGATGGGAGCCTTGTTGACTGAATTGCGAACAAAGCTCTCCTGAGGGGAGCCGAAACGCATTCTCCAGTTTTCTCTCTATCTCTCTCTCTGTTTTTTTTTGTGGATCCCCTTCTTTCCACTAATGTAACTTCCCGAGCAGGCGTGCTTCGGTCAAAGCCTTAACTTTGCAGGTAGTGAGAAAACAACATTGATGAAATATTTTCAGCCGCGGTCTTGTTCCAAGGACTGCAAGCAAAGTACAAATGTATTGTCGCAACGTGAAGACAGAAGCAGTATTTAGCCGGTTGAGAAAGCAGCAGCAAGTCGGTATTTTTATTTACTGTGCGCCAGAGCGTTCCTCTTCTTTTTTATTATTGCTTGCTGCATAAAAGCGTGCGGATGCGCGTATTCGCTGTCGCCTTCGTCGTCCTAGCAGTACGCACGTGGAAATATGTTCTCATCGAATAGTGTAACGGCCGATGCCTGCAATCTTGCAATGTCTTTACCGAAACGAAAGTGCTGATAAAATATCGCCTGCGTGACCCTGAGTGTGCAGTCCCTAGAGACTCATAGAGCTAATAAAAAAAACATCACCTTAGCTTTTTACCAGTATTCACTACATTAGGTCGGTGAAGGTGCGCGTCATATTGCTCCTGAATATTACAAATGCGCGTTCTGACTAGTAGCTCGTGCTGGTCGCACTGCACCGTCAGAATGTTCACTGCGGTTCCGATGCACTGCTAAACAACGAGTATAACGTAACAGATCACTGTGCAACAAAAGAAAAAAAAATGGCCGCATATCCATGGAGTGAATGATGGAGAGAGGGGCGAAGCATCCATCCATCCACTAGTTCTTGCTTCCGTCCGTGTATGCGTCCGTCTGTGTGACCCTCTGTGCGTCCATTCACCCGTCCGTGCGCGCGTCTGTTCGTGCGTCCGCACGTCCATCTGTGCGTCCGTCCCTGCGTTCGTCCATGCATCCGTCCCTGCGTCCGTCCATGCGTCCATCCGTCGGTGCAGCCATCCGTTAGTCCTTCAATGCATATGTCTGTGTGTCCGTTCGTCTATCTATTCAACACTCCAAATACCACAATCACGCATCTTTTCATCATATATTCTGCCTATGCACCACCATCCAGCGGACATTCCAAGGACTAAACGAGAGGTGGTACACGCACACATTCTTACGGCTTGCGCTGCGTGTCTACTTTCCACCTTTAACCACCTCGAGTTCATGGTATATACTAGTTCATTGTATTCAAGGCACTACGGCCCAATGCTCACTAAGCCTTTCTAAAACCAAGGAGGTTATGCCCAACGAGTATAATGTGGCAACCCTTTCTCATCAGATAGTGCTCAATGTACATGCCAATGGCTGCTAAGGGGGAATGGGAGACAGGAGAATTCAGCTTTTAGCTAACGCGCACTCTGTGAAATTTTTATTGTTCAACAGCGCACAGAAGAAATCCCTCACCGGCACCACCTTGGAGCTCAAAATGTAGGACTGGTTACACACTACGACTACTACTACCACTGCGAGGGATGAACGGGTGTTGCTATAAGGAGCTTCGCCCCTAAAAATATGGGCCCGCGCTATCAGTAGAGGGCCGAAGCTAGCGTTAAACCGCATCTAGCCGGTCTGAGAGTGCACCGACGCCATCAAGTTTCGTCGCCTAGACAACCTTGCCTGCCCGGTATCGCTCAGCGCGCGGGCGCAGAGTGTGGGAAAGGGACCAGCATCGCCTTACATGTCACTGCCTGCGCTGGCGAAAAACCCTCCCGTGTGTGTGGTGCGCGTGACTTCTAGATCGGTAGAGTTTATTAGTCAGAGTTTAGTTTGAAAGGTGCCTGCGCTTTGTGCTTGACCTATGTGTTCTGTCAATGCTGATTACTGTGAAGGCGCACCATCTTGAAGACTGAACCTATGGATTCATATTGTGGAGCACTCGAAGTGAAAAAGTGGGTACCGCTCTCACGTGGTTCCGTTCAGCGCTTTGTTAACTTTGTGAGCACAAAAATAACGCCTTCAAACAATTTAGTTTTCAACTAGTTGATGACAAATGAGCATTTGTTTACTTAGCGAGAATATTTGTCCAAACTGTTTCATGGGGATAAGGGCGAAGTGTGTTTGTGGGCAAGTTTTGTTTGTTTGTTTGTTTAGAATGCTTGGAGTACAAAGCAAAGTCAGCGTGCGCAGCTGAGGTTCAGCGAAGAAATTGAACAGATTTTTCCGGTGCTCTTTCTTAGTAGCTGTATTTAACGAGGCCCGCTTGTGATGCACAAAAATTTTAGTTTACTAATTAATACATGTGTGGGGACGGCGCCTGTTAGGTCTAAGCATCAACCCTATCTAAGACGCATATGCTAGGGTATGTTGGTAGTTCATTTACTCTCTTTTTTTAATGCATAAAAAGACAGAGAACGGAAAACAAGGGCGTAGTGTCCATGTCGTTCTTTTCGGTCTTTTCTAGTTTTGTTAAACACCCTAGACAAACACTCTAAACCATACGGTGTTTAGAAACATCCTGAAATGGTAGAGTGTAAAGAAACGTTACACCCTACTTTAATGGGTGCTTATAAACACCCCTAAGCTATGAGTGTTGGATGAAGCTGGGAGTGGGGCGTAACACTGAAACCCCCTTGAAACGATGGCAGTTATATGGATAAGCATACTTGATCAAATGAAGCGCAATTAACGGAACAACAAAAGCAGAGACACAGAAGTTGATGCTTCGTCTTATGTGTTGAGGAGAGCCGGTTATAGCACTTCATTCCATCAAATATGCATCACCAACTGGCCCAAGCCTCAGTTGTTCTCAGGGCATATATGAACCTTCTCTGCGGCTGACTGGGAAGAAGGAAGATTCTGGTGTCACCCACTGCACTTATACCTGCATGCATGCATATGATAAAATAAGGTGCCATGGTCTTGAATGAGCTGCATACGACCAGTGTATATGTGTAGTTAGACTGGGCCGAAAACGACACTGTAGGACGCGGCAGGCACTTACACACACACACACACACACACACACACACACACACACACACACACACACACACACACACACACACACACACTTACACACACACACACACACACACACACAAACACGCGCGCACACACACACACACACACACACACACCACGCCACGCCACGCCACTCCACACCGCACCACACCACACCACAGTAGTGCAAGCAGTAACCTGTGGCGTAAGGTTCAACCAAACATAACACCGTAGAAAAAAAAAAAACACTTAGGCCCATATGTTCACATCAGCCTTTATTACAGAAAAACTGCAAGTCTGACAAACAGAACTCGGATGGCAATCTGCAAAATTTTGAAATATCTGACGTGACCAAGTTTTTTTCTCCATACCAGAAATTCATTGTTTTCAATACAATAAATCCCCACAAATTTAAAAAAGCATTTACGCTAGTCGGGCAAACTACTGAGAGGTATGGCGTTGATTGACGCCTATACAATAGAAAAAGCACATAGAAAGA
Organism: Rhipicephalus annulatus; assembly: GCA_013436015.1. Taxonomy (NCBI): domain Eukaryota; kingdom Metazoa; phylum Arthropoda; class Arachnida; order Ixodida; family Ixodidae; genus Rhipicephalus; species Rhipicephalus annulatus. Next base: position 313,135 of record WOVY01010726.1, read on the forward strand.
GTAAACGAGTTTCTGGAGTTACATTTACAACCAATTATATCTCGCAGTATAAATTTCAACATTAAAAATGAGAACATTGGACAAGGTAGTGTAATTGGGGTTGTAATAATGTAATGTCAGTGTTGTATACTTTTAATTGCAAAACTACAGCTGGTCGCTGCTGCTTGCACAATCATCTTCAGGTGCTGAGATGACTGGTGCCTTCGAGAGAAGTGGGTGAAGCTGATTTTTTTGTAAAGGAAATTCAATCCCAGAAACATAAAATAAATACACAAGGAACAATGACCAAAATTCCTAAAGAGTGCAACATACAGTATCCACTTTGCATAACTAACTGCTTTCTTATGTGTAAGTATAAATTGAGTGCATAGCAACCATATTTAGTGGCATCGGGCTCTACTGTAGTGAGAAATGCTAGAAAGGGTAATCTGAGCGATAAGCGCCATAAAAAGCGCACTGTGGCAGAATCATTATACCTTTCGTGCCGTAGATACGAACCTTACTTCACCCTTTCAGCTTGCTTGTGCAGGCGAATAAAAAGGTGCTGCTTCAAGTTGATAATGTTCCATTAGCTGCATGCATCGACCAATCTAAGTGAATGTCAAGTTCTATGCTTAAGCGCGCATCAACACAGCTGCTTGTGCATTTCTGCAGATAGAGCATGGTGCTCATTCGATTATTTTAACAAAAGGAACGCAGTACGACGCGCAACAACATACACATATTTTATCTGTATTGCAGTAAAGCACCATGTCACTCAGTATACATGACGGTATGCGCATTGAGAAGGTATTCAGTGCAGGTAGCTTGTAAAATCAAGTACTGTATAGTTACGTATAAAATGCTATTGATGCTAGTGTCCTTGCACTGGCTCACATTAAAACGATTATATAATAGAAGAATTGGCTATTGGGTCATTTCACGTCAGACGTCCCAGCCATTTTGGCGACCACGTCAAATGTATTAAAAAAATCGCGCTGATTTTAATGCCTTAAAAAGGTAACTGCTAGAATATTTCGCAAACCAATAAAATTTTGGTTACGCGGCTGCCTTATGAACTTCCCGGAATATCGTCTGAGTGTGTGTGAAAAAAGTTATTTCATAAGTACCTCTTCTTCTACCGTGCCAAATTTGCTCTAAAAGGTAAGGGAAGGGCTTGCGTATAGTGTTTGATGCTCAGTAATATTATTACCATTTTTCGAGCACATACGCCTTAAATAATTTAGCCGATATGTTTTATATCTGCATTTTTCTCTATCTGCATTTTGTGTATGAATACTGCACTTGGGATGAATATATGAGAAGTGAATACTCGATCCACATCAGGTATATTTGGAGGAAAAAATATTTTAGACCTCTCGAGCTGTCAAACTTTATGAGACAAAATCGCGAATTTCACAAAATAGTTGTTTTGTGTATAATGAGACACAACTTGCACCATGTGGTGATTGAATTGAAATAGACTTTGTACCTAAATCGAAAGCAAATAAACAGTTCTTTTCATGTGCCAAATTTTGTCATAGCAATTTTTACTTTCAGAAAAAGATCACAGCACTTGCACGGAGTGAATGATGATGAGTGGGGTGTAGTGTCCGTCCGTCCGGATGCACAAACAGATGGAGAGACAGTCTGACGCAAGTATGGACGAACAGAAAGACGGAAGGACTCACGAACAGACCGACTCAAGGAAGCCCGGACGAATGGATGCACAGACGAACGAACGAAAGCATAAACGTACGGACGAACGATTCGCCCCACGAATCATCATTTTGTCCGTGTATATGATGTGGAAACCACTAATGCTATCTACTGTGCAACTCATAAAGTGGCTTCAAATATTAGTACGATTACAGAGGAGGGATTGACCATTTGGTCATATGGCAGCCGACGCCTCGAAGTTCCCCATTGCCGTCGATAGGAAAATTCAAAAATTATTTTATTCCTTGAAGTAGAAATTGTAATGATGAACCATGTCACATAAAAAGAACTGTTTATTTTCTTTTAATTTGGGTAAAAGGTGACTTTTTAAATAGACCACCACATGGTGCACATTGCGCCTCAATATGAACAAAAATGACAACTCTGTTAAATGAGTGATCTTTTCTTGTAGAGGTTAACAGCTTAAGATGTCTGAAAATATTTTTTCATCGAAATATCTTTTTTGTGAAGTAAGCAGTCACAGCTTAGATATTCATACAAAGTGCAGTATCGCAATGAGAAAATACAAACATAACACATTTTGGCTGAATTCCTGCAGACGTAAGTGGCCAAAATTTTGTATATTATTACTGAGTTCAAACACCTTGCATAAGCCCTTTTACTTAACTTGTACCAAACTTGGTATAAAAAAAAGAAAGTGCTTCTTGCACATATATTTTTTTTCATAAACAGCACTCAACATTCTCGGAAGTTTAACAGGCAACCGCGTGACCAAACTTTTTTCTCTCTGAAATATTCAAGCAGTTCACTGTTTTCAGTGCATTAAATTAGCACACTTTTTTTTCACACAAATTTGCCGTAGCTTCAAGTTGGCTGCGAAACTTGGAATAAAGTGACCCTGTTACTTTCACTCAATGATCAAAGCATACTGCTAAATTAGGGCCATTTGTTTAAACCATGCTGGCAGACTGAGAAAGCATAACTCCTTTTGATGCAGCGTAGGCTGTTCAGTGGTTGTGCGTGTTGTGTTCCCAAATAAATATGCTGCCCAGTCTTACATTTTGGCTGCAACACATGCTTGAATACCATGCAGTATGTATAACGGTAAAGTGTTTTTTGTGCACTAAAAATAATATTACGCTTCACATAGCAAAAATACCTTTAATATCTAAAGTACTTATCGAAGTTAAACGCCATAGCGGGCCCCGCTGCGGTGGTCTAGTGGCTAAGGTACTCGGCTGCTGACCCGAAGGTCGCGGGATCACATCCAGTTGCGGCGGCTGCATTTCCGATCGAGGTGGAAATGTTGTAGGCCCATGTGCTCAGATTTTGGGTGCATGTTAAAGAACCCCAGGTGGTCGAAATTTCCGAAGCCCTCCACTACGGCGTCTCTCATATTCATATGGTGGTTTTGAGACGTTAAACCCCACATATTATTCAATCAATCAATCAATCAACACCAAAACGAGGCGATGGCAATAAAACTCTGAATAACCAGAATACTTTGAAAGTTACACATGATGGAAACAATCTGAACAAAATGTGCTCGAACGTTAGCAGTTATGTTCAAACAAACGTTTGCACTGTTGAAGTAGGCAATTTGGCCACACACAGACGAAAGGTCTGTTCAAACAAAAGTCGAGCTTCAGTGCTCAATCCGCTACACAGGCACGGCTGTAGGTAGTGTCACATTACGTTGCGGGTGAACGAAAATACCGGTGAAGACGAATTTAACGAAATTGAATGTATAAGTAAATAGTCAAACTTCGCGAGGTGCTCCTAACGCAAAGCAATATGCTGTGTTGTCGGCGGATGCATCAACCCGAGTTATCACGGTAGTGGTAGCACACAAAACGAAAAATAACCGAAAAGAACATGGTCACCACGCCCTTGTTTTCCGTTCTCGGTCTTTTCGTCCAATAGGGAAAAAGAGAGTAAATGAACTACCAACATGCCCAAGCATATGCGTCTTAGATACGGTTGATGCTTAGAGCTAGCAGGCGCCGTCCCCGCACATGTATTAACTAGTAAACTGAAACTGATGTTCATCACGAGCGGGCCCCGTTAAACATGGCTGCCAACAAATGGCACCACGAAAATCTGTTCAAATTCTTCGCTGAACCTCAGCGGCTCACGCCAACTCTGCTTAGACTCCAAACAATCCAAACAAACAAAAAATTGCCCCCAATCACACTTCTCCATTATTCTTGTGAAACAGTTCAGACAAATATTCTCGCTAAGTAAGAAAAAATGCTGATTTGTCATCAACTAGTTGAAAACAAAATTGTTTGAAGGCGTTATTCTCGTGCTCATGCACTTAAAAGCGCTGAACGAAACAACGTGAGAGTGGTACTCACCATTTCACTTCGAGTGCTCCACAATACGAGTCCGCAGGTCCAGTTTTCAGGATGGTGCACCTTCGCAATAATCAGCACTGACAGAACGCACACTTCGAGCACAGAGCGCAGGCACATTTCAAACTAAACACCGACTAATACCCATGCAACACGGGCATAGAAAATGACATTTGGTGCGAAGGCCTTCAGTTCCCGAATGACATTTGTTTCGCCGGCGCTGCTACAGGTTCAAAGCGAATGACATTTGACATGATGATGTCGATCACAGCACCTTCCAAGTGAGCATTGAATGACATTTGTTTCGCCGGCGCTGCTACACGTTCAAAGCGAATGACATTTGACATGATGATGTCGATCACAGCACCTTCCAAGTGAGCATTGAGTGAATAGCAATAAAAAAATTAAGAAGCATTTACAAGCTTTATACACATCAAATAATCATTAAATGTAGAAATAAGCGTATTACGCTGTCCTAAGTTTTAGTTTCTTGCTTTGTTTTACAACGTTGCAGCCGACCGTAGCAACCTAAGCCAACACTAGTCAGATCCACAGCGTAAATAGAAAAATGGCGCCTGTCGCATCGCACATGTCGCATCTCTCAGAAGATGTTCACAGAGTTCGTTTTTTCACGGCAGCACTTGTGTGTTTCCGTGCAAGGCATCGTGCTCAAGAGCGAATAATTTTGGAGCAGAGACGTGTTATTATGCGCCAGCTTCAGCACATTGAACTTCAAATAATATCAAACCATTTCAAACTTTGCTGAGCACAACGCCTCGATTTCGGTGGTGTTTCCGTCGCAGTCAGCACTGGTTTGAAGAAACGCTACCAAATCTGGGGAAGCATACTTCAAAAGGTGCTTTTGCGTCTCGGCTGCCACGTTTCGTTACGCGTGCGGATTGGCAGAAGATTGGAAAGCAAAGAATGAAAACTGATGAAAAAACCAGAGAAAGTCACGGAGAAAGTGAACTCGATGGCGATGGCGATGAAAATACCAGTTTTGCATGCATGCTTGTTTGCCAAAGTTTCGCTAAAATTTACAAGCGTTTCATTATCAATACTTTATTTTCTTCGTTTAACGTTCAAAGCACCTTTTTAGGACTTTAGTGCAAATAAAAGACGGGAAATTTTATTTTTTCCTTAATATGATTTGTTTTATATACTTTCAGGTAAATCGCACTTCGCGAGCTGTGTCGTCGAGAGTAGGCATTTCTCAGTCAACTGAGTTCTGGCGAAGGCATTTGGTGGCGAATGGCATTCGGATGAATGCCATTTTGTTCGCCCGTGTGGCACCGCGCGAATGGCAATACATCTGAAAGCATTCGGGGGTAAATGCCATTTTCTCTGCCCGTGTGGCATGGGTATAATAAACTCTTCCGATCGAGAAGGCACGCGCACCACACACACACACACGGGAGCGTTTTTCGCCAGTGCACGCAGTGAAATGCAAGACGATGCCGGTCGCTTTCCCGCGCTCTGCATTCGCGCGCGCAGCAATGCCGGGCAGCCAAGGTTGTCTTGGCGACGAGACTTTATGGTGCCGGTGCGCTCTCTGCCCGGCTAGATGCGGTTTAACACTAGCTCCGGTCCTCGATAGCGCGGGCGCTGCTTTTTTTTTTCTTTTTTTGCGGCAGTGATCTGTTGTGTTATACTCATTTTTTAACAGTGCAGCTGAAACGAAGTGAACATTGTGACGTTGCACTGCAGCCAGCATGAGCTAGTAGTCAGAACGCGCATTTGTAATATTCAGGAGCAATATGAGGCGCACCTTCACCGACCTAATGTAGTGAATACTGGTAAAAAAGCTAAGGTGATGTTTTTTATTAGCTCTATGAGTCTCTAGAGACTGCACACTCAGGGTCACGCAGGCGATATTTTATCAGCACTTTCATTTCGGTAAAGAAATTACAACATTGCAGGCATCGGACGTCACACTATTCGATGAGAACATATTTCCACGTGCGTACTGCTAGGACGACGAAGACAACAGCGAATACGCGCATCTGCACGCTTTTATGAAGCAAGCAGTAAAAGAAAGAAGAAGAACGCTCTGGTGCGCCATAAATAAAAATACCGACCTGCTACCACTTTCTCAGTCTGTCAAATACTGCTTCTGTCTTCACGTTGCGACAATACATTCTTACTTAGCCTGCAGTCCTTCGAACAAGACCGTGGCTGAAAATATTTCATCAATGTTGTTTTCTCACTACCTACACAGTCAAGGCTTTGACCGAAGCCCGTCTGCTGGGGAAGTTAAATAAATAAAAGAAGGGGATCCACAAAAAACAGAGAGAGAGAGAGAGAGAGAGAGAGAGAGAGAACTGGAGAATGCGCTTCCACTACCCTAAGAGCTTTGTTCGCAATTTAGTCAACAAGGCTCCCGTCATTGTGAGCGAGGCTGCGTCAAGGTCACCGAAATGCCCTTATTCTGGATTTTTTATGGTCGTTGTACTCTTCCTAACTTGCATGACGCACTCTGAAGGACATACGAAGAAAAACATTCGCTACGTTAATTAAATAAAACCTGCCTGCTAAAAATACATGACTTCAAAGTTCGTTTTTAAGGGACCTGATGGCCTGTTGACGCGGTGGTTATAGCTAAACAACTGTGCTGTTGATGATTTTTTCGCAGGTGGTGGAAGTTATATCTCCAGCTTTAAAACCTTCGATCTTATGAGGTACGGGGGGGGGGAGTCTACAATGCATAGCTACCCGAATGTGCGCAACATTACCTTGTCCAGGCAAACCAGTGCACTTTGTGAGTGTTGACTAATCACGCAAATGACACAGATGAAAAAAACAGATACAAAAGAATTGGCCCTTACTCTATCGGACAAGCGGCGCTCCTATTGTATCTTCCGCCTTATAGTAGTTTGCATGCTTTATCGATAAAAACTGCGTTTCGGTCACAATACTTTTCGCTTCGGTTCACTACTAAACCCGCAAGCTTCTAGTAGTAGGAGCCTTGCTGGTATCAAGATGGTTATTGCATACTAACACTATAGGCAAAACTGCCAGAGAATGTCGTACATGTGTAGCCTTGTAGGCGCGTGTGCTCAGATTTGGGTGCACGTTAAAGAACCCCAGGTGGTTGAAATTTCCGGAGCCCTCCACTCCGGCGTCTCTCATAATCATATGGTGGTTCTGGGACGTTTAACCCCAAATATCAATCAATAATTTGTAGCCTTGTTCACCACAACCAAAAAAAAGGGTGTAAACGGGATGTTTTAAGGGTGTTTTATTCACGAACACCTCAAATATAAAAAAATGGAGTGTAAAAAGAATGTTCATAAGGGAGCCTTCAATGTGTACATCCATTTTACAACATTTAGAGTGTTATATTTTTTACAGTGTACGGCAAGTCTGGCAAAGGCGGCACATGTTCTCGCGCAATCAGAGCAAGGGGCTTGTCGTCCTCTTCTGAAGGCACATACGCGTTGGTGCGTATGCTCCACTACAATATCCCGGGGCGAAGAGTAGCCATCCTGGCGACTCAGGGAGTAGGCACAATGAGGGGGTCGTAGTAGGGCTTGAGACGGTCGATGTGCACGGTCTTGCGTCCTCGATGGCGCAAATCTGGCGATTGTATTAAGGGCTCCATGAAATAATTCACTGGCAAGGTCGCGTCACTGACATGGTACGGACCGTGGCACTGAGTCAGAACTTTGAAACGAGGGCCAGGAACGTGTGGGGGGCACCCAAAGCCACAAAAGGAAGCCAGTACGAAACATAGGAGCTATGTGATGAACGTTGTCATGTCGGGTCTTTTGTAGACCTTGAGCCTCACTTGTCAGAAACCGAGCCAACTGACGGCAGTCTTCATCGTATCCGGCTGCTTCCGAAAGCGGGGAGCACTCAGATACAAGGAGGTGTACATCCTCAGCATGACGCCAAGTGTGCGGTTGAACCATTCAGTGAGGCCATTCGTCTGTGGATAGTATGCGGTATATTTCCAGTGGATGATGTTGCATTCAGCGAGAATAGATTGGATGACCAGCGGTAGGAACACTCAACCCCTATCACTGAGTAATTCCCGTGGAGCACCATGGTGGAGAATGAAGCTGCGCAAAACGAAGAGGTCAGCTTAATGGGCGGTCGCTGCCGGTAGAGCTGCAGCTTCAGTGTAGCGTGTCAGATGATCAACGCCGACAATAATCCACAGGTTTCTAAAGCCACTATATGGGAGGGGCCATAGAGGTCGAAACCCACGTGGTCGAATGGGCGAGCCGGGCACTGGAGCGGCTGTAACATGACAGTAATTTACCACGGAGGTGTCTTGTTCTGTTGGCAAGTGGTGCAAGACTTGACGCATTTCTGCACAAAGCGATACATTCCTCACTAGTAATATCGTTGGTGCAGCATTTTGTATGTTTTCAAGACACCTGCGTGAGCACTTTGGAGATGTGCATGGAAATTTATGCAGATGTCAGAGCGCATGAGTTGGGACAACAAGGAGCCATTTCCGATCAAAGGCATGTAATTGCGGCAGTGCAAATTGTTGTCTCGCATGGAGAAGTGGGCTGCTTGACGGCGTAGCGCTCTCGTAGAAGGTATAGCAGACGGATCGGTAAGGTAGTCGAATAATAAGGCAACGTATGGGTATTTACGCTGCTCCGAAAGCATGTCAGAGGTGTAGAGTAGTGGCAAGGTGGTAAAAAGGGGTGACAGCGAAGCCACATCTGGTGTTAATGGTGATCGCGAAAGTGCATCGGCATCCGCATGCTTGCGACCGGAACGATTTACGACACGGATGTCGTATTCATGTTATCACAGTGCCCAACGCCCCAGGTGCCCGGACGGGTCTTTCAAGGTGGACAGCCAACATAAAGCGTGGTGATCTGTGACCACGTCGAAAGGAAGGCCGTAAAGATATGGGCGAAACTTAGTCAACGCCTAAACTAAGGCGAAGCACTCCTTCTCTGTCACGGAGTCATTCAATTCAGCCTTCTTGGGAGCGCGACTTGCATAGGCGACTACATATTTGGCTTGGGTGCCTTTCCGTTGTGCCCAGACTGCACCAAGACCGATGCTACTTGCATCGGTGTGAATTTCTGTAGCAGCAGTGGGGCCGTAGTGCTGAAGAGTAGGTGGTGAGGTCAGCAGGCGGCGCAGCTTAGAAAATGCGTCGTCACATGCAGGGGATCATGCAGATATACCTTTGCTGTTGGAAAGCAGACTCAACAGAGGTGCGATGATAGACGCGAATTTGAGCACGAAGCGACAAAAGTAGGAGCAGAGGCCAACAAAACTTCTTAGGGCTTTCAGTGGTGTGGGCATTGGGAAGTCAGAAACAGCATGAAGCTTATCGGGATCCGGAAGAACACCGTCTCTTGTGATGTGATGTCACAAGATGGTCATTTTTGTTCTGCGAAGTGGCACTTCTTGGTGTTAAGTTGTAGGCCTGCAGAAGTTATACACGTCAGAGTCTCGTGGAGACGAACAAGATGTGTTAGGAAATCAGCTGAGAAGACTACGATGTCGTCCATGTAACTCAAGCAAGTTTTCGAATTGTGGGCACAAAAGATGGTATCGATCATGCGCTCAAATGTCGCAGGTGCGTTGCGGAGCCCAAATGGCATGACTTTGAACTTATATAGGGCATGCGGCGTTACAAAGGCTGTTTAAGGGCGATCGCAGTCAGGCATTGGCACCTATCAATACCCAGAATGCAGATCGAAGGATGTAAAGTACTCGGTGCCTTGTAATCAGTCGAGAGCAGCGTCTATTCATGGTAGTGGGTAGACCTCTTACTTCGTAATCTTCTTCAAGCGATGATAGTCAACGCAAAAGTGAATGGTGCATTCTTTTTCTTTACCAGAACCACAGATTATGACCAAGCGCTTTGAAAAGGCTGTATGACTCCACATTTCAGCATGTCATCTACTTGCTGCGCAATGCCGCGGCGCCTTCGGCGGAAACGCGGTAAGGACGCTGTCGCAGAGGCGAACGTAAGCCGGTGTCAATAGTATGAGTGACAGTTGTGGTGCGGCCCGAAGTAGGTTTTTGAAAGTCGAAAGAAGAGCGAAACTTGTTAAGGAGAGCAACAAGTTGGCAGCGATGCGAATGGGGAAGGTCTGCATCAATAGCATTGTCGAAGGCTGATGAACTTGATGGCTATGAAATGACGCATGAGTGATTGCGGCAGTGTGACATGGCGTTTCGTCAGGAAGAATAGTATCATCAATATGGTCGACAAGTTTTACATATCCTAACGTTTCACCACGGAGTAAGCCAATAGGGTAGTAGCAGTAGTTGGTAATCAGTATTACAGTTAAACCATACACAATCGTAAGAACGATATATGGGAGAACGATGCCCTTGCGTTCAGTGAAAACCGGAAATGGGGTAAACACCACCGTGGCGTTAGGTTGCGCCACACATGAAAGGCCAATAGGAACTGAAGCTTCCGGAGGCAAGATGATGTCGTCGTCAGCGATGAGTTTGCAGAGGAGAGGAGAACGGCAGGGCGATGTGAATTCACATGTTAGCACAAGGGACACTCCCGCAGGGGAACAATCGATGATAGCTTCATGACATGATAAGAAACCCCAACAAAGGATAATGTCATGAGAGCAAGATGGTAGAGCGAAAAAATTGGACGATGTACAAAACGTCCTGGATGACGACGCGCGCCGTACACACATGTGAGGGATGAATGCGTTGCGGGCTAGCCGTGGACAGCACCGTGCCACAGAGATAGGTGGTCACTTTCTTCTGTTTCAAACAAAATTTCACGATCATCACAGAAACGGTAGCCCCGGTATCAATTAACGCTAGTGTGGTGACTTCCTCAACATCGACATCAAAAACTTTTTATGATAAAAATGTAGGCTTCGAGAATTGCTCAGATGTTGCCGTTCTGGCCTCTGTAACTGAACTGATTAGTTTCCCTCCTCAGTAGGTGGTCGACGGCGCATAGATGATGGTGATCGGCGAAGAGGGGAAGGTAAACGCGCAGTTGATGGGTGGCGATCCGAGTCGGAGTGCTTCTGTTCATATGCAGACGTGGTAACCTGCTGCGGCGCGTAGGTAGGAGTTCCGAAGTAGGCGTGCGCAGGTGTGGGGCTGCGGCGGCAAAAGTGTGCAATGTGGCCAGCGATGCCACTCATTAGATGGACGGAAAAAGCGAGGGGGGGGCTATAAACTGGAGGTGAGGCCGGAGCAGGTGGAGCCGATAAGGAGACTGGATGCGGTAGGGGCCGCGCGACCACAGCTGCGTAGCTGAGAGGTGAAGGTGGCGCAGATGGTGCGTAGACGGCAGTTGAGAGATCAGATGGTACCGATATGCATGGGTATAAGGGGCCGGAACTGTAGGGAGGGCATCTCAAATTTCAGTGTGTATGGCGTGCTGCAGTGTCGAAGGCAGGCTTGTGGTGGGCGCGTCACTATGCGGCAGCAAGGAGAGCTGTCGGGGGACTTCCTCCGTGATGAAGTCTTTAATGTGGTTCGACGGAGTTCCTTGGCGAACGTCGCCATTTGCGAGTGCGACGGCCGAGATCGAATCTGGAGGTTGGACACTCTGTCGGGCGACGGAACGCCGAGAATGTCATTCAACGAAGTTCTTGCACATGTCATGATTTTCATGTTAGGGTCTGTCGCTTGTGTTCGCCATGTGATCATGTCATACCATACCAGTTTTGTAACATTTATGTGAACGAAACCACGGCAAGAGCTGCAAGATCATGAAATAATCATGACATTCATGACATATATGCATGATTTCATGTCATGAGTAGTCAATTAGGCTTGTCATACATTCATGCTTAGTATCAATACCATTATCGAAACGGCCAGGAGAGCTAAAAGTCGTAGGTAGCTAGATAGATAGATGGATAGATAGATAGATAGATAGATAGATAGATAGATAGATAGATAGATAGATAGATAGATAGATAGATACGCTCATAGTCACCGAAGTTCGCTAAGAAATGCTTCGCACTTAAAAATGGCAAGGTCAAGAACCTCACCAAGAAGGGGTACCAGTCTGGTTTAAAATCTGTTTCATCCTAATTGTCTTTTAGTTGATGATATTGTTACACACAAGGAGGACCAGGACGTATACGGCTGAAGGGGGCCGTTTATTTTTGGTCGCGAAGAGAAGTGCCGGAGCGGCCAACAGGTTGATGATCGCAGAGACGTCGTCTTCTTTTTTTCTCCAGCTTCGGGCAGCCGGCCTGTTCGCCCATCTTTGTTTTCTTCCCAGGCATGCGTAAAATTCCTCCCCTCGCAGACGAAGCCCGCCGGGCGAGGTAACTGATTCACCTTGGTGTGTACAACTTCAGTCGAACGACATGGACTGCTTGGTATTTAGCGGCTCTTCTACCACTTCTCGTGAGGCGAGATATTGTGTATGTGACTTCCGTGATTTTGTCGAGAACGACAAATGGTCCGTCGTATGTGGCCAAGAACTTTTGGCATAACCCGCGTCTTCGTACCGGAGTCCACAGCCACACTAAGTCGCCTGGATGGTAAGTTACAGGCCGGTGGCGGACGTCATAGTGTGCCTTCGATTTTTCCTGTGATGCCAAAGTGCGTAGACGAGCAATACGACGCGCCTCTTCTGCAAAACAGGGGATTTCGGTGACTGAGAGGTTCTCATGCGCCGAGAATGGCAAATTTGTGTCGAGTGTGTGCCGTGGCGGTCGTGCGTACATCAAGAAAAAGGGGCTATAGCCTGTTGTCTCGTGCTTAGCGGTGCTGAACGCGTACGTTATAAATGGTAGCACGTCATCCCAGTTCTTGTGGTCGGATGCCACATATATAGAGAGCATGTTTACAATTGGTCGGTTGGGGCGCTCCGTGAGCCCATTTGTTTGCGGATGGTATGGCGACGAGTGACGAAGGCGGGACTCACTCAATCGAAGGAGCTCTTCTACTATATCTGCCGTAAATTTTCGCCCACGATCACTGATGATCACGTGAGGTGGGCCATGTCGGAGGATAACGTGCTGCAGCAGGAACAGAGAGACGTCGCTGGCAGTTGCGGTTGGTATGGACGCCGTCTCGCAGTAGCGCGTGAGGTAATCGACACATACAATTATCCAGCGATTGCCCTTAGCCGACTTTGGAAAAGAGCCCAAGAGGTCAATGCCCACCTGTTGGAAAGGTGTGCTTGGAGGTGGCATGGGCTGTAGAAGACCAGCCGGAGCAGTAGATGGGCGTTTGTGGCGTTGACACTGTGTGCAGCTGGCCACATACGCCTCGACTACCTGTCGCATTCCTGGCCAATAAAAGCGTTCCTTAGCACTGTAAAGCATCCGCGCAGAACCTAAATGTCCGGACGTAGGATCATCGTGCATAGCACCTAAAATCGCCGTCCGAAGGCTTTCTGGCACTACCAGGAGGAAACGCGCGCCAGTGCTGGAAAAGTTCTTTTAGGGGCGAAGCTCCTTATGGCGTGGCTTGGGCGTCCCTCGTATGTAACCACCAGTGGCACATACCCGAAATAGGTATAACACTAGACCTCCAAGGTGGTGCCAGTGAGAGATTTCTCCTGTGCGTTGGTTAACAATAAAAAATAGAGCTCAATGTACATACCAATGGCAGCTAATGGGGAATGAGAGACATGAGCATTCGGCTTTTAGTCAACGCGCACGCTGCGATCCCCATTAGCAGCCATCGGCATGTACATTGAGCACTATCGGACAAGAAAGGGATGCTACATTATACTCGCTAGGTGTAACCTCCTTAGCTTTAGAAAGGTTTAGCGAGCGTTGAGCCGCAGTGCCATGAATACAATGAACTTGTATATACCATGAATGAAATCAAGGTGGTTAAAAATGAGAAGTAGATACGAAGCGCAAGCCGTAAGAAATTAAAAGCCGAATTCTCGTGTCTCTCATTTCTCATTAGCAGCCATTGGCATGTAAATTGAGCCCTATCTGACAGGGAAAAGTTGCTACGTTATACTCGCTGGGCGTAACCTCCTTGGTTTTCGAAAGGTTTAGCGAGCGTTTGGCCGCAGTGCCATGAATACAGTGAACTAGAATGTACCATGAACTCGAGGTGGTTAAAGGTGGGAAGTGGACCCAAAGCGCAGGCCGTAAGAAAGTGTGCGTGTGCCACCTCTCGTTTAGTCTTTGGAATGTCCGCTGGATGGCGGTGCTTCTATATGGGGAATATATGATAAAAAGATGCGAGATGGTGGGACTTGGAGTGTTGAATAGATGAACGAACGGACACACAAACAGATGCATGGATGGACGCATGAACGGACGCAGGGGCGGATGCATGAAAGAACGCAGGGACGGGCGCACAAACAGACGCATGGACGGTCACACAGACGGACGCATGGACGGACGAATGCTTCGCCCCACTCTCCATCATTCACTCCGTGGATATGCTGCCATTTTTTTATGTAGGAGTCCGTTGCGTACGCAGAAATGGCATGCCGTAGGCGCTCTGCAAAGCGATGATAGCCTGGTGTTCTTTCGCTGTTTATCTTTGAAAGTACTGAGGTCGGGAAACTTTGGTGACACAGAAGCTGCGAGGTGATCGAGGTCATCGGCGTCACACTCTGTAGTGCTCAGTGGCATGCGCGAAAGGCAATCTGCATCGGCGTGTCGTCGACCACTTTTGTACAAGACTATGAAGTTATACTCTTGGAGCCGAAGTGCCCAGTGCGCTAGACGGCCGCAAGGATCCCGAAGGTTGACGAGCCAACACAATGAGTGGTGGTCGGTGACGACTGTAAAAGGGCGTCCATATAGGTATTACCGAAACCGCTGAATCGCAAATACTACCGCGAGGCATTCTTGTTCTGTGACAGTGTAATTCTGCTCGGGCCTATTCAAGGAACGACTTGCGCATGCAATCACGTGCTCGCGGTTACCATAGCGTTGAACTAGCACAGCACCGATTCCTATGCCGCTGGCATATGTGTGCAGTTCGGTTGGAGCTGATGGGTTGAAGTGTTGAAGAATAGGCCGCGACGTCAGGAGGAACTTCAGTTGACGAAAAGAGGAGTCGCACTCCGGAGTCCACTCGAAGGGAGTAGTCTTCCGTAGCAAACATGTCAGCGGATATGCGACATCGGCAAATTTAGGTATAAAGCGGCGAAAATAGGAGCAAAGCCCCAAAAAACTGCGGAGCTCCTTCACAGAGCGCGGCACATTGAACGTTTCAACGGCTGCTGTCTTCTGGGGATCTGGACGGATGCCCTCCTGATCGACTAGGTGTCCGAGATCAAGGGTTTGTCGGTTTCCGAAGTGGCATTTATTTGAGTTAAGAACAAGGCCAGCGTTTCTTATGCAAGTCAGTACAGTATCCAGACGTGAATTGTGTTCGCTGAAGGTGCGGCCAAAGATGACGACGTCATCGAGATAGCACATGCAAATGCTCCACTTCAAGCCACGAAGAACAGTGTCCATAAACCGCTCGAACGTTGCCGGCACGTTGCACAGTCCAAATGGCATCACGTTGAATTCAAAGAGGCCGTCAGGTGTTACAAAGGCTGTCTTTTCTTTATCTTCAGGATGCATGGGAATTTGCCAGTAGCCCGATCTCAAGTCTACAGAGGAAAAGTAAGAGGCCTAATGCAGACAGTCTATGGCATCATCAATACGTGGAAGTGGGTACACGTCTTTTTTGTTACAGCATTCAATCGGCGATAATCGACGCAAAATCTTCAGGATCCGACCTTCTTTTTAACGATAATTACTGGAGCTGCCCATGGACTTACCGACTCTTGAATGATACTGTTTTCAATCATTTCGTTCACCTACTCATTAAAAATCCGCCGCTCGGATGGCGAAACACGGTATGGCTCTTGTCTAATCGATTTGGCCAAACCCGTGTTGATAGTGTGACATGTCTGAGAAGCAGGGATTAGGGGCGCTTTGTCTTTCTGCGCAAAGTCGAATGCAGAGACGTGCTTAGAAAGTACATTGACCATTGTTCGGCGTTCACTTGTGCTCACCGACTTATTCCCATTGACAAAAGAGCCGTTTCGAAACTGTGACTACGATGCTCTTCCGGCGCATCTCTAAGCTCGGTCATCAGTAAGGCCTCGTGTTGTCCACTGACGACGGCTAACTTTAGACCATCTGGTAACATCACGGGTTCTGTAGTCAATTGACAGTCCATAAACCAGCGCGTGCACGTCTGATCGACCCCACACCTTGTGGGATCAACACATTCTTTTTCATGCAGTTGGTGTACACTGGTTCTACGTTGGCATCAAAGTTGGCGGAATAGCTGTTGCTGCAACCAACAGGTACAGGAACGGTTGATAATGGTGGTATGATAGTGTCACCACAGACACACAATGCCGTCTCACCATCCACAGGGTTTTCCAAGAGTGCTGGCGGAACGTGATCACTCAAGACTATTGTCCCTGTGCGGCAGTCGACAGTCGCGCCACACTCCCTCAAAAAGTCTATACCCAAAATAACATCATGTGTCGCCTGCGGAATAATCACGAATTCTGTTGGGATAACACGGCCTCCGAGAAACACGTCAGCTTTACACACACTAACAGGATGCAGTGCTTCACCACTAACTCCACAAAACTTCGAAGCTTGATTCCACTTAAATAAACCCTTCCACCCCAAGGTATCTTAAAACACACGCTCATGACCGAAATGGTTGCCCCCGTATGCACCAAAGCCACCACAGGCACATCGTCAACAAAAACACGTACTTTGTTCCTTAGCATCAACACAGGAGGTATTTCTGCTATTAGCACGTCTCCGGCGACCTCACCTCCATCGGCCGCGCTTGCTAGTTTTCCTGCGGCAAAGGAGACGTGTTGCGGCGCCGTGGTGAAGGAGAACGGGGAACACGAGGTGGTGGAGGCGTCAAGCTCCTGTCAGATGTAGGGGAGTGGTTCCGGAAGCTGCGTGTCCAGTAGTCGTCGCGAGGCAGCAGGTGTGTTGCTTTAGGGTCGTCGTACGGTCGATCCGACGATCGTGTGAAGTGTTGTTGTGGGCCATAGTACGTTGCTCGCGGGTCATCGCGAAGTCGTTCGTAAGGTCGTGCAAAGTGTGGTGGGTAGCCATATCGTGGGGCTACACGTCGACGGCTGCAAAATCGCGAAATATGTCCTTGTACACCACAGGAGTAGATAACTGTGAGAGGTTGAAACTCTCTTTGTTCGTCGATGAATCGAACATCGTCTTCCCTGGCGTAGTGGGTCGGTTCGTTCCGTATATCATAGGGATAGACCGGGCGTCGCGAAGAAGGCGGACGCTGGGGGCGTCGGCCATGGCAAGGAGCTGGCAAGCGTGGTGCTCTCCTTGGCTGTGGGGGTGCGCTGTACTCAACAGCTGCTGCACTAACCATCGATTGCCAAGGGGTCATAGAAGGCGGCGGCGCAGTCATAGCCTCACGTGGCACATATACCGAATGTTGGTCGTTTACAGAATGGTGATCAACTGCTGAATGCGTCTGTTTTCTATAGCGAAAAAGTTCTTCGCGAACAATCTCTCGAATCGTCGAGGACAGGTCTGGGCAGCTGCTCGTGTCGATGCTGGCAACCGTTGTAACATTTGTAAGCCGGCTGAATTTTGGAGCAATCCTGCGCATTTTCAGCTGTTCGAAAGTTTGGCAATGCCGAATCACGTCGGACACCGAGCTCAGGTGCTCTTTTTCGATGAGAAAATTATATACATCTTCGGCTATGCCTTTCAGCAAATGCCCTACTTTGTCGTCTTCTGACATCTGATCTTTGACCACCTTGCAGAGCTTCAGCACATCCTCTATATACGTGGTACATGTCTCACCTGGAAGCTGCGCGCGTTGAGACAATGTCGGCTCTGCCCGCTTCCTTTTGACGCTCGAGTCGCCAAAACACACTTTCAGCTCTGCAACAAAAACGTCCCACTTTGTCAGTGCGTCCTCGTGGTTTTCGTACCACACGAGCACAGTATCCGTAAGGCAAAAGACCGCATTGCTGAGCTGAGAGGCGGCATCCCAGTCGTTGGACTTGCTGACTCGCTTGTACTGGACGAGCCATGCGTCGACATCCTCTCCCGATTTTCCTTCGAAGGTTGGCGGGACTCGGTAGTAGGGCAAGGAACCCATTGGAGTTGGCCTTGAAGCGTTAGATGGCTGATCTTGGGCCATTACGATCGGCGCAGGCGGGAGTCCGGCAAGGCGGCGGCTGCGGCGTAGTCCAGGTAGTGAAGCTCCCGTCGTTGGGCTTGTTTTACCCAGCACGCTTCCACCAATCTGTTACACACAAGGAGGACCAGGACGTATACGACTGAAGGGGGCCGTTTATTTTGGTCGCGAAGAGAAGCGCCGGAGCGGCCAACAGGTTGATGATCGCAGAGTCGTCATCTTCTTTCTTCCTGCAGCTTCGGGCAGCCAGCCTGTTCGCCCATCTTCGTTTTCTTCCCAGGCATGCGTAACAATATGTTAGGCTTAACGTTCCAAAACCACCTTATGATTGTTAGAGACGCCGTAGTGTAGGGCTCCGGAAATTTCGACCTCCTGGGATTCTTTAACGTACACCCAAATCTAAGCACACGAGTCTACAGAATTTCCGCCGCCTCCATCGAAAATGCAGTCGCCGCAGTCAGGATTTGATCATGCGACCTGCCGGTAAGCAGCCGAATGACTTAGCAACTAAACCACCGCGGCGGAGCAATTGTCTTTTAGTTGAATAGTCATTTCAATAAAATATGTGATCGGAGAAAGGGTGGGTTCGGTGTTGCCCTCTTGCATACGCGTCTTCCGTAGGCTGCGCACACATATTCTTGAGAAAAACATTGCTAGGTGTTCTATCAAGTGATGGCAAAAGATAACGTATTGTGTTGGAACTGACTAGAAAAATGTTTTTCAGAGTGCGCTGAAGGACTTTCCATAACGGGATTCTAAATATTCATTGAAAACTGACCTCAAGTGAAGGAATTGCGTTAATAAGTGTAATAAGGAGCTTTAGAAAAGCAAAGAAACAAGCTGGCGTAGCACTATGTGAATTGCGTAACGAGTAGGTCATTGAACATCCCACTCCATTGCAAGAGTCTAAGCATACTTATTCATCGTTGTCAGCTACAGCATTAGAACTTGCACAAAAGTCCTTGCAAGTTTGTAGGGGTACCGCGCTTCTCTGAATAATAAAGACAAATTTATTAGTACATAAGTGCTTCAGTTGTGGCCGAAAAGACAGCAGTATGTATTTGCTCCCCTCCACCGCATTCCACACTCACGAAACCACAAGAAATCACATGGCACCGCCTCCAAACGAACTCGTTCCCATGCCCGTGGGATACGCACACATTTACCCCGATCTGTTCCGTCTGCATTGCTCAAAATGTGGCTCTGTCGCCTCCCTCTCTCATATACTATGGGATTTCAGCAAGGATCCACCCCCGCCTGATCTCCTCAACACTCCCTCATCTGAGGCATGGAAAAGAGTACTGCGAGATATAAGCCTAGAAGTACAACTTCGAGCCATACAGCGAGCTGTGTTGGTGGCTTCCAGGCACGGCCGGATCGCCATTCCTCAGTGATTTTTTTTTACTTAAATAAAAATGTTTCACTCTTTCTATCTCTTTCTCCTTCACCTAGCTTGTCATTTCCACTAAGACTACAAGTCTTCTGACCTGTTTTTGAAGCTGTACTCTTGGCAAATATTATTCAAGAACGCAAACAAGCTTTGAACACCCATACCGCCACTATCATTACAGACTTCCTCGCACTATGTACATCGCTAAGAGTTTCATCAAAATCACCTGCCTTAATGATTTGCCTTGCGCTAGTAACTCCTCTGATGAAGCTCTTAAAATTATTATGGGCACTTAAAATTGTGGATAAGAGTTCAAATAAACAGCGGAATTGAAAGGGAAAATACTTTCAGGCCATCCGGCAATGCACAGTATAACTGCAATAAGATATGAAAATTTTTACTCCGTGCAGATGCCACAGACTCAGTTGCAGCATGGACAGAATTGAGATGTTTAAAATTTGTATGAAAACCCAGCGGTGCAATACTAGACAATTAGAAGACATATTCACTAGATTACGTAGTCGTGTCCCTGCGTTTATTCTGTATTCACACGGGGCTTGTCTGGCGATATCTCCCTCATAAGCCACTCATGTAACTTTTGTTTTGAAATAAAATCAATAGAGCGTAATCTCATTCCCCAACCCAGTGCTCACCTTAACAATAAAAATACACTTACCATTGAAGCTATACATCAGGTCTTCAGCCACAGGAACACCTTCGATTTCGTTTGCAGTTTCCTTCACCTAACAAAAAGATCGCGAATTCAATTCCCACTTGTATATATGATAAAAAAGCAACATTGAACAACTTAAAACATAAATTTTAGATTTATTATTATATTGTAATTTATATTCAAAGTATAAACTATACTGTCTGGTATGAATGGTAAACAACAACTAAAATAACTCAATACATTTTGAAAACTATTTTTACCAAAATATTGTCTATATTCGTGCAGTTTCAAACTTTTCTTGCAATTCTGTCATAAATACCATGCTGTGTGCAGTGCCCTGTTATTGCCTAAACAGTTTCTTTTGCGTCGTTTTTACCTATGTCAAATGCTGTGCAAAGCAAGAAATTTGTTCTTTCATGGCTTATAGCATTGGGTTTTTATGGATGATAGTAGAGCTTGTTTTCTTTTTACGTGCACTTTGTTTTTACTTTAGCATTGACAGTCTCTTGCAAATACTTTATCATTGTATTGCCCCTCCCGCTTGGGCCAGCCTTTAGGCCTACATATCAATAAATAAATAATTATATCAAGAAATAAATTATTGTACTCTTCGTTTTTAAGTAAATTATTCATTCTTTTGATAGAATTATTTATTACATGAAAGGCCAAAAAATACATACACCCAATATTTTACTAATCTCCCTGAGTAGGTATGAGCCACAGTTGAAACGTACTCATCATCATAATGATCATCTTCAGGTGCACCTGAACTGCCCAAAATTATGATACTTTGTGGCGCAGTGGCTACTGTTCCAGTGTGCTTGTATAAGTTACTCAAAGATTGCTTGAAAAGGGTTCCAGAAAGCCCGTACTAACAGCTATCACTGCGACTGTGCTGGGCGTGCCGCGCAAGCCTGGCAGCTTTTTACTGACGTTAATAATAATCGCATTTAAATGTTGTCGGTGTGAACAATATTGAACCACAACTGAATGTAGGCATATTTTAAGTTTGCAAATCCGTATGTTTGAAGAGTTCAAGTAAACATCGCCGACAGCACAGTTTGCATCTGGACATTGCTATGACAGTATAGATGAAGACAATTGAAATATTTTTCACAGAAGTACCGGACAAGCAAAAATTTATCAACCTCATTGCTCCCAAGAAAACGTATGACTATATCTTGCAAGAAGAAATAGCTAAAAAGACAGCAAAAGTATCTATTGTTTCCTCTTCAAATGTTGCGCTGCACGTTTGACGTCACTTGACCTTGCCTTCTTTTTTATAAGGAGTTCAGACTTCACTACCCACTAGTGCTTTGCTATATTCCTCTCGTTTGAATGACAGAAGCATGACAAAATCTAACGTGCTAGTTTTGATTTTTCTGGTAGCCGCCTTCACGTTCCTGTCAGTTAAAAAAAACGCCGATGAGTGTTTTTGGGGATGATATATACTGGATAAAGGTGCGTTCGATTCACTCAAGCAAAAATTGTGCTCTATTCCTAATCTTTCTCGGCCCGTCACCAGCCTTTTCTTTTTTCAATTTAAAAGATAATACTCCCCAGGCATTTGCAGAAGCTAGCGCTAATTACTGTAGCCAACTTTAGTCAAGAGTCGCCAAAGTAGGCATTAGTACGACACGTGTGGGAAAACGAGTGCGATGTTTTTTGTTCAAAAGACTAAATGCGTAAGCTTTTTGGCAGAAGTGTTACAAACAGCGTGAACATTTTACTATGAGAATTTCCGAGATTCAAGTGTTGACTATCGCGCTCGTTTCATGTAGCGCAACGAACTTCGTCGTGCTGTTCCGAAAATGATACTAATAACAGGTTTTGCGTCTCTTTTATAAATAAGGCGTAGCAGTGACAGTCATGTGGCGACAAAACAAAAAGAGTACGGCTGGAGTGTGCTTTAAGTCACAGAAGCACATTTTCCAGTCAATATCGCCATCATATTTCGCGTGTTCTCGAAGATGAATATGTGCGAGCAGCTTCCAATCTGTAGTCGCTGTCCGTGCGCTAAAATAAGCAATGACAGAAAAAATTTATCGAATATCCGACTTTAGCGCAAATGAGCGCGGACTCCTTTGGATGCAGAATGCTTTTCATTGTCATGTGCAATTGCGGTTTATATTCCGTTCAGCAATAGAGGTTGTCTGCAAATTGAGGCTCCATGCAAACGTTCTGTTGGTGTCTTCAATGAACATCTAGAAGCTGTTTAGTTTGTCTGATGAAATAAATGGATGTAAAAGCTTAAATTATTGTCAGATCAAAATAAATTTCGGCTGCAAAATATATGCCTTGGCCACGCTTTTTTGATACCTCATGATTGAGAAACAGCCGCCGTTACATCTGTAGACGTTGATAATTTCGTTAAAATTGAGCAAATAAGAGTTTATTGACGCATAGGGTGCATTTTTTCTCGTAAAAGTTTTCAACTTGGAGCAATGTAGCAAAACCTGGCAGCACTGCTCGTTGGTAGATACTCACGGGTTTGATTGCGGCTGCGGTAGTCACATTACCATGAATGCCAAATGCTAGACGCCTGAGCACCGTGAGATATTAGTGCAGAGTAAAAAAGCCGTGTACTACAATTTTATGTAAAAACTGAATGTCCTTGCTATATCAGGCATTCACCTAACGGCACCAACTACGCCATCTTTTGAACTATCCACGTACGAGTAGACTTCGAAAGGTTCATCGCACGTTTTAAACGTTTCCCCTTTCATGCCATAAAGCGCACTGAAAGCCACACAGGGGGATAATAAAAGAACAAGAATGTACGTCCACACGTTAGTGTTCTTTTTGACTTTGAGCTCGTTCCTGGTCTTCCAGTTTTTGCTCTTATCGCATGGCTGTATTTTCGTGTGATCACAAGTAAAGTCATGTTCTTTTATATTCTGGGCAATCGTAGCACTATGGAGCACGGCACAGATATAGAGTAGCACCCTGGGGCGGCCACAGTACATATGCAGCTCACAATTCTAAAATTAGCCAATAACCTGAAGTCATTCGAGCTTGTGGTAGCAATTCTTAGGAGAGGAGTGGGCAATTTAAAACCGATTTTGTAATTTCATTTTAAGTTCAATTACTCGGGTTGTATTTATGTTTCACTTAATTCTTTTTTTATTTACTTTAAGCACTCATAGACGGGCGTGACATAGGATAGAGGACAAGAATACACCCGTGCAACCCATAAAGCAAGTAAAAGCATCGAAGCCCAATATATGGGCGTGCATAACAAATATGGTCGTCCTACAGCTGCATGGATACTGCAATATTTTGATTACCTTTCCAAAAATGTTGCTATTGCTACAAAAACACTCTTTAAACATTTACTTTAGTGGGCGCCTATTATCAACATTGCAATGCTGTTGTCAGTAACCAGAATCCAAAAACTTGCAATGTCTGACAATCCATAACCTCACCTTTTCATCAGTTAATGTTTCTCATTTTTACGTTCGTACGGCCACTGCTAGGAACTCGCCTACAGTCGCAGTGTTCCTGCGTTTGCGTAAATATATTCTGCGTACACAAGGTATCTTCGTATTCTGAAGGTTTAGTGAAACGCGCAAACCCTAACAAACATGACATCTTCGTACCCTAATGATTTTTGTGAAACATTAAAACTCCAATTTTTTCGCTAAGAAATATATTTAGTGCATTCCCAGATATTTGTTCGCATGTTTCTGCATGAATAAGTCATACAGTAATAGACCCAGTATTTCAGTTCGTCTCAGTAAAACAAAGATACTTTATGTCAACAGAATGATTTTACATCAGTCAATACGTGTACGTCCGCACCCATTGAAATTCATAGTTTAAAGCTACCTATGCTTAAACATTCTAATCTTATTCTTTGCTCTTTTGCACTCCACTCATTGCATATTTTCTGTTTTTTTCTTCGTTGCAGATCTCTGGCACACTCAGAGGCACCAAATTGTTTCGGAACTGTAAGAAAACGTAGTAATTTCGATTCAGTGTTTACATGTAGCCCATATGTGCTGCCCGAAAACAAGAAAGTTAAGCATACACCCGCCTCTGCCGACACAATCGCTAAACCCAGGCTCCTTTTCTTCGAATTCGACGTACTAAAGTATCAAGACAGAAAAAAGTACCACCTTTCTTTTTTTTTTCCTGGCCAGAGCGCGTTCTCGTCGAGTTTGCCACATAAACTGTTCTCCTTTCTTCTTTCTTTCTGTGTATATATCTGTCTGTCTATCCAACTGCTTACTACATCGTGCTCTGCCCATTTATTATAATGTCTACAGAAATGTATATGATATACAATACTATATATACCACCTATAAAGGGCCGTACATAAAATGGAAATCATGTATGTTACGCCCCGCTGTCTTGGTGTTTCTGTAGCCACCTAATTACCTTTACATACCTTTCTAGTGGCATGGCGTGATAAATGACTATGACGAAAATAGATAAGTGGTCCTAACTTGCTAATGATCATGCACATGTCACGCACAACAACATTTGCATGAAATGATTTTCAGGCACTCGCAGCCTTTTAAATGAATGGATATATACCAAAAATGAGTTGACAGTAAATTTTTTTATGACGAATGTACAAGACCGGCAGTAACGTGAGAATCATCATTGGCATGTATTACTTGCAAATCTTTTGATGTAGCTGTGACCGGTTCGCTAGCTTGATATACACCAAAAATGGTGTTGCATGAGGTGTCTGTATGGCGAACGAGAACGAAAGGTAGTAACATGAAAATCATCATCACAATCGTTATCATCAGCCTGACTACGCCCACTGCAGGGAAAAGGCCTCTCCAATGATCTGCCAATCAACCCAATCTTGTGCTTTTTGCTGCCCCGCTATACCTGCCAACTTCTAGTTCTCATGCCCCCACCCAATTTTCCGTCTCCAGATCCCGTATTTGCCATCTCTTCGAAATTGAGTCACTTACCCTTAATGACCCGTCGTTCAGTCGTTATTCAGCTTACGCGCTACATTCCCAGCACATGTTCATTTCTTCTTGATTTCAACTATTTTATGTTTAGCTCTCGTTTGTTATTTGACCTTCTCTGTCCTTTTCCTGTCTCATCATTTCTTTTCCTCATCATTTTCTTTTCCACCACTCACTTCCCATCCTCAATTTAGATTGACCTGTATATGTAAGCCTTTGCAGGTATGTAGCGGTACGATGCAGCTGTTATATACCTTCTTCTTGAGTGATAGTGGTATAATACAATTTCTAATTTGTGAATGCTTACGCGATTTGCTCCACCTCATTCCCATCCTTACACTTATTTTGCTCGCATGATTCGCCTCTGCTGCTACTACCTGTTCTCTGTGGACGTATTTCTTTGCAACTTTACAACTTGCAGTGTCTCTCCACCTATTTTCATACCTACTCTTCAGCTTTCTCTGTCCAGTTCAGCTTTCTCTGTCCAGAGTAAACAGTGTGGCTGAGTAAACAGTTCGAGCTCCTGTCTATCGTTTCTTATCGCGACCGACTGGTGGACGTGCTGGGTAGTGTACTGCAACGTCTTATGCCTGCTGGTCCTGAATCAGAAGCAACCAGCGCCAGTGCACCAGGGTCTGCTGACATCTATCGAAGCAGCCGCCGCCTTCAAGGACTACCACCACAGTACGGCCCCTGGGCAAGTTCCGTGTGGACAATGTTTGCCACATCAGCACCCAAACCGAGCATGACCCACTGGCTTGCGTACCCTGTGTCATCAACACGCCTCGCACACCCAACCCATTCCATGGTGATGCCGGTGAGAATGTCGAAGACTGGCTTGACTATTTCGACCGTGTCGCTGCCATCAACGACTGGGACAATCACCGTAAGTTGAAGAACGTGCATATCTCCCTCTTAGACGCGGCAAGAGTGTGGTATGAGAACCACGGAACTTTATTCAGAAGTTGGCAGGAATTCCATCGGCAGCTTCGCGAAGCGTTCCGTAACCCCGAACAGAAAGTGAGAGCGAAGCAGGCACTTTCTTTGCGGTGTCAAATGCCGAACGAGAGCGTCACCACGTTTGTCGAAGAAATGTCGCGATTGTTTCGACGGGCTGACCACCTCATGCCAGAAGACAAGAAAGTGCGCCTGCTAATGCGAGGCGTAAGGGAGCAACTTTTCGCGAACCTTGTGCGCAACCCTCCTACGACTGTGTCCGAGTTCATACGTGAGGCCACAATTATAGAGCGCATGCTTCGGCAGTGGGTGTCGCAGAATGAGCGTCAAACGGCCATGTCCGCTGCGTGCTCGCTTGTACCAGGAGGTGATAACAGGGAGGTCCTCACAGAACTAATATAGCAAGTTGTACGCGAAGAACTTCACAAATTTCATACAGCGTCCCCTCCCAGTAGCGCTACTCTTACGGACGTCGTTCGTAACGGAATGAGGCAGTTGGTTCACTCCTCACCAACATCGCAAGTCGAACCTCCCACGCTTCCCTTCGCGGATGCGCTACGCGTCTCTACGCCATCGACGGCACATTTTGCTCAACCATCTGCTGGGACCCCCAGACGCTTTTCAAGTCCAGCCCATCGCCTGTGTTCTCAGGCCGATTTTCGTCCTGGCCCGCGGAAGTCTACCGTCTAGCGTGCACCCGACAATCGTCTTCTGCTACCAACACAGCGTGGCAATATCAAGATGGCGTGGAACGTGTCATCGCCTACGCTATCCACACGTTGTCATCTGCGGAGAAGAACTACTCGACGACTGAAAAAGAATGTCTGGCAGTTGTATGGGCCATAACCAAAGTCAGGCCCTACTTGTAGAGATGCCCCTTCCGAATCGTCAGTTACCACCACTCTCTCTGCTGGCTAAAGAATCTGAAAGATCCTTTGGGCCGTCTCGGAGGATGGAGCCTTCGGTTACAAGAATTCGATATAACGATGGTTTATATGTCTGGCCAGAAACACACCGACGCTGACTGTCTTTCCTGCGCACCCGTTGAGGTCGCTGAAGAAGACAATTATGAAGACTTCAGCTCCCTTGCTATTCTCGCATCATTAAACGTGGCTGAGCAACAACGCGAAGACTTAGAATTACCACCACTGATCGAATACCTTGAGGGACGTCGCCCACAACCACCACATCAGTTCGCGCGGGATTTGTCATCTTTCTGTCTACGCCAAGCCATCCTCTACAAGCGCAAGTTTCATTCAACAAAAACTGTTTACCTCTTCGTCGTTCCAGCTGCTCTCCGCGATGATATTTTGCATGCTTCTCACGACGAGCCATCTTCAGGGCATCTTCGCTTCGTGCATACTCTGGCGCGAATAAAGGACAAATACTACTGGGGGAAACTTATGGAACCCGTCCGGCAGTACGTCAAGACATGCACAGCCTGTCATCGCCACAAAACTCCAACGACGAAACCAGCCTGTGTGCTTCAGCCTTTGCGACCCCCTCACGGACCTTTTGAAAAGGTTGGCATGGATTTACTTGGCCCATTTCCGAAGTCTACGGCTAATAAGCGCTGAATTGTGGTTGCCACCAACTACCTGACCAGATACTGCGAACCACAAGCCGCCCAGCGAGCACTGCTTCCGAGGTGGCTGACTTTTTCATCGAGAACATCGTTCTCCGACACGGTGCTCCCGCTGTTGTCATCACAGATCATGGTACTGCTTTTACGGCACAGTTGCTCCGACAGATCCTGTTGCTGAGCGGCACGACGCACCGAACAGCAACTGCGCACCACCCACAGACTAACGGGCTAACCGAACACCATAACAAAACGATCGCAGATATGCTTTCGATGTATGTCGCCAAGGATCAGAAGAACTTGGATGAAATCCTCCCGTATATAACATTTGCCCACAATACGGCTTTGCAGGAAACCACCGGCTTTGCTCTTTTTTGTCTGGTTTACGGCCGCGACGTCACCACAATGCTTGACACCATGCTGGAACCAACTCTGCCGGACACGATTACCCCGGACGCAGATGTGTTTGTTCAGCGTACCGAAGATGCCCGGCAGCTGGCGCGCCTTCGCATTTTATCGCGGCAAAATCAAGATGCTCGCCATTACAACCCCCACCACAGAGCAGTAATATATGAACCTGGTGAACTAGTCTGGGTTTGGACTCTTATACGTCAAGGTGGACTCTCAGAAAAATTGTTATGTTGGTACTTTGGAACGTACCGTGTTCTTTATCGCCTCGGCGAAGTGAACTACGAAGTTGTCCCAGCAGACACGTCACACCGTTCTCGCAGATCCCGTTCCTCGGATGTGGTTCACGTCTCCAGGATGAAGCCGTACTATTTGTGTTGATTGCAAGTCGATAACTTTGTGATGTGGCAATAGCCTTCAAGATAATTGTACATTACTTTCTTGCTTCTATATTTTTCATCACGCGTTTTTCTTTTCAATGGACACAGACATTTCTGACTACCTTTCGTCGTTTTTCGGAGCCGTGGCATTCATGCGATGCTTCTCCTTCTTTTTTCTTCTTTGGTGAGAGGGTAATGCCATGCTGTGTTGGTAACAGAAGACGAGAGCGAAGAAGTGAATGGCAGCTGAGGCTGAGTAAACAGTTCTCCACTTCGAGTTCTTGCCTATCGTTTCCTCTCGCCACAATATAGCATTATTTACATGGCACTATAATCGTAAGCTCGCGGCCAGTTCGCCAGCTTGATATGCTCCAAAACTGGCGTGGCATGAGGTACCTGTAAGATGACCGTGAAGGATAGCTTTTCTTGACCTGCATGTAATGTACAGCATGATTTACGTATCATAGTCAAGGTAAGCTCGCGGCTGATTTACGGGCTACATACACAGCAAAATTTAAAATGTGTGAAGCACCTGTATCACGATTATGCTAGATAGATAGATATACCGGGTTCAACGTCTCAAAACCACCATATGATTATGAGAGATGCCGTAGTGGAGGGCTCCAGATATTTAGACCAACTTGGTTTCTTTAACATGCACCCAAATCTGAGCACACGGGCCTACAACATTTTCGCCTCCATCGGAAATGCAGCCGCCGCAGCCGCGATTTGATCCCGCGACCTGCGCGTCAGCAGCCGAGTGCCTTAGCCACTAGACCACCGCGGCGGAGCGTACGACGAGTATGAACGAAAGCAAATGTAACATGAAAATCATGACATGCATGTCGTTATTTTGGTGTTATTGATGTAACCACCTCTTACTGATGTTTGCGATAATGTCAACTCACGCAATACCAATTTTGGTGTATATCGAGCTAGCGAACAAACAGCGAGCCACCGTGAGCGTGGCTGCACACTACAAGCATGTCGTGATTTCCGGTTGGGCACGTGTAACCTAATTTTGTTGTAAAGCCACATCACACAATACCAGTTTAGAAGCATATCAAAAGACCCCGCCGCAGTGGTCTAGCGGCTAAGGTACTCGGCTGCTGACCCGCAGATCGCGGGATTGAATCCTGGGTGCGGCGGCTCACTTTCGATTAAGGCGAAAATGCTGTATACGTCCGTGTGCTCAGAATTGGCTGCACATAAAAGAACCTTAGGTGTTCAAAATTTTTGGAGCCCTTCGCTATGGCGTCTGTCATAATCATATGGTGGTTTTGAGACGTTAAACACCACATATCTATCAAAGTATATATCAAACTAGCGATGCGGCCACCATTAACGTATTAGGTAAGTCATGTCGTAGAAGACATTCGAGTCATTATTTTATTGCAAACACATGCCCTTTACTTTTTTTTGTACAGAGCTGGCTCGTCATTGCAATTTGGTATATGTCAGTTTTATTAAACATCCGCGAGTGCCTCAAGACTACGTCATGTCAATCATGTTCTAAATCATATGCGTGCCATGATTTGTGCGTTAGAGCCAGTCGTTCATGTTCGTCATACTATTGTCAGGCGACACCAATTGTGGTATGTATAAAGTTAACGAATTGGCCGCAGAAGTACCAAGACAGTGGCGTGTAATTTATGCGGTTCGTGATGGAAAAATTATAATGTTGTTTCCTATCAGTTATATTTTTATGTGTTCATGTTTTCCATACAAAGTTTGGTGTGCACGCCAATAGCAAAACAGGCAGGAAAGCACAATTTACGGGCAAGATGAATGATTAAATAAACAATGGATGGTCGGACGCACGCATGAAGTGGCAAAGGGTTCCTAAGAAATACTTGGGATACAATAAATGCCAACAGCTGAGTGCATGCATGCGTCGCCGTTTGATTTTCTTCATCGCATTAGTACGCACGCGGTCGCGTGTAGGCAAGTAAAGGCTGTCTGTATTTCTTTAACAATCTGTTAGAGAGCAATAGTATTCTTCAATGGGGGCTGCAATAGCACACAGAATACGTAAAGCATGGGTTACTCCGCGTAAAATCAACACCACGCTGCTTGCATCTTTAGTCGTGCTGGACCAAATATGGCAATGGACCTGATGGTTACGTTGGTTTTCTAGTGACGCTCCATGGCTTTATATAAACTGAAACTCCTTTAAAACTGCCCCCTTTAAAAGTGTTCTACCACTAGGTGGTTTTAGAATGCCGGCAGCATTGGATGAATTGCGAGCTTCCTACACTTCATCTTGCTTGGCATGCTTCGGCATTGTCTCAACTTTGACAAGCAATAATTCCATGCAATTGCTTCACTATGTAACTTCAAGTTTTTTGACGTCCCAGTGGTTACATCACTTAATGATGGCTTTACAAATTTTGGCCACTGGTGACGTGCAGATAACGTCATACATTCGTCTTTACGTGAAGATGCTTTTTTTGCACCATTTGTGTTGACTATACCAACAGGAGGCCGACGCGGGGCGCTGGCTAATCTCTACGTTTGTTGAGACAATTGAGCCACTGCTCATTAAGACATCCTGGAATGTTTCTTTTTATTTTGTCGACATTTATGCTAAGGCGCCGCAACATAGTTGGTAGCACAAATTAAGTGACATACCTGGTAAAATGGCAGCTACGGGATATTAGAAACAAAACTTCTTGTTTACATCCCACTTAATATACAAGGAGAGCGCAAGGAGTTCAAAAATTAGTCAAGGTGACCAAAAAAGTACATTTCAAAATTAATCTGCAGAAAACGAAAGTAATGTACCAGAAACTCGGGAGAAAACAGCGCTTCGAGAGAGGTAGCAGCTCAATTGAAGTCGTAAAAAAGCACATCTACTCAGGACCGTAGAACCGTGCCACGAGATTAAAGTATGTAGAAAAATAACAATGAGGTGAAGTGCCTTCGAATAGCATCCTCACATCATGATTGGTGGACTGCCACAATCCCTCAACAAAAGGTATATAACAGCCGCATTTTACCGGTCTTTATTTAGAGAGCAGAAATATGGAGAATTACGAAGAAGGTTTAGCTTAAGTCGAGGATTACGCAGCGAGCAATAGAAAGAGAAATAATAGGCGTTACCCTGAGGGACAAGAAGAGAGCAGAGTGTATCAGAGAACAAAAGGGTGTTAAAGACGTCATAGTCAAAATCGAAAAGAAGAAATGGTCAAGAGCGGGTGCATGGCATAAAGGCAAGATAGCCACTGCTCCTTAAGGATCACAGATTGGATTCAAAAGGAAGGCAAGCCGGCGAAGCCGAGACAGAAAATTAGGTAGACAGATGAAATACGAAGTTTGCGGTTGTAAAGTGGAAGCGTGAAGCACAGGACCGAATCGACTCACGCCACATGGGAGAGGCCTTTGGTTTGCAGTGGGTGTCTTTGACAATACCGATGTTGATAATGATTTCCTCTTTGATTGTGTTGGAAGTAGCTGATGACGATTAACAATCATGCCCGAGCATTTTGCAGATGGTGGGATACATTAAAACACACACTCGCTGCGCAGGTAGCATTGCGCAATCACTAGTTGTTTACTCTTTCAAGATTCTCTATACAAAGGTTAACGCAATGCCCTGCGTGACATCACTACTGTATAGGACCCCTTTCCAAATGACTTTCAAGCCCCCGTAAAGGTATGCGTTACAATGCTTGACCTCTACGCAGAGGGCCCCTTTTCAAGATCCTTTTGATTTCAGGTGTTTTTTTTGTAGTTTGCATTTTTAGTGTCTATAGATTGTTTACTTTTCTGATGTAGATCTGTTTTACCAGGACGCAGCAAACTGAGGCGCACGAAGAAGTTTTATGTGGTCCCCGGCATGCCGTCCACCCCCTCATTGTTTTTCCTTTTTCACTCCCTATCTGAAGACCAAGATGGCATGTCTGACCCAACCTTGACCTAAGGTGTGCGATGGACGGACGGATAGATAGACGATCATTCACTCCAGTGGCGTAGCCAATGGGGAGGGGGGTGCTGGAGGGTTGAAATGCCCCCGAAAACGCTTTTGCGAAATTGTTGCAGGACAATGTGAAACATGTCTGAAGTCATGGCTCACATACGCAGTGCCAGCGATGCAGTCTAATTTTTGCATTTCAAAGAATTACTGCAAATTACCATACCCCCATAAAGTGAAAAATGATGGGCATTTATAGTTCCAGTCTACACAAATAGCGTACGATGCGGGCTGCTGATTAAATGTATCAAGCCTTTCACCAACTGTATTCATTGCAAAATGGACTTGAAAAACAAACTGTACCGTCTCCCGCTAAAGGGAACCGTGTCCAGATACGAAGCATCGGGCGCTAACGCTTACACTGGCGGCGACGTTGATGCTAGCACACATCGAGCGAGAGCCAAATAAATACCCCATTACTTAATTCCGAACGCACGATGCAGTGGCTACTTATACAGGGTGGCGAGGTAACGGTCGTGCAGCGCGAGAAGCCGGTGCTTTTTTTTACCAGCAGACGCTGCCTGCGTGGGAGGCGAACGAGGGAGAGAGGAGTGATGGTTTTGCGGGTGTCTTCCGGGGCCGGAACGACACGAGAGCATGCGCCAAGGGGATCTACAAAAAGACATCATCCGACAGTTGCTGCTTCGCATCTAAAAAAACTCGCTCTGGCTGCTTTTTGTAGGAATACACCAGGCTTGGCAGCGT
Source organism: Rhipicephalus annulatus (assembly GCA_013436015.1). Classification (NCBI taxonomy): domain Eukaryota; kingdom Metazoa; phylum Arthropoda; class Arachnida; order Ixodida; family Ixodidae; genus Rhipicephalus; species Rhipicephalus annulatus. The sequence continues at coordinate 346,209 of WOVY01010726.1, forward strand.
TACATATAACAATGTTGTCGTGTTGACTCCTCGGCAGGCAACTGTTTCCAATGCACACTACTTTTCACGCTAAAAGCAAGACATTTTTCTGACACCCCCTTTTTCCCTGAGTCGCCGTTACCACAGTGTTACAGACATGTCAATACTGTCACGGGGTCGTGACGTCGACGAAGAAGCAGAGTGTACGATGAAGATTAAACTGTTTATTCTGGTAAAGCGCCGTAGTGAACCAGCTGGCGGCTTATTAAGCATTCCAAGTGAAACGGATCGTGCAGGGTGTCCAGAACGTTGTCCCGCGCAGGGACCAAAAGAGCGAGAGTGCGTTGCCTTGTCGCCGAGGGCCGTGGCCTCGTTGCGAACACGGGAGAGAAGCCTGGCTGTGTGGCTCGAGTTTGTGGTGGCAGGTTTGCAGCTTGCGGCAGCGAAAATGGAGGTGAATGAGATTTGTGGCATAAAGGAAAACGTGGCGGTAATGTTAGGGAAGAAGAGTTGGAAGGCAAAAGAGAAGTCAACTTTCAAAATTGCTAGCGCCTGCGTGAAACCTAACTTGACGTGGTAAAGACACATTCTATTGCTTCAGTAGGCTTCACTTAAGAAGGCTTTTCTGTCGACAAAATAAATTGAATAATGAGTTGAAACAACAAAGCCAAACAGCGTACATGCACCATTATATCGATACGTAGCAGACATGGGCCTAGTCGGAGATGAATCATGCCCGAGCCCAGCCGAATGCCGAAGCGCATGGGTCCGAGCCTGGCACAAGCCCGATTCAGCAATCGCTTACTATAGGCCCGACTCGACCCACGGGCTAGCCTGGGCCCATGCAGGACTCTAGTATAGTTGACAGAATAATGAGAGTAACTCCATAGACTCTGTCGTTAAGGTGGGCCACCACTCTGTGCCGCTCAGACCTCGACATACACGAGTAGGCAGTTCAATTAGCTCGCGAGGAGGCGTTGACGTAAGTTTTTGGTGTTCCCCAGTGGGAGATCGCTGCCGCGGTCGCGTCAGATCTTGCCGGACATTTAATGAGGTTGTATTCATACATCTAACAAACGCGTGCTGGTTCCACTGTGAGATATGCTACTGCTATAAAGCTTGTTTATTTTTTTCTTGAAATATCTAGTGAAAATCTGTGGACAATACAAAGTTGTTCGACGACTCTTGCGGATCTTAACGGCTTGTGGAAGTGCAGTGGCTGCAACTCTTGACAGCGCATATACAATTTTTTCTGCTATATATACATTCACTGCAACTATACGAAAATATCTTAGAATATCATCGTATTTATAGAACTAAAGGCCAGTTCGACCTAATCAGTGCTTTGTAGTTAGCAAATGCCGAATATCAAGCAGTACTTCATACGGCTTTCGCATGGTTTTTGTGTTTTGTTTTAGTGAACTTATCACTAAGGGGCCAGAGCCCGTTTAAACTTCGGTCATGCAATCAAGTTTCCAAGTCTTTTATCTCGATGTGTAGCTTACTAATGCTGTTTTCGCTGTCGTTTATTGCTCCTACGGCTGAGACGTAATCATTACATGTCTCATCAAACATGAAAGTTGGCAGACAGCATCTCGTACCGGTGCCATCTACCTCTGGCGCAAAACATTATCGCCTTGTGCTTACGATGCATTAAAATAAAAATGATCTTTTCAGACTTATATAATTTGCGCAAATTCTGTACAGTTTTTTTATGCGTTCTCTTTTGTATCATCATCCTAGAAATCTTCAATTGGTGGTGCTTAAGTCTCAGTTACAAGCAACGCATGTGTGCTTTGAATTCTTCAAGCGATAAGAAGCTGCTTGTCTCTCGGCCTATTCATTCATTGATTTATTTATTTCAAATACCTTCATGGTACAAATGTACATTGTAGAGGGAAGAAAGGGGCAGAAAATGTTAACGTGTAATAATAAATACTTGTAGTGGTTATAGATTTAAAACATGCAAATAAATTATCTTGATGACTCTTTTAACAAATATCAGTTACTATACAACTAAGGCCGATGTACGTTACGTGATAAATACAGCGATCAGAACACCTAGTTGTCCCTGAATTGTTGAAAAATTTGATCATTGGATACACTGCCAAGAGAGATATATTAGAAAAACGTAATGCACAAAAGTAACTATTAGCAAAAAACATTATGGGGGGATAGCGAAAAAAATCATACACAACAAAGGTGTCAAATAGACTAAGTGATGTTAACTTGAAATGAAACTCTGAAGTGTTATTTCGAAATAATTGGTGTTATACTTGTGAGTCATGCAAGTAGACTGTTCCGATATTTAGTCGTTGTGGGGAGAAATTAATGCAAAGGGCCGACTGTGTTGCTGTGCGGAATGTTTGCCTTTTGGCGATGCTCTATGGCAGATGAAATGTATGGTGGTGGCTGAATAAGTATAGAATGTATATATGAGTCGTGTTAGTGGATTTTATAAAAGATACAGAGTCGAGATTGTTTTCGGCGGTGTGATAGCGGTGGAAGATGCACGATGTCCTAGATTTCAGTAACTCTCGCAGCTTTTTGGTTATTGCATGGAATTAAACAGACTGAGCGATTTAGTATTTTTCCTAATATTTTGATATGGTTTTCATACATATGGTGTCTTATACCTATAATGCATACTCAAGTATATCGAGGCACCCTCGGAAACCTGAAAAACCACTGTGACTGTAGCTTGTACAAATATATTGGTTTTAAATGTTCACGTCTCATTGAGCAGACTTTTTAAAGCGTTTTTTTCTATCATAATGCAGATGCACGCTAGAAAGCTCCCTTAGTACCTGAGCAAATTTAGCCACGATTTATCACTCACTATTTTTAGGTGGCATATTTTTACAGAAGCATACACATGCATAAACACAGAATATATGCTTAGCATTAAACTGTGGGATTTATAACTTTTTCGGATATTGAGTTGAGAATTATGATCTATAAAACTGGCATCTGTTGAAGCAACGCACTGAAAGTAAAAGCTGGAGGAGCAATAAATTAGCATTGAAGTTACACCGCTGAACTTAAGCAGTTTCCATTGCGACCAAACGTATAGTTAGTTTAATTTTGTCTGAATACGTATATAACTCTTTTTGCAGTGTGGTGTTTCCAGCATGGCGTGCCCTCCTCGTTGCAAATGCATGATGACTGCACGTTCAAGTAAAACAAGAGAAGGGGTGTGTGGGGTTCCTAGAGCCAGAAGCCGAAGCCGAAGCAGAAGCCGAAGTCGAAAACAAAGTGCAGGCAAATAAACACACTATGTGTGGAAATCTTTAGATCTAATTTGTTCGCTTTTTTGAAAAACAAGAAGCACTGTCTTGCTGCCGGGTGCAGTTGTTCCCTGAAAAGAATATGCTGTATTTAGGAACTGATAAAATTATGTCTTCTTCATACAGCTCGTAAGAAAGGCACCACGTGACGTTTTACCGGCTTCTAAGTCATCGCGGTGTCACAGGAAACGGACAGCCGACGATGCCGCTCAGACAACTCTTGGAGGAACTCAGGAAGATACCAATACCACTTTTAGGATCGTAAGCTTCCAGCAGTCCTCGAAGGCATGCACTGGAGATCACTCTATTTATTTATTTATTTATTCATATACCATAAAGTCCCATTTGGTTATTACATAGGGGGGGGGGTAGTTACAATACAGCAGGGTTATGTGCAAAACAGAAGTATTTACACAGAACACGAACAAAATAAAAAAGGTAAATGCAGAAACAATTTTCGCACCAAAGAAGACATAGTAATGTAGCACTCAATGTGGCATGAAACGATGTGTGCGATGACTGATGTAATATTGGCACTAGACTAAACGAAAGAAAGCCACAAAATGTTATGGTTCTACATTCCACATCTCAATTAATCGGCGGATAAACGTGTCGTGACCACGCACAGTTACAACATCACTTGGTAGTTTATTCCAATGATAAATCGCAAGAAACAATGGTGAGTCACGAAGGAAGTTAGTACGGGCAAACATGGGCTGTATTTTGTAAGCATGATCCACATGTGGAAAAATGCGATGAGCAGGTTTAATCTGTGAATGTAAGAAAGATAGCTCACAGAAATAAAGCTTGTGGAAATGAGACAGCAGTGCGATAAGCCTACGTATCTCTAGAGTCGGTAAATTCAACGACGTTTTAATAGCTGTTATGCTATATACCTGAGAATATTTTCCTGCAATAAAGCGGGCTGCTTTGTTTCGAATGGCCTCAAGTTTATGAATAAGGTATTGCTGGTTCGGATTCCAAATAAGGGCGGCGTATTCCATTTTCGAGCGAACAAAGGTTGTGTATGCGAGAAGTTTGGTGGATTGGTTAGCAGAGTGCAAATTTCGTTTAATGAATCCTAGAGCTCGCAAAGCCTTACTGGCTATTGCCTAAACATGAGCACTCCATGAGATGTTGTGTGCGAGATGAACTCCTAAGTATTCAATTGGGTTCACATTTTCCACTAGACTATTGTTCATCATGTAAGAATGCAGCTCAGGTTTCGTAGTTTTTGTAAATTGAATATACTTTGTTTTTGAAGCATAAATTTATATTTGCCATTGGCAGCACCATCGGGTGATTTAGAACTATGCAACAGTGGTAGGAACTATCACTATAGTTCCTACCACTGTTGCGTAGTTCATCCCGGAACTGGAATGAATCCGGAATTATTTCACATTTTTGCAACCCCGGAATGAAATGGGAATGACACGGCGACAAAACTTCGAGGAATGAAGTAGGAATGAGCTTAACCGCATTTTCCACAGAATGAAATGGGCTTGGAACTGCAGCTTTTTTTGAAAATACAGCTAATTTTTGTTGACCTGCTGTTGTTTGAAACTTCAAAAGTTTGCAAGTCAGACTGTCGAACTCACCAATAAAAAAGCAATTTAAGAAGGCTCGGCTGATTACAAGCACATTTATATGCCACGCACTTACTCTGATTCGCCCTTTGTATGAACTGTGTCGCTCTAAACTTTTTTTTCTTTTCATAGGGTAACCATAGCTCTATGCTATGGTATTCGTCTTGTGAAACTATACGGTGGCGGCTTACACACCTTACACCTTGTGCTTTTTTCTCCCTCCGTGGCGCATCAGCTACTTGCTATCTCCCCATTACTTACTTTCTTTTTGCTTCTGTCGCGCTCGACGACTCAGATGCATATTCCCAAATTGCTTCACTGAGTTATGATGCATACTGACTTCGGTACCATGCTTGTTTACTGCAAGCTTTCGTATACCGTATTGCGAAGTCTCATAACTTAATACCCTTCCACTTCCCCTTTTTTGCAATACTGTCCCCACTGCTTACACACACGTGTGCCTTTGCCTGAAACTATGTCACAAAGGTCTGTAGGTAAGTGCAGCACACATTCGCACACAATGAATTGTGTGCTGTGTGAAGTGTGTGTGAGATAAACTGTTGTATAAGATGAACCCTACATAGAGAGATGGAAGAGACTTTTGAAAGCACTGTTTCAGGTAGCCAATCAAAGCAGGCGATCCCACCTAACAAAGGCAGCACCTCCCAAAATCCCTACACAGCGATTCGCTACTAAGTCGTCATTTTATCATTTCTTCATTCGATCATAGACAATGATAAAATATCATGCGTTTGCTCATGCACTCCGAAAAAAAAAGGTCAGCTTATTCAGCAACTAAATAGTAACCGTTTACTCGTAACAAAAAGCACTAACCACCTAGTAAGTTAAGGTATTAGATGCTGAATAGTGAAACTTGATAGTTAACAAATAGTTTGTGTATAGAGCTGACTCGAATAAATTATACATTTAAGCTTTAGTGAAAGTGTGTTTATATGTGCATGTTCATTGCCACATTAACGTAATTCATTTACAGAAGTACATATCCGATAATATTCCAAGTGCGATTGTTCACGTAGATTATTTGGTCGCTACTAATTACATCACGTAATTTCCATGCAAGAACGCATTACAGAAACATACGTAGAGGCATGAGCAATTCACAGACGAGGAAGTACACGCAAACGCGCCCACAGAATATCAAGACGTAGCCGGTGTCGTACACTGTAGCAGCCCTTTGAAGGATATATAACCTCCTACTTCAAAATAGACCACTGTGTACTGATTAACAGCCATAAAATTTAGCAAATTATGGACGTTTTGTGCACGTCACCTTCTGTCCGTCCATTTATGTGTGCCATCACTTAGCACAAAAATTTTATTTCAATGTAATCGACAAAAAAGGATTCGTCTAAATTTCTCTTGATGGTGTCATGATTCATGCATGATATACTAATAGTAATATTAATTACTGAAGTTCCCCGTTTCAAAACCACCATATGTTTATGAGAGACGCTGTGGTGGAGGTTTCTCGAAACTTCGACCACTCAGGGGTTCGTCAACAAGCACCCTAAATCTAAGCACACTGACCTCAAGTATTTTCGCCTCCATTTAAATGGAAGTGTTGATGAACTCTGGCATAAAACAGATTATTTTTTTATAATTGAGGAAGCTTCCACAAGCGTACACTCTTCTTTGTTTGTCTGAGGTTTTATGTTTCTTTCCTCCTCAATTTATTTTCAGTTTTCTTTTTTAGCTTTTTGTTTTTCTCTGTAATTTCATTGTGATTTCTTTTTTGTTTGTTTCTCTGTCTCTATTTCTTGCTTGCTTCCTCTTTCAATATTAGTATGTGGTTCGTGTTGCCTTATACCTCCAGCCGTAGTTCTAATGTGTGCACACTATAAATTCATCAAGACACTCGAAAAATAAGCAGAAGAACACTGATTCTTTGCGCGAGAGTGCGCACATTATACTACAAAAGGCTTGCTGTATGTGGTTGTGCCAGTGTTACACTATACGACGATGACAGCAAGGCTTGCCGGTCTAAAGCCTAATTAGCGATATATATGTCAGATAATAATAATAATAATAATAATAATAATAATAATATAATTATTATTATTATTATTATTATTATTATTATTATTATTATTATTATTATTATTATTATTATTATTATTATTATTATTATTATTATTATTATTATTATTATTATTATTATTATATTTTATGCAGTTCGAAGTCCCAAAACTAACAAAAACCAACATACGCCGTTGTAGAGGGCTCCAGAAATTTTGAACAATCGGGAAAAAATCAGTTTTTTTCACGTTTTTTTTCAGAAATTTTGAAAAAGGTGTATAAGAAATTTCTCAGCCTAAGACAATAGTTTATGTGAACTGTCAAAAGCCATAACTTTCATCATGTAAATAGCGAAGTCTTTGTTTAACAAATCGAAGGCAGGCCCAAGCATCCCCGCGAATGCGTTTCAGTTCCCTGTGAATGGGTGCCGCTCCTACAATTGTTACGGCAGTCGGAAAAAAAACTCAGATGTGTCTTCCGTGGCTACTTCGGCGTGGCCTCGACCATGAAAGCAGGGAACAAGGTGGTAAAAAGATCAAGTGTACCGCTTATTCAGAGTCAGTATCAGTGGCTTCAGCAGTAGAATTCTTCCTCATGTTTAGATGTGCGTGTACAAAAACAAGCTTTTGAATGGTTTTTATACGCAGCCTGTTTCTACGCAGAGTATGAATGTTTGCGAAGTCGGACCAGTTCCGCTTACAAGCAGCTGATGATGGCGGTATCTGTAAAAAGTTTCGAGCCAGAGGCATCGCTGTTTTACTCGTACATATTCCTTCCCACTATGTCGAAGGAGGAATGTGGTTAGCAGAAGCCAATAGTCCGGGTCTTGACCATATGCCTGCATTGGTCTTGTATTCTGCCACATTGGAGTACACTTTCCCAATTTCGAGGTTCATGTGCGTACTGTGCTTCAAGATTCAGTCAAACGCAGACAAGACTTCTTCGTCAGTCAGATTTTTTCGCCTGTACCTTGGGTCAAGTAAGCTTGCTGCACAGTGCACGGGTTTAACTGGAAACTCTTTGCGTGTCTTAAGGCTCTTTCGGCGAGATCTCGCTAACTCTTCGAAAGAACAGAGCACTGAAGATTCGAGTTAATCTCTTCCGCTAGATTGTGAAACAAATTTGTGACGTCGGACAACAGGGCTTCGTCACTTTCTACAGCTTTATAGCCATCGCAATGGGTTGCAGCAAGTATGGCGTGATTTCAATGCAAACCAGAACTCTTCTTCGTCCAGAAAACCAGCCTTAGAGTCTTGTCGAACTTCAAGTTTTCCAATATAACTATTTCCTGCAAAATCTCTTGTTTTTCAAGCGGCTTGCAAAGGAGAGACAGACACCACTCCGTCTTGTCTTGCTTGGAAGCTTCAGGCTGCAGCTCATATTTTTTTCCCGTACTTAGATTCCGGCCTTTCTTTGAATGTGGCCAATATCACATGGGTATTCTTCACGTACTTGATTATATCTTTCACCTGCTTGTGCACATTGTGGATTGTTCCAAGTGTAAGGAGATCATTCATCAACAGGTTCAGAGAGTGTGCGGCGCAACCACGTGCTGTAACATGAGGAAATCGCTCAATAACAAGAGCCCCATGCTGCTTTCATATTGCTTGCATTGTCGGTTACCAGAGCCTCTACCTTTTAGCTACCGATCGATTACATAACAGCACAGATTTCTCCTGTCATATAGGCCGCAGTATGCCTGTTGGTGCCGGAGGTGACGGACTTGAAAAACAATGGCGATTGTGTGCAGAGTACAAAGTTTATAACTGACTCTCCTTCGACGTTAGTCCAGCCGTGACAAGAGTGATACATGAAGCCTTTTCAATAGAATTATTCATGGATACGGTAGCCGCCTCATACTCAGCATCAGGCAGTGGACCAGCCAAGCTGTGCCGGCTCGGGGGCTTGTAAGATGATCTGAGTGCTTTGAAAGCTGCCTGCCATAGTCATTTGTAACCAAGGAAAACAGCGAGTTGGAAGCATATATCGCCTTTGCCAACACTTTATCGGCGTTCTTCTGCGCCTTGAAGTGTAATCGTATCGACGAAGTGAGTAACCATTCCTGTCGCTGAGGCTGCACTGCTTGCTGTGCTGCTTACTCCGCCGTTATTGTCTCTGAACCGAGACTGCTATATGAAGGGCTGCGAGAGCGGCTTCGTGGTGACACTTCCTGTCTTGGGTATTTAACGCACTGAGCAATGTGCTTGAAAAAGCGAGTCGCGTTGGGAGAAGCGTAGCTGCTGTTGCAGTAGTTACAGACAGCGGGTCCCTGTTTTTTGCCAACGGTCTCTCCGACTGTGAAGTGCGCTCACACTTAGTGAATTGGGAGTACCATTGCATAATCTGCTTCCACACAGCTTGATAATCGCACTTCCACCACAGGTTGCACAGTGCACAAAGAAAGTCAAAATGGATGAGTAACGGGCACCAAAACATGAGAAATCGCTCCTCACCAACGAATCTACTCTGACGCGGGAGCAGACAATAAATGATGTCGATGGCGAGAGGGCAGCCGTCGTTTGGTGTTTCGGCATCATGTGCGACGTTGCGGTTTCAGGTTCCGCGTTTCGGTTTCGCGTTCAATGGTGAGTGTTGCCTAAGTTTTACTTCCCACGCAATTTTTCGGCGGAAATTTTGGCGCAATTTTTCATATACGCCAAAAGAACTTTGATAAACCAGTTTTTTTCCCGAAATTTTTCTGCTGTTTTACCCACGTCGCATTCTAGTAGCAAAACTACTCACTTTTCTTTCTTTTCTCTTTCGCGCGTCTATTTCGCTCTTCGCTTTCTTTCCATCTTTATTCCCCGTTCTCCCTTCCCTTAGTGCAGAGTAGCAAACCGCATGCTCCAATTTCTGACAAACCTCCCTGTCTTTCCCTCATTTTATTCACTCTCTGTCTGAGCACCCGGACCTACTAGATGTTAAGAACGTCCAGAAATTGTTCTGCTTGAGAAAGCTTGCAGGAAATGTAGAAACAAATGAGCGCGGTCTAACTCTTGTAAATCTAATTATCACGAGAATAATATGTTCAGTTTCGTTGTTTAGCGACTATACACGCAGTGGTTAATTAGGCAAGGCTTTTGTTCTACCTGTTATTTTTATGTATAGCCATGGTGGGGGCTGCAATATCATTAATTTTTCGCACGCTTCCAAACTTGCTAAGGCATCTCTGTAAGATGATACCATGGTCTCTCAATACAGTATTGAGGAACTAAGGCATACATGGATATTCAGCTTAAATAATGGCAGTTAATCAGCTGTTCATGGGACTTTGCTGCCCCTCTGGGAGAAGGAAACACTTCCGGAGGAATGAAAAGAAAATGAATATGACGCAATATGCAGTAAACAAGTGACGTCCTCTTGTTTTTGGCACTAGCGCGAAATTCGATTTCAAGTCAGTTTTCGTTGGCTCCTGATCAATAAAGTCTCGTACTAAGGCGATAGTAATCTTGTAGTCAACGCAAGCTAAAGGAATACCGACTATGCAGTGCTGCAGTACCGTTTAATTCACGTTGGCTTTACTTAAAGCTTATTTCTGATAATTTTATAACGCATTCGTGGCATCCTCCGCAATTGAGTTCAAAGGCCAACTCTTGTGATTTGTCGAGGTGACTGCATCGTAATGAAATTCATTAAGTGCAATATTCGTACGTTTTGCCCATTTATGCCAAAAACAAGTTCAGCACTTACGCAGACAGGTTTCAAAATAATGTGCTTATTATATGCTTATTAATTTGCAATTTGAAGCAGTGCAAACACTGCTTCAAAACAACCTACATGGCTTGCCAGAGTTATAGGCACTATTTTGTGTGTTACGTCAACTCTGCAAGGCCACGGAAGTGACGGAACTTGGGAGCCATTGCAGCGTCTCATTGTCTGCTGTAGATCGTGTGTATTTGGCCGACGCATCTTTGTTCTAGTGTGTGACAGCCTTCTTTCTCCACGTGGATGGGTGTGCTATGTGTGGTCAGTGGTATTGCGTTGTGGGCCGCATACGATATCAGCTACAAAACACTCGCGGCTGATGACTGCAAGTTTGTCTCGACCACAAGCTGTTTTAGCTAGAGCTGCTACTTTCGGCACGCAAAGTACTGTTGATATCCCGCATATTAAAAAGTGCACATGCACTAACTTTAAAGGGGCCCAGCCACACTTTTCGAGCATGGTCAGAAAACGCTGCCGATCGTTAGTAGAGGCTCCCGACAACACATGAGCTACATATTACAGTGCAGCACATGGACAGGAATAAACAATAAATTATCAAAGTCAGCTGAAAATAACTTTCTATTTATTGACAAATAACGAAAAAAAGCCCACCAAGCCCATCTATTAGTCATTGGCTGAATTTAACATGGCACGCTCGGTTGTTACAAAAGTCGCCCCGAGAGGCCGCCACTTGTCCACGCGTGAAAGTGTGATCGCACTTAAAAAGCTGCGTATTCAAAGAAAAAAAGTAGAAAAAATTCTCAATTTCACGAGGTGCAACTGACGTTTTTTGTTTGCCCATCCCATTCCTTCCTGCCCAGCTTCCAGCGCTTTCGTCGGGACGAGAGAAAAGAGAATATGATTGCAGCGTGTGACAAATATTTTCAGCTCCGCTCGTACTGGACGAATTCTTAAAATGTTGCGTTCAATTCGTAAGGTAATACAATTTTCCAATGAAATAATTACATGGTTACTCAAAAAAGGGTTTCAGAGCCCTTTTAACGTATTGAAACACTTTCTACAATGAATAATGAATGCACTGTGTCTACAATTATTGCTATGTGTTAAGGTGTGCATCGTGGGAAAGGTGGCTGTGAAACTTGGCTCATAATAATAACCGATCTTATCGAAGTCATACTGCTCTCTAAAAACTTATGAGCTCTTTTCATGACCATATTAAAGCGTTTTTTTTGGCAATATACATGATAAAGGCCCCGTGCGCCCAGAGTAGCGTGTACGTTAAAGAACCCCAGGTGTTCAAATTTCCAGAGCCCTCCACTACGGCGTCTCTCATATTCATATGGTTGTTTTGGGTCGTTAAATGCTCCCTATTCTGATTATATTATTCTGAATATATTATTATTATTATTATTATTATTATTATTATTATTATTATTATTATTATTATTATTACTTTATAACGCACTTATGGCGAGATCATTTTAGCCCATTGTCGCAGCACTTCATGGTGATGCTCGTTGACCTCTGATAGAGACACTGTATATGCAACCTTATGAATAGCAGAGTTGCGCGTCTGTTTTCAAAACACCGCGAGCAATCATGCACTGCGGAGAAGCTGATGCACAGGCAGCGCCCGTTATACATGGCTGCACCGCCGAAAGCAGTTGCCGTTTACCTAGAATCAATGAAGTCGCCATCGTTCACATTATAGCTCGTTAACTACAAACTTTTGCTTTTCTCTGTATCAGATTCATGTCCTTAAGATTCGACAACTGAATAGTCACATTCATTCAGCACCGGATTTGAAAACGTACTGAAATAATCGAGACGGTAAGGTTAGCGAGTGGCGACGGGTGGTCCCAATCCGGGAACTCGAGCGCATATATCACGTGTTTGTCATATCTTTATCTCCATAGCCGGCGTCCCTTGACGTGGCGGCAATGGCAACGAGTGGTATTTGGCAATGCGCTATGCCTTTGCGTTACCGGAATACCAAAAAATAACTTACCTCTCGGGATACAGGCCTCTTGTTACCCTTTTTTCATTACCAGTCATAGACACGCCGAGCACGTCGACTGGTGACTAGCGACATGCTTTGTCGATTGGCGGCAGGCTTAAGCGAATCACCTGAAAAAACAGTGTGGGTTCGCCACACAGCTATGGTGCCTAGTCAGGCAAGATGGCGGATCAATGTGCAACTTTGCTCCCTTAGGAGTATGTACAGTAAACTCTACCTAAATATACAAGGACACACTAAACTCGCTGTTTTCTCGTGTATGCCGCGATGTTCTGAAACAGGCTATATCGACCTTGGTCTTACGGAAATAAGAAAAGAAAAGCGGCTTGCAGGTCTAACCTCGCCACAGCGTTGCTGCAAAATTTCAAGACAACTCTGGCGGGACCTCTGTTATTCAAATGTAAGGCTGCAGAAAGCCTTTTAAGTGATAGTGTAGATTATTTTTTTTCAGATTATCTGGCGCTTGAAGTAGAACCAAGGGCCGTAAAATGTGCTAATAAATGTACTAACTGTAAAAGATTTACGTCACGAAACCCCCCATATGTCTACGAAGTATGCTGTAATGGAGGTATCCAGATTCTCTGGCTCTCAGCGATCTTTACCGCACCACTATAACAATGTACATGGGCCTCTAGCACTTCACCTCCATCGAAACGCAGCGACTGCCGTCATTCGACTTTTTGTCCTTTTAATCAACAGTCGAACACCGCAGTGGAAAATTCATCAATGCAGGGTCTCTTTCCACTTGATGTTTGTTCTTGCTTTCTAAAATTTATCTTTTTAAACGTCATTCCTAAAAGCTCTATCCGTAAATATTGTCGCTTCTGAATTTTTTGATAGTGTTTCTTCACGGCTTCGATAAAACGTTGTGTTGTGTCCGTCCGTCCGTCCGTCTGTCCGTCTGTTACAAATGAAGTGCTAACATTGGATAGCTTGGCTACATTTAGTTGCGTTCCGCGTGGGCTGTAGTTCTTTTTTACAGCGAAAGATGTTATGAGATCACAACTCGGGTTACGCCCTGTTGTACGCTGCCGCCACCGGTGTCTGTAACCACATCGGGAAAATTAGAAAAGAAAACCTAGCATTAATGACACAGTGGGGCTCGAACCGTGTAAGCTTGGTGCCAGCCCAGTATTCTATACCACAGAGCTACACCGGGGATAGTGATTTGCTGCCAAACTTGCCTCAGGCAGGCTTGATGTCGGGAAAGCAATCGCGTTAATATGACTTATAAACCATTTTAAACAGCGAAAGAACAACCAGTGGTCGCACAATGCGAGTAGCGTCACCAGTGGGCCGTCCAATGCTCCAACTATTTACAAAAGCTTGTTCTTGTCCCCTAATAACTGTAGCGCATATCCACTTCAGCCATAATTCCTCATAATTGGCATACCCCAGCGACACATGCCCATCATGTGGACACACAGTGACACTCGCACACATGCTCTGGGAGTGTAGAACAACTCCTCCCGACTCTACCTCAAGCAAGTGGGAGAGGTCCCTCAGGAGCTCACTTCTCGCCGACCAGCAATGGGCCGTCCAGCAGGCACACGAAGTGGCCGCCAGGAACTCCCTGTCGATCCCTACGTGAGAGACGCCCGCTACGCGTTAAGCGCTTTTTGCAGGACTGAAATAAAGTTTCGTTTCATTCCATTCCATTTATTCACTGCATGAGCAATTGGCACAAAATGCCTTGCAAGTGTTCAGCGTATACCACGCTTCTCCAAAGAATAAAGAAAAATAGCATAACGAATGCCGGCCTACTACCAAAATAAATTTATCATTATTGACCAAGTGGGTATCAAGCAAGTCTGCTTGCAGTAGTTACCCAATGAGTTTTTCGAAAAGGCTCTGAAAGGCCGCTGTATCTAGCTTTCGCTGTGACTTTGCTGTGCCTTCCTCGCAGGCCGGGCGTTTTTACAGCGAAAGCTGTTATGAGACCAAAACTCGGACCACCGGTGTCCATGACCACATGATGCGAAATTAGAATAAAAAACTTAGCTCCAATGACACAGTGGGACTCAAACCCGGGTTTGCTGGGTGCCAGCCCAGTATTTTACCACTGAGTTACGCTGTTTTTTTATTTTCTGAGTTACGTCGGTGCTTGTAACTTGTCAAACTTGCCTTAGGCAGGCTTGACCTAGCCACTGTGAGACAGTGGTGCTCGAACCCGTGTCTGGTGGTTGCCAGCTCAGCATTCTACCAATAAGCTACACCGGTGCTTTTTTTTCCTTACATGGTATTTAATACAAATTTGGCCCACGTATATACATAGCGTACAACATACATAGGATTAAGCCGACAAATGTTCAATAGACGTTACAAAGTAAATTTCATACAACACTGTGTTTAATGGGGTATTTAAGTAGCCTACTTCATGAACTAAGCATACCAGTCCAGTTGAACTTACAGTTGGTCATAAATGTCCCTCAGTCGCACAGTCTTTTGCGAAAAGTGGCATCGCGAAGACACCATTAGTTCCACATGCCTGTCTAACACGCAAGATTTCCATAAACGATGCATGTCCATCACCAACGGCATGTCAACTGGCATGTCATTACATTTGGGTTGTATAAGATAACGGATGCTATGAAATTTTAAATCTAGGTGTTTTTTGAAAGCCCTCTGCAGGACGTCCAAGAAAAGAATGGTGTCCTTACAAGTAATAAAGCAATCTTCCATTCTTTGTGCAATTTCACAGAGGCGACCGTTAATTGAGATTACAAATATGCTTTTGGTGTTTAACAAAGTTATTACAGGTACTTTTTCTGTATGCACTTTGTGAAAAATGTATTGGTTATTGGTGAAATAGGCTTTTTGTTACACGTAATATCATGTCATGACCAGAAATTCTCGCTTATAGTGAGCGGTAAAGTGGGGCCGGAAGGAGCACGTCCAATGCTGCGTAATATAGGTCTTTCCTTGAGCTAGAGAGCAAGTACTCATTGGATAATCTTGCTGTCAAAAAACGCACTGATTCGTATACTTCACGCATGAACCCTTGAAGATAGGAAGGCGATGCAAAATCAGAAGACACCACTAAATTCGGTAAACATCTTCGAAACTCACTTGCAAGAATGTTCGAAGCAGTGGATGAGCACAGTCACGAAAATAGGAAAAGTGCCACACCAGTTGTCTAATAAAGAGGTGTACCAACCCAAGACCACCTGCGCAGAACGATCTAAACATTGTCTCAACTCATTGGTTCATAGGTTGATGACAAAATAAAAGTAGCAAATATATGGCGGAATTTCTGTATGAAAACTCTCGAACAACAAATCTTTTGTAGTAAATAGAACCGTTTTCTTGTCAGAAACAGATTGCATGCTTTAGTTCTGCCAAAGCTAGAGAGGTTGTGACGTGTAAACGTGTGAGCATAGTGCCTTAGGGTAGGTACACGTTCTTTCTAATAATATGCACTCGATTGATATGCATCTCATGGAACGCCTAGGTCTTTTGGCGGAACACAAGACCATTCTATACCCTGAAAATGGGTTGGTTTATATATCCATGGGCCAAAACACAGTCCCAAGCTTTTAGTAAAGTTCATTCGTGCCCCCGAAAATTTTCCAAATTCTCCGAGTGTCGACATCACCAGTTTTGTTGACATAACCATCACCACGAACAGCCCTGTTTCACAGAAAAGTTAAGAAACACGGGTTTTGAAAAATAGTCATTAAAAAATAAATGGATTGAACATTCAATCTAGCATGGTTTCACAACTTCAAATATAGTGGAGCCAACGTTGGCAGGTTAGAGAAGAGAAAACAGAAAAGAATGGTGAACCGATCAAAGGCTTTCGCTAGTCTTCTTGTAGTATTACCAGTTGTTTATATGAGTGTGAACAATGTCTCAATACTGTGCGAGCAATGTGTATATTAGCCTTTATTGAGCAACCTTTTAAAGCGCACCTCTAATGGGCCCCAATAGATATTGACATTGCAAATTAAAGTCTGTTTGCAAGTACCTTTGCAAACATTTTGTAGTCAACGTTGCTCAATGTAATTGGTCTGTAGCCATCAAAGTGACGAAGTGTTCCTTTGAGCATTTCGGGATTAGAACAATGTGGCTTAGAGTAAAAGAGCGAGGAAGCATCTCCAGATTGAAGTCAGCGTGAACATGTTGAGTAGTACAGAGCACAGTATGGATTTTAAATGTTTTGAAAAACTCGCCGGATATTTCTTCAGGTTTCAGCGTTTTTCAGACTCTAGCGTAACTGTTCAATGGCGAGTCTTATTTCTTGTATAGTGAATGGCCCACTAATCGGTTGACATTCCTCGTCAGCTAGAAGAGCCACAAATTAAAAAAAACTGCGTCACCAGATATTCATTTTCATTCTCAGAAGAGGCGCTGAACATTTCTTTGTAATAAGTTTCAAATTCTGACAATTTCACTGGAATCATTGACCAATAACCTCCCAAGTGAAGGTCTTGTATAAACTTGATTTTACCGTTGCGGTAGTCATCGAGTAAGGCTTGACATGTCTGAATTCAAAATACGAGTCTTGCAGAATAGAACGCTAACACCTCTGTACCCCACAGCGTCATACCTTTAGAGTGCATTTTTGGCGTTTGCATTTTCGGCTGTATAGCGACGAGGGGCCTCATTCTCAAATTCATTTTGGTTTAGAAGATTTTGCTTTAACATGTTTTGTTCTAGCTCTCTGTAAAAGCCCATCACAGATCCAATTTCTATAGTTATTGCACGAACTTCATGTTTGAATAATTTTGAAGAGGCGAACAAAGGCATGTCAGTCGACAAACAGTTCCTCAGTGTTACGTGGGTAAGTGCAGTAAACTCTTGGTTGCCCGCAATTGAGGAGTTGAGTTTCCAAAGTGCTCTTGTGGTCTGAAGTTAGGCCGAATGTTGCTGCCTATCTGCCCTACAACGTTGCAGTGATCTGAAAAGGAAATAGGCTCTGTTTTGCATGACATGTCACGGGAAATAAGAGGTGCTGAAACGTAAATGCGATCAAGGTGTGTATGTTCTCTTTCTTGTGCATGCGTATACGATGGCATGTTATTGAGTGATGCAATATTAACTAATCTCACATTTTCAACCATAAGCAAGAGCAGCTAAGCACTCCTGTCATTGCGAATAAGCCCGGTAAAATTGAGTAAATTACAGATGCAGTTCAAACCACCTATGAGCACAATGTTGCTGCCAGGATCTAACAAGGTAGTGAAAGCTTCAAATAAACTAGTGAGCCGTGGTGCGTCATTAAAGCATACACATTAGTTACGTGCAACGGCAAACCATACATTACAAAATCACATTGTATCAGCCGCCCTTCTTCGTCGACACCAGATGCTATAGATGGATTCAGTAAATTCTTCACGAGAAACAGAAGGCAGCCCGTCGAAAGGTTCTCAGCATGTGACACGAATACATCAAATACCGAGAGATAAGGCCACAAGACCCTCTGTTTACACACTTCACTCAAGGTATATGTAAACTGGTAGCGTAACTTCAATAAAAGACCATGAATCCAGTAGTCGGTGGCTCTTTGCCACCACCGCCATCTACGTTAGGAGGCGACAACTAAACACAAAAAACAAAAAAAGAAATGACGTCTCAACCGGAAGCACTTGCGACGTTGCGCATTTGTCCTACACGGCGCGAAATTGAATTTTTCCTAATTCCTGGCCTGCTACGTGCCTTCATTATGACGCGATATTACTGTGCCTTAATTGTGTCTCGCTAATTGAATGCGAGTGAAAAAAGAAACAATATTAACAAGATTGAGGAAGCAAAGTTGCTTTACTAGGAAATTGACGTGCTTGCAATACGCACAAGAAAATTCGCAGAGGCAATTGTAAGACAACTGTTCACGAGCACGATAGCATAATAGTTCCAAAACTCACGTTGCCCTATTGTTGAAAACTACTGCAGTGAGACAGCAGTTTTGAAAATATAGCTTTGGCAGCCGTAGAGTACAGCATCTGGTTGCTTAGCCTGTCGTGTTTACAGTCACCAAAGACAAAGGCACGCCGGCCGTGTGTCAGCAAAAGCAGTTAGCAGTCACAGGAGTGGCTATCTACACATTCTGTGTGCTATACTTGAGCTTTGAATTGCACATAAATAATAAATAAACTTCTGAAGCTACGCACGAAACCATCACGAAACAGTGAGCAATGCCTCCTTGACCTGGTGACGCGCCAAACTAAAGAACACGCACAGACAAGTTACGATAGCATATTGCCTGGATACGCCCCCACATCTGTTGGCCCATGTCACCAGACTGCTTGCATGTGCCCGCTGTTTTGAAACAAAACAAAAAATGGGTGCTCAACCACATACTAAAAACCAAAGCTTAACAAAACTAACCTGAAATTTTATTGTAACAAATAAGATTAGAACTATTGAAAATAGACGTATAAATAATTTTTTTGTTCTCGCTATTTGTCCCCCCTTCACCTAGTTGCACTTCAATGGTCACGCAGTTGTCGAGGTCTGTCGCAATCAATTTGAGACCGCTTTTGGTTCGTACTTAAGCAACCTAGTTATATTGATCTTGCTTCACTCTTGATCTTCGTTTCTTGAACGACAACAAAATCGAGATGTCGGCTGAAGAGTACCGGAAGACATGCAGGTTATATACAAACCAAAGGATGTGGCTGTTAGAAGAACCTCTCCGTTGGTTGTCTCTAAATTTATCCCTTCCGGTGGTCCTTTCCTTTAGAACAACTGAAAAGGAATTAACCCACAGGAACGTTTGCGAGGCCGTATGCGATTTTCTGAAGGTAACAAAACGAATGGAATGTTAAGCTGAGGCATAAATTCACTTTACTTCAAATATTATTAGCTTGTTCGTTTTTCATATTACCTCTATTTATTTTATTTCTCATCTATTTTTTAACAATTGGTTCTTTGTTTAAATATCCTTATTTAAATAATCCGGCTGGTAAAACAATCTCATCTCACAAAAGAGGCACCGTCCGTTTCATAACCGATCCCCCGTGGTGGGTGACGCCAAGACTCTGAGAAACAACCAACAAACCAACCTAC
Organism: Rhipicephalus annulatus; assembly: GCA_013436015.1. Classification (NCBI taxonomy): domain Eukaryota; kingdom Metazoa; phylum Arthropoda; class Arachnida; order Ixodida; family Ixodidae; genus Rhipicephalus; species Rhipicephalus annulatus. The sequence continues at coordinate 365,789 of WOVY01010726.1, forward strand.
CGGCAGAGCTGCACCTGCTTCTGCTCGAATCATAGTCCACATACGTTGACCAGTGAAAAAGTGACTCTCTGCAGCAGCGCCATGGTGTCTGAGTTCTTTTCACAGTTGCATTCGCCGGTCTGGTGGAGAAAGGGCCTGTGAATGCACCCCGTCTCCAGTACCCGGCGTCCTTGATCATGAGCGTCTGCACTTTCCTGCAGGCTGTGATGACTTGCAACGACGTAACTGACAAGGACAGGCAGTCGAGTCGCTTTCCTCGCTTGGCGTCACGGAGGAAGGAAAAAGGTAAGGAGAGGGCATGCCCAGCCGGCGCAGGGCGTAAAAAATGTGGCGGAAATGACATCATGGCGGCCATATTCAGTAGGCACAATGGCGGCGTTGCTATGGTTACGTGTTGCGCAGTGAAGCTGGTCTAGCAGTGAGCGGCCGCGGCTGGCGGCGGAACGTGTGCCTCCCCAGGTCTCGTGCTGAGCCGTGGCGGACAATATCTGTGCTCTGCGCCGCGTTATTGCTTACGCAGTGTTCTCCTGGCTTGTTACATTACTCTTAGCAACGTTTACAAATCCCTTTGTTCATCACGGGGTTTCAACAGTGCGTAGAACAAGTGCATATCCGTGTGTCGTGCGGCTGATGACGCGGATATGAAGCAGTTAGTGCTCAGCGAAATTGCGTTGGGCACCATGACGAAGCTGAATGACGACGACCGCCTTGCAGGTCAGTGACGGTTGAGCAGTGCTCCTGCTTGTGACAACGGACGATGCTGTTGAGCCCAGCAAGATGCCATGAGGACCATGTGCACATACGTAGTTTCGGGTTGTGTGTGTACAGTAACAACTTGCATGTGCGTATTAAAACACCTTTTCTGTTCCGCTTGGTACACTCTCCACCAGCATTGCATGTAATCTCAACGTAACAGCAACCACGTTCAACTGTCACTAGCACCGTGCTCAAAGTCACCACGGTCGCAGAATGCTGGCGCCAGTGATTTTCACGCGGAACACGGACACAGTGGCAGGACGCTGCGTCGGCCGCGTGGCGGAATCCAACCGTAGAAGGAGCACGGCCGATCTTGTTGTCTGTACAGTTGCTGAATTAATGACGTGAAAGCACTCGCCGTTGTCAGTACATCTAGCGCGCGTTCTCTCGTAGATGCTTCTTTGTCGGCGAGCTGTTACTCCCTGTTATTACTCTGACGAAGTGATTTCGCTGAAGGTGTCCAGCTGGCTCAGAGTGATGAGCCCAGTTCCATTAGTTTCGGACCGTCACGACACACGCGCTGCGCAGCCCACGTGCTTTCCGAGCCGGAAAGGGAGTCGCGCCTTCTGCTTCGCATTCATATGTAAACGAGAAAGGAGAATTTGCCTACTCAATATGGCCGACTTCCGGCTTCATCGCGGCTTCACAACGAATGACGTCAGGCCCGCTCCTTACCTTTCCTTCCTCCGTGTTTGGCGCAGAGTTCGGGGATGTTCGGCGTTTACTTATGAAGGCGTCGGTGCGTCTTCGCACATCGTTAGCAGTCATCTTCGTATCAAGTGAATCATTATCAACACTGCTTCCAAGGCATTCTTTACGAGTGTTTGCCGACCCAGATACAGGGACCGCCAGCTTTCGCCGCTGTCTTTCGCGCCATCTTCTTACGATGCTTGTTCGGATTTCTCTGCTACAGCACAGTCATTAGCCTCGTCGTTGTCGGCAGCATAGCATTCAACAACTACAGCGTGTGGAAGGTCGCCAGTTGCTTCAAGGACATCCGTAGCATACATATTGTTGGCAGTTATCTTCGAAAACGAAGGCGTGCAGCCCGCGGAGAAAGATGCGCGCCAGTCTCGAAATAGATAAGGTGTAGAACACAGAGCGATGGGCAGGTGCCACACTGTGACGTTGTAGCAAAGCGTTGGGAACACCTTTCTGAGCATCGCGTTGCACTGTCACAACAGCGCGATAAACGCTACATCCCTTAGAGTTACTTGTGTGGGCATCTTCAAGTATAAATGAAGACATACAAAAGCATCGAAGCGTTGTTGTGGCGCCTGAGACATGCGGAATAATTGGTTTTTGTTGACAATCGCACAGCTATGAACGCAAAACTTTGAGCAATATTGGTGGGTGCTGCGGATGGGGTTGGCTGTTTGGTGCCGTTTGAGGTATCGTTAGGGCGGACAGACAGACAAGTGTACAGACAGACAGACAGACAGACGGACAGACAGACAGACTGACAGACAAACCAAAATTTTTCTGTCGAAGGTCCAGAAAAAAGACTATCTTCTTTAAAAAAACGATCAAGCACAACAACCTGCAAGCGCTATGCGATTTTTTTATTATGCTTGCGGAAGCAAACCGGTATATTAAGTTCCACACATACGGGTAAGAGAAAACCGATAATATATATATATATATATATATATATATATATATATATATATATATATATTATGACGACTTGGTTGTAGCGAGGTTTATTGGCCGTGAACTCGGGAACGAACAAGCGCAACGGACCCGACAAAGAAGCGCTCGTGCCAAGCAGATGATGATTGTCAGCCAGAACATATGATGATGATTGACTGCTGTTCAGATGAGGATGAAGCGCATAATAGATGCCTACACTGATTGCTCTCTCCTTTGACATCCACTGCAGGACTAGCTGGGCTTGGTGCGCCACGTCGACTGCTGCTGCTTCTCCCTGACCAGCTGTGCGGTGCCTGGTGTCGTGAGCTAGCAGATTTCATTCCGGTGCTTCCTGACTGCTTCAAGGGCACTTTCGTGCTTCCTCCTGTGGGGGAGCGGCCGGATCGGGCGGTGCTGTTAAGCCTATTAACCTGATGTCTCTTTCCTCTCCCGGCCAGGCATATTCTGCCTGGTCGGCGTCCCTTCCTAACGGTGATTTGCCAATCGATCTATTTTTGCGCAGTGGTCTGAAGAGCGTTCCTGTGGCCCTGGTTCCAACCAACGGCGAGTCTATTCGCATGAAAAACCCGAAACTAATTCAGGAAGAACTCCGGAAGATTTCCGATCATTACCAATTGATTACTGAGGTGCGTCAATTTGGGGCGTGGAGGCATCCTGTGCTGCTCGCCGGACCAGGCCTGCATCACAGATCTTCTAAAATGCACAACGTTTGCCTCAAATCCGGTGAGCTGTTTCGTACCTGCCCATTTGGCCTGTGTGAAGGGACTAGTTCGAGGAGTTGCCTTGAGCCTTACACCACCCGAAATACTTGAAATGTTTGCGGCCGCAGGAGCAGTCTCTGTATTTCGATGCTCGCGTAACGTTGAGAACAAAAAGGTCCCCACAGAATCAGTGATTGTGACTTTCGTCGGCACGGCTCGACCAACTGAAATTAAGGCATGGCCACTAATTTATCGTGTTGATGCACTATCCCCTCGTCCACTGCAGTGCAAAAAATGCTGGAGGTATGGGCATACCATCAAGGGATGTAGATCGGATGTGAGGTGTCGCACATGTTCTGACCAACATAAACCCGACGAATGTTCAACCCAAGAGGTGAGATGCTGTCTATGCAGAGGAAATCACGCGGCTGACGATGAAAGTTGCCCCATGAGGACATGTGAGTTGCAACTTCTAGAGATCATCGAACAACAACGATGCTCCCGGCGTAAGGCCCGATCTATTCTTTCTGAGCGCTCACGTGGCTATGCCTCCGTTGCCAACCGGGCAAACCAGATGCTTGACTCATCGTTGCCTGATTTAATAACATCAACGGTGGAAAAGGCCATGACGAAACTTATGGAATCTCTATTCGTGAGCCTAACGGAGTCATTGGCACAAATAGTGAGCACTCAGTTGAATCAAATATTGCAGGGAGGTAACCAACTCACCGTGCCCCCTTCACCAGTTAAGGTTACTGATATTCCATCGGAACCAGGCCCCTCGAAGTCAAAGCCAGACACGCCGAACACTGGCCGTAGAATAATTAAGCCTCTTGTACAAGACCTAGATTGGAGCTCGGACTCCGATTCTCATGTCTCACAACCAGAACAAATGGACTCCGACTCAAGAAATATGAAACGACGTGCTTCTCCTGAGGCACAACGGTCCTCAATTAGTCCTAAATCAAGAAATAAGAGATATCAAAAGGAAAACCCATCAAAAAAAGATTTTTTAAAGGATAGCATGTTAGAGAAAGCAGTGAGTGCTGCTGGTATCTCTTCAAAATAGGGAATTTAAAAGTGCTACAGTGGAATTGCCGCTCCATTTTTTCAGCAGCCACAGATTTACTTCAACTTTGCGATAATTACTCCCCTGATATTGTTGCTTTACAAGAAACTTGGCTTGCAGAAAATAAGTATTTTAGGATTAAAAATTACCGCACATTTCGTCTAGACCGCCCAACTCGGGGTGGAGGTTTGGCAATATTTATCTCATCTAAAATCGCCCATAGAGCTAAAATTATTTATCAGTCATTGGCTTCAGAAAGCGAGATTTTAGCAATAAGCATTACTATTCCTGGGTCCCTCCTATTCTCATTTATTAATGCTTATTTTCCTGCGGGTGTTCTAAATTCTTCCGTCCTAGATACTGCAGTTCAATATTGCCAAAAAGATATCGTATTAGTAGGTGACTTCAATTCTCATCATATATCTTGGGGTTTTAAAACTGATCTGAATGGCAAACGTTTATGGGATTGGGTGAACAATAATAACTTTATATGCATAAACACAAAAACTCCTACTTTTATGTGTAATCAGTCCTCCTCGGTACTCGATCTAACTTTTTCTAACGCTAACCTCTCCATCTTATCATGGTCTGCGATTAACTCGGGAACAAGTAGTGACCATATGCCAATACTGTTCGAGGTGGTATTTCCAACAACCTCCAAGAATAGATCTGCCGTAACACATGTAAACTTTAATGCTTTCGAGAAGTCCTTACAAGGCGCTTTATCTAATAAAACGAATGATGCAGAACTAGACGCAATCAGAATTAGCGACATTTTAAAAGAGTCGTTAAATAAATCAAAATTCACCATTGAAAGCGCTAAACCGTCTACCAACCCTTGGTGGAATGCGGACTGTTCGCGGGCTTATAGACTAAGAAAGGCTGCATGGAAAAAATTAATCTTCAACCAGTGTCCCAGGAACTGGAGTGATTATAAGTATGCAGCCGCTATTTTTAAGAGAACCATCGCTAATGCGAAGCACAAATTTAACAACGACCGATGTGAGTTCCTGTCAAAGCCGGTCAATAGAAAAGCACTTTTTCTTTTTCTGAGAACTCGGAAAGTTCTTCCGGTACAAAGAAATATAGAATCTGTAGTATCATCACCAGTTGAACTGAAGGCCCTTCTAGAAGATATAGCTCAGGGCCTAGAAAGTCGCTTTACGACAGTTCTCTCATACCAAGCCCAGTCCTCCCAAAGGGCTGAGGATTTTGAAGAGGTTACGCCTGCAGAATTAGCAAACGTAGTCAGAACACTACCCCATTCGGCTCCTGGTCCTGATGGCATGACGACATCAGTGATAAAATCTGTGCATAAAATATTCCCACTTGGCCTACTCGAAATTATTAATAACTCACTTAGAAGCTCTTGGATCCCACCTGATTGGAGAATGACAAAAGTGATTCCATTATTAAAAAAGCAAGGCGCTGGGTTTACCTTAGATAATATCAGGCCCATTTCACTTACATCGAACCTAGTAAAACTAGCTGAAAGAATTTTATATAGACGTATAGATCGATGGATGTCAGAAAAACTGACACTGAGCCCATGTCAGATTGGATTCAGGCGTGGTTGCTCCATTTGGTGTGCGCACGTGGATCTCGAAAGCAGAATACAACTTGCTCGCTATCAGAAACAATACTCCGCTTTGGTAACCTTGGATGTCACAAAAGCCTATGATAGCGTGGAGCATGTTAAACTGCTAGATTCACTTCAGAATTTAGGACTGCCTCAATACTTTGTGGCCTGGATCCATGCTTTTTTAGGTGATAGAGAATTTTACTGCTCGCAATCTGGTGTCAACTCTTCAGTATACAGGCAAACGAAAGGTATACCGCAAGGGTCAGTACTATCGCCCTTATTATTTAATGCTCTACTATGTTCCATTCCCATACAGCAAGATGTACAGGTCTATGTGTATGCCGATGATATTGCATTTTTTGCTGCGTCGGTGGATATTCACACACTGTACCTGATTCTGCAGACATACATGAATAGTCTGGAAACGTGGCTGGAGGATATCAACCTATGCCTCAATACAAACAAAAGTACAATCATAGTTTTCGCACAAAATGCCCCAGTGCGAATTTCACTAACGTACCGGCAGGACACCATACCTCAGGTCGAGTCAGTTAGGTACTTGGGGGTAACCTACACCGAAACACTAAACTGGAGCCCCCACATAGAAAACATGGCCGCTAAAGGAGCACGTGCCGTAGGGATGCTGCGCAGGCTCAGTAATTGTCGTGCCGGTTTGCGTAGAGACGTACTCATTATGATATATTGCATGTACATTCGACCGATACTAGAATTCGGCTGTGTTTTGTTTTCTGGCGCTCCGGCCTACAGAGTTCGACCACTGATTCTGCTAGAACGCGAATCTTTACGCTTATGCCTAGGGCTACCCAAATATGTTGCCAACAATATCCTATACGAAGAATCCCGCCTGCCTTCTCTTATCAAAATATTTCATATTCTAACAGTACGCACAATCCTTAAAATCTATGCATCACCTCAGCGGAGGGCACAGTATGTGTTCATTAACCAGCATACCTCATTCTTCAACCACCAATGGCCTAAATTAAGGTGTCCTCAAGTAATATTTACTCAGAAACTTTTGGAGCCCTTAAGAGTTAACCTTTGGGAAACACTTGTGCTCAACACTGTAGATGCAATTAGGATAGAATTTGACGATATATATCCCAAGAATGCAAAAACTTTACCATATCAGTATATAAATGGCATTTTGGAAGATCATTTGGCCAATCTAGAAACATCCACTGTGATAGCGACTGACGCTTCGGTTTATGGTGAGAAGGCTGGTGTAGGAATCGTATCATCCTCTCTAGATTGGGCTTTCGCAATTCGATTACCCGACTTTACGCCTATTTACCAAGCAGAACTACTGGCAATAGTCCTTGCATTGCGTAAAGTGCCGCAAGATCTATCAGAGGTGATTGTTATAACAGACTGTCTCTCGGTCTGTACTGCCTTAAGCTCACCAACTTTTTCGCGTACCTTAGAAACTTTCTACTCGCTCATTCCTAGACATGTGCGACTCGTCCGACTAGTTTGGGTACCAGGCCATAGAGGTTTAGCTCTAAATGAGCATGCAGATGCACTAGCTGTATCTTCCCTTGATTGTCCTGTTATACCTATTTTGCCTACTTCTGAATATATAACAGCAGCACGCTTTGAAAAACGCACAACGACCAATAACTTTGAAAAATCCCCTTTGTTTGTATCAGACTTCACACATCTAAAGTTCCCTTGGAAGAACAAGTGGTGTTCATCAAGGAAGGAAGAAATAGTAATTACCAGGCTGCGTTGTCGAGTCCCCTCATTGAACTTTTACCTTCACAGGTCGGGTCTGGCACACTCGCCTTTGTGCCTTTATTATAATGAGAGGGAATCTTTGGAGCACTTCTTTTTGTCATGCCGAAAATTGAAAACTCAAAGGGAAAATCTACTAGAAGAACCCCTACGAAAGTTGGGCTTAAACTTTACACTTCCGGTGATTCTTTCATTTGGCGCAGTCGCATTTGGATTCAGCCACAGGAGCGTTTTTACCGCTGTTACAAATTTTTTACGAGAATCTAAAAGAATGGAATTCTAAAAAAAATGGATAACTTCAGTTGAGTTATCTATTTTTTTCTCTTTTTTGTATGTTTATTTTTTTCTTTTCAAGGTTCTTTTTTTAAAATAACACCTTTTTATTATTACCTATATTACCTAATTATACCAACCCTCTCATTCAAGAAGTGAATTAATTTAAAAAGCAAGGCACCGTCCCAATCATGGCCTATCCCCCTAGGTGGGTTGTGCCAAGGTGTTGAGGAACCAACCAACCAACTGATTGCCCCCCTTGTGGAAGCGGCCAGCCTGGCCGCAGCGGGCGGGTAGTCAAGGTGACGATGAACGTCGTGTGAAAATCTTCATGCGAGAAACGTGTACAATTTCGGTGCTGCGGTAACGGCGGTCCGTTGGCACGACAAGAGGCGTCACACGATAGTTGACAGGTGAAGTCTGCTTTAAAACAACATATGGGCCGATGAATCGAGGCTGGAACTTGTCGCAGAGACCAGGTGTGCGAATTGGTGTCAATATCAGCACCTCGTCACCCGGTCGGAATGATACCACACAATGAGAGGTGTCGTAGACGGCCTTCCTTGCTTGTTGCGTAGCTTCCGTGTTCATACGAGCGCGCTAGCGGCACTGGGCAAGGCGAGAAATATATTCTTCGCAAGAAGATGGTGATGTAGGGCCATTGCTGGTGAAGAAGGAAACATCGATAAAGAAAGTAGGTGAACGTCCGTAAACGAGATAAAACGGTGAGTAGCCTGTTGTGCGCTGAACAGCGGTGTTGTAGGCGAAAGTGAGGAAAGGTAGAAGTTTATCCCAGTTTCTGTGATCCGGTTGAATGTACACGGCGATCATGTCGGCAACGGTTCGATGAAATCTCTCGGTCAGACCATTTGTTTGAGGATGGTAGCTAGACGCCATCTTGTGTGTGGTACCAGAAAGGCGAAGAACTTCACCTAAAAGCTGTGATAAGAACACCTTTCCACGGTCACTCAGAAGTACACGAGGTGCACCATGACGTAGTATTATGGCCTGAAGGACGAAGTCAGCAACTTCCGATGCTGAACCAGTAGCTACTGAAGCTGTCTCGGCGTAGCGTGTCACATGGTCTACGGCGGTGACTATCTATCTATTTCCAGCACCAGTAACAGGAAGGGGTCCATAAAGATTGACACCGACGACCTCGAAAGGTGTTGTAGGGCACGTCATTGGCTGTAACTGACCAGCTGGGGGAGATGTCGGAAGTTTGCGAAGTTGGCATGGAGAGCAGGAACCCACGTACTTTGTTACGCTGGTAGAAATCCCAGGCCAATAAAAGCGGCTTCAAATGCGGTCGTAGGTTTTGTGAAAGCCTAGGTGGCCAGCAGTCAAATCGTCATGAAAGTCGTTAAGTACATGATGTTGAAGAGCGCGTGGCAGAACAGGTACCCAGCGTGTGCCGTCAGGATGATATATGTGACGATACAGCACACCGTCCTGAAACTTGAAGTGCTCGAGTTGTCGACGAAGGCGTGCATTGGGTGGACGCGTAGCTCCTGAAAGGTGGTCTATAATGCGCCGACAATACGGGTCAGCCTGCTGGTGAGAACTGAAGGGTTGTTCATCGTCGATTGGCGGTTGGTACAGCGAGGCGAGCAAGGCAACAGAAGTGAGAGTCACGTCCGCACTGGTGTCGTTGGAGGTGGCAGCTGGAGTGTCGAACGACGCTGTAGGTAGTGGGCAACGAGAAAGAGCGTCGGTGTCTTGATGTTTTTTGCCCGATTTATAAATAATCTCAAACTGATACTCCTGTAGGCGTAAAATCCAACGATCCAAGCGTCCGGACAAGTTCTTCATTGTAGAAAGCCAGCATAAGGCGTGGTGGTCCGTTACGCTGGTGAATTGACGGCCGTACAGATAAGGACGGAACTTTTGTAAGGACCAAACCACAGCAAGGCACTCCTGCTCAGTGATGGTGCAGTTTTTTTCAGTAGAAGTTAGCACTCGGCTAGCATATGCGATGACCCTTTCCCGTCCAGAGTTATCGCGTTGGAGGAGAACAGCACCTATACCGCAGCCGCTGGCGTCGGTATGCAGGAGTGTTGGGGCGGTGTCATCAAAATGGCAGAGTACAGGCTCTGACGTCAAAGCTTTCTTCAATAGGTGAAACGCCTACTGACATTCCTCGGACTACACAAAGGGTGCATTAGATGCAAGTAGTTTGTGAAGTGGCGCAGCTATTGAAGCGAAATTTTGTATGAAGCGACGAAAATATGATGCGAGGCCAAGAAAACTTCGCAAATCCTTAAGTCTTGTGGGGCATGGAAATCGAAGGACGGCAGCGATCTTTTCGGGGTCAGGGCAAATACCGTCCTTGCTGACGACATGACCGAGAACCTTGATGGATTTGGTGGCGAAACGGCCCTTCTTAGTGTTGAGCTGCAGACCCGCACCGGCGAGGCATGTTAGGACGTCATCCAAGCGGCTCAGGTGCTGACAAAACGTTGATGAAAAGATGATAATGTCTTCAAGGTAGCAGAGACACGTCTTCCATTTCAGACCACGCAGGACGGTGTCGATCATGCGTTCAACCGTCGCGGGCGCATTGCAGAGCCCGAAAGGCATCACGTTAAATTCGTATAGGCCATCGGGGGTCGCAAATGCCGTTTTTTTCTTTGTCGTCATCGTGCATGGGAATTTGCCAATATCCCGAACGCAAATCAAGGCTTGAAAAGTATTCGGCGCCTTGCAGTGAATCAAGGGAGTCGTCAATGCGTGGCATGGGGTATACGTCCTTTCGTGTGATGTTGTTAAGTGCCCGGTAATCAACGCAAAAGCGCACAGAGCCATCTTTTTTCCGTACCAAAACAACAGGGGATGACCAAGGGCTAGTTGATGGACGAATTATTTCTCGATAGAGTATGTCAGCGACGTTTTCCTCGATGATTTTTCGCTCAGCGAGAGACACGCGGTACGGGTGGCGCTGTACAATAGATGTTCCCTCCGTCTGAATGCGATGCGCTGCAGTGGTAGTTCGGCCCAACGTTAAGGAGCAAGTGTCGAAAGAATCGGCGTGTTTCGTTAATAACGCAAGCAACTGCTGCGCCTGCATAGCTGTTAAGTCATCACTGATAAGAGCTGTGAAGGGAGAGGATGAGGCAGGCTTACTCATAGAGCGGTCGTTGGTAGAGGCAGGGTTAAGTGGCGTGACGCTGACAGGCTCAGCATCCACAACACAGGCTACTGCAGTGCCCTCTGGCAGGAGAACTTTCTCTGGCGTTTCATTCGTAGCAATGACGAGCGCGGAGCCATGGTGAAAGCGTACGAGACCTGATGCAAGGGCTATGCCTTTTGCGACGCAAGTCGACGAAGGGGACACCAAGACGTCACCGTGGTCGATGTCCTTAGAGATCAGGGTCACAATTCGTTCTTGATGTGGCGGTAGTTCGAAATCTTGGTAGTTCGAACAGGCGTAGAGGCTTGTAGACGCCTTCGTCGAACATGGAGTCGGTATTAGTTAGGTGCAGAATCCTTTCACCACAACATATAGCGGCTGAAGAAGAAGATAGGAAGTCCCACCCTAGAATTAGCTGGTGAGAGCACCGGGTAAGCACAGTGAACTCGATATAATGCAAAATGTCATCAATAAACACACGAGCAGTACAAAGAGCAAAAGGGCGGATAGCGTTCCCCTGGGCTTCGACTAGATTGGGTTCATTATAAGGTGTCATTACTTTCTTCAGGCGTTTGCACAAATCATACCTAATCACAGAAACTGTAGCACCGGTGTCCACCAAAGCGTCCACGAGAACTCCTTCCACCGTAACAGAAACCATGTTGAACGGGCGTGCTGGAGGAATACGAGTCCTACTGTTACATGCAGTTTCTCCTCCGAAAACTGCATCATTTAGTTTTCCGACAGGTTATCAGTAGTAAACGAGGCTGGCAGAAGAGGAGAGGAGGAGCGACGGAAGGGCGAAGGTGATCGGCGTCGGCTTGAACGGTAAGTGTTCCGCGTCTCAGTCGACGCGGGCGGAGATGGAGACCGCTGCTGTCCAGATGAATAACGCCGAGCGTAAGAATCCCCTCTGGAAAAGCCCCGTTCGCGCATGTCGTACCCGCGACGCTCGTCCTGCTGGCGCTTGCGGCAGAAGCGCGATGTATGGCCACGATATCCACAGTAAAAGCATGTTGGGCGAGACGGGCGCCAAGGCGGGTAGTAGAGGGCGTTCGGCACACCGGGAAATAGCGCACTCAAGTGGACTGACGGAGGGTCGGGTGGGATTGGTCGGAAGTGGACCGGTGGTGCAGCAGCAACCGGCGTGAATGATGGCAGCGGTGAAGTAGAGTTTACGTTGCGAGGAGGCGCGGCCGCAACTTGCGCGTACGTTGGAGGGCTAGACGGAGGTGGCTGGACGTAGGCTGGACCGGTGAATAATGTTAGTTCCTCCCTTACGATGTCACGGAGGGCCATGCTTGAAGGCTGTGTGACAGATGAAGAAGGTTGTGAGATGCCCATTGATTGAAGTTCTTCTCGTATGATCTCCCGTATCATGTCACGCAGGTCCCGGTCTGCGGTACGGTGTTCACTATTGCCCGACTGAAGGCGAACAGAATCAAGTTCGTCGAGACGCTGACACGTAGAGACGACGTCCGTGACAGTAGAAGGATTCTAGGCAACAAGGGCATTGTAGGCGATGCTTCCGATGTCCTTCAGGATGTGGTGCAGTTTGTCCGACTCGGACATCGAAGAATTGACGCGCCGGCAAAGCGCAAGGACATCCTCAATATAAGATGTGTATGACTCGCCGGGATGTTGTTGGCGAGTATCTAGGGCCCTCCTCGCTAGAGCGGATCGAACGGCTGGCGTGCCGAATACTTGGCGAAGCTGCTGCTTGAAGGCAGGCCAGTCGGTGAGGTCGATCTCATGGTTCAAGAACCATGTCTTGGCAACGCCCGTGAGATAAAGCGATACTCGGCGGAGCTTTTTAGAGTTGTCCCAGTGATTAGTTGCGCTTACCCGCTCGTAGTTATCGAGCCAGTCCTCCACATCTTCGCCGCGGAGACAAGCGAAAATCGGAGGGTCACGCTGGTGGTTTACGATGTAAAGAGGAGGGGCTTGCGGCGCAGTGACGGCTTGCGGCGCAGAGACGGGAGCCGAAAGGGCATCCACCCACTCACTCTGAGACATGTTGGCGGACTGAGGGTCCAAGCGGCGGCCTGAACGGAGCTCCAGCGAGTAGGCGTTGTAAGTAGAGGTACTGGGAACGTCAATCCACCTCCACCACGTATGACGACTCGGTTGTAGCGAGGTTTATTGGCCGTGAACTCGGGAACGAACAAGCGCAACGGACCCGACAAAGAAGCGCTCGTGCCAAGCAGATGATGATTGTCAGCCAGAACATATGATGATGATTGACTGCTGTTCAGATGAGGATGAAGCGCATAATAGATGCCTACAATATATATATATATATATATATATATATATATATATATATATAGTGTGTGTGTGTGTGTGTGTGATTGTGTGTGTGTTTGTGTGTGTGCGTGTGCGTGCGTGTGTGTGTTTGTGTGCGTGTGTGCGTGTGTGTGCGTGTGCGTGTGCGTGTGTGTGTGTGTGTGTGACGCTCTTGCTATGATGAATGTGAGACGTGGCCTGGCTCATACGCCACGTTGGACCTATCAAGCACTTCTTCCTTGTCGGCCTCTACCAACCATTGCTTCATACGTCACATGATTCCCCCTCCCCCCGCAAGAAGGTATGGATTACGAACAAGAAAAAGTAAACAAGGAGAGGTTGAGAAGTCACAAATGTCAAAATGCACAATAGGTTTCATGACCCAGTGATGTTCCATAAACTCGCAAAACTTGAGAAAAGAGTGCAGCAATCCAGTAAATGACGGAGTTCTGGTGGGCGAGGCTGACTGTGGCGTTCTGGAGAAGGTAACCGCATCTTACAAAACTGCACTTACCATGACATGACTTTAGCAGCTGCGAGGAACGAACAAAGTTTGAAGACCTTGTAGCACTTGAAGGTCGAATGTCGTATGCGTCGAATTCCCTGTCGTACACGCTGTATTCGGTGTCACGACTGAGACAGAATCAGTGCTTGCAGCCTGCGTGTACAAAACCTGAAGGTCAAGAACTTATGTCTGTGTTAATGTGTTGTACTACTTATAACGTTCAGTCTCCTTCGTAGTTTTCTGTGGCATTGGCTTCGTTGATCTTATCGTGGACGAGGTTTGATATCTGGTGTAGAAGACTTCCTTGACGTTCTTTTTCTGCGAAGATAGCTCGGAAGTTGACCTTGTCCTTCCTTTAGGTAGAGTCGCTTCTGACGACTTTCCTCAAGTCGTAACTGTGCTTGTGGTGTCATTTTATTTGTCGTAGTGCTAGTTCGCGTAGTTGCTGTAGTTGCGGAATCTCACGAGGTAGTTTTACTTTAGTAACATGAGCCTGCTTTTATTTCCAACTTGATGCAACCAGTAAATAGTGGGTACTCATTGAGGCCTTATGATTCCTGTGAGGTAATGAAGATTGTGGGCAAGAATTAACAAAAAGATCTTCAGAGGCTTTTGCAACGCCATTCTTAACGGCTGTTCTTGGTTCACGGCAATGCCTTAGAGATGATGCTTCTTAGCCTTCTGTGTTGTTTGCACTCTCAGTTGTCAGGACACTGGACATCGACACCAAGACAGGCATGATTTTGTCACATATTACTTGTAAATGTAGGTCAGTCTGTGCAACTAAAGAGCTAAGTTCATTTAATGCGTGAATCTGTATTGAAGAGTCTGAGCTCTGTCGACTACCCTTTGAAATCCTCTGCTCCATCCCAGCCGTAGTGAGCGTTTTAGGCGTGAGGTGGGCGAAATGAGCAACGAAAAGGTCATGTGACGGAAGACCAGGTGGCGGGCTAAGTGTTCGAGACCGGGAGCACAGTGCGCAGGGTGGTTCCGTAACTTGAGTACTTTCGTGAAGTAATAGCATAAAGGTTGGTTTTCGATCGAGCAGCTGCAAACCGCGGTGCGGTGGAGGGTAAACTCTTCCTGCAAACATATCTGGCTGCCTTTCAGTTAGAGGGTGCTTCAATTAGTCTTGTTTCGAAGGCCGATTTATTTTTGGTGTCCCAATGCGTAAGCAGTGCTTTTGACTGTGGCGACCGAGTGCGATTGTTTTCACATGGTTGGCAATAAGAAAGTGTCCATCATAGTCGCGAAAACGGGCGATCATCTCTTCTTTTATCTTTTGCCACGATACGTCGTTTTCGAATATGTGTGTCAAGCATAACTTGAAAGCCTCACCGGAGATGTAATCAGTGAAGTTCGTGATCATCTCCCTTTCGACCATGATGCAACGGTAGCGTGGAGCTTGAACAGATGGAACCAGTCCTGCACGGGTCCATCGTCCACAGCTCCGGTGTACATGGGCATGGGAAGGTCAGTCGATGGTTCCGTCATGATGGTTGCAACGGTGTCCTGTGGCGATGCTTTTCTGTGGTCCGCGTTCAGTCACTGCGTCTCGCTGAGGTCTTCGATGATGGTGGCCGATTGATGAAATAGTTGCTAGGTCTTCATTTTGTTGACTCGTGTGACGCTATGATAAAGGGGAGACGTGGCCTGGCTCATACGCCATGTTGGTTCTATTAAGCACTTCTTCCTTCTAGGCTTCAACGAACCATCGATAAATATATATATATATATATATATATATATATATAGTGATTAACTTGATTGATATAAATATCAATCAAGTCATATATGTATATATATATAAATATATATATACATATATGAGATCTAACAGACAGTAATGCCAAGGTATGTACAGGGAAAGTTATTAGAACCAATGGAATGTAAATAAGAAGAAAGAAAAGTGGATGAAAAAATAACCAGCCGTGAGCAAGAGTCGAACCTACGACCTTCGAATAACACGTTCGATGCTCTTAGCACTGAGCTACCACAGCGGCCTTCCCTCCATTCACTTTTTTGGGTTTATATGTGAATTTAGAAGTAGGAGTGACAGTCAGCGCCATCTATAAGCCAAACGACGAGTGTGAAAACACTGTTCTGCGCATGTTTGGCGTCACGTAGCACGTGAACTTATTATGAGCGGGCAGCTGATTAATTGTCCCTCTTATACAACCTAAAAACACCAAGTCTGCCAGTATGAGACTCTCGTTCAATAAAATAAGGAAAAGAAGTGTATACCTAAGGGCTCGTTTTTCCGTGTTTTAACACAATATTAATGAGATCTAACAGACAGTAAAGCCAAGGAATGTACAGGGGAAGTTATTAGAACCAATGGATTGCAAATAGGAAGAAAGAAAACTGGGTTAAAAAAAATTGCCCGCAGCTTCCCTCGCGGGAACACTGAGGAGGATGCGGAGCATATAATTGGTTAACGGGGTGTTAAAGTGCGACTTACTTGGGTCGATGGCTAAATTGGTTAACGTGGTTGTGAAGCCCCGCCGCGGTGGTCTAGTGGCTAAGGTACTCGGCTGCTGACCCGAAGGTCGCGGGTTCGATTCCCGGCTGCGGCGGCTGCATTTCCGATGGAGGCGGAAATGTTGTAGGCCCGTGTGCTCAGATTTGGGTGCACGTTAAAGAACACCAGGTGGTCTAAATTTCCGGAGCCCTCCACTACGGCGTCTCTCATAATCATATAGTGGTTTTGGGACGTTAAACCCCACATATCAATCAATTAACGTGGTTGTGAAATGGGGTGTTAAATTGCGACTTACTTGGGTCGATGGCTAAATTGGTTAACGTGGTTGTAGGAGGGGGTGTTAAATGAGTGAACACGTACACACGTATGCGAAAGGGCGGTGCCGGTCGAAGGGACGTCGATCATTGTGTTTGTGGATTCGTTGGAATTCATTTCACCGCGACCTTGGACGTCGACGCGCCGTACAAACCAACGGACGAGCGGCAACTGAGCGAGCGAGCGCCGACCTTGAGTATATATGCAGCGCGACGGCGCATGCGCTGTCAGCTGTCGAATGTTCTCGAAGGAGAAGCGCGCGCGCGGCACAGATGGCGACGGCGCGACGGCGCATGCGCTGTCAGCTGTCGAATGTTCTCGAAGGAGAAGCGCGCGCGGCACAGATGGTGGGCGACGGCGCGACGGCGCATGCGCGCGCGTCAGCTGTCGAATGTTCGAGAAGCGGTGCGGACGGCGCGGACGGCGCACTACAAGGCGCGAGTATAAGATGCTTCCGCATCTAAAATAACCAGCCGTGAGCAGGAATCGAGCCTACGACCTTCGAATAACGCGTTCGATGCTCTAACCACTGAGCTACCACAGCGGCCATCCCTCAATCCACTTTCTTTGGGTTTATGTGTGAATTTAGAAGTAGGAGTGACAGTCAGTGCCATCTATAAGCCAAACGACGAGTGTAAAAACACTCTTCTGCGCATCTTTGGCGTCACGTAGCACGTGAACCTATTATGAGCGGGCAGCTGATTAATTGTCCCTCTTATACAACCTAAGCACACCAGTCTGCCAGTACGACACCCTCGTTCAATGAAATAAGGGAAAGAAGTGTATACCTAAGGGCTCGTTTTTCCGTGTTTTAACACAACATTATTGAGATCTAACAGACAGTAATGCCAAGGAATGTACAGGGGAAGTTATTAGAATAAATGGATTATAAATAAGAAGAAAGAAAAGTGGATGAAAAAATAACCAGCCGTGAGCAGGAATCGAACCTACGACCTTCAAATAACGCGTTCGATGCTCTAACCACTGAGCTACCACAGTGGCCTTCCCTCCTTCTACTTTTTTTGGTTTATATGTGAATTTAGAAGTAGGAGTGACAGTCAGCGCCATCTATAAGCCAAACGACGAGTGTGAAAACACTCTTCTGCGCATGTTTGGCGTCACGTAGCTCGTGAACTTATTATAAGCGGGCAGCTGATCAATTGTCCCTTTTTTACAACCTAAACACACAGAGTCTGCCAGTACGAGACCCTCGTTCAATGAAATAAGGGAAAGAAGTGTATACCTAAGGGCTCGTTTTTCCGTGTTTTAACACAATAATAATGAGATCTAACAGACGGTAATGCCAAGGAATGCCCTGTACATTCCTTGGCAATACTGTCTGTTAGATGCAGACAGTAATGTCTGTTAGATGAGAAAAGCAGAGTGCATCACCAAGCGCGCATGCGTCAAAAGCAGCAGCAAGCATGCATGCATGGTTTTTTTTCTCACATAGAATGTTACACCCATGAAGACATTTCAGGGTTCATCCGTGCTGTTCTGTCAAATTTGTGAGCTCCAGATTCGAGTCACTTCGGGAGGTTCAATGTACATGGTATAGTTTCCACTCTCGTTCTTCAAGTGCAAGCGCTGCAAAAATCTGGTCTATGACGTCGTCTCGTTCCGATTGTAAGGGCACTGCTTCGTAAAACACCGCTAGTAGCAGACACGTACTTTTTAATTGTGTCTAAAATATTGACAAGAATAGTTGCACAGTTGATGCATACTATGATCGCCAGTGGTCGTTTATTGCAATGCCATGTTCTTTAAAACGGCCTATAATTGTGCTGTCGTCAAGAAATCTGCATAAGCACGACACCGCTCTTCTTTGCCTGCTTACCTGATTATGTGCCGCTATTTTTTATGTGCATGGCCCCTCCCTGAAAATGCATTGGGTGGCAGTGCTTTGCGTGTGCTTAGGTATATTTTGCAGACTAGTGCAAGAGCACCAAGGTCAAATTTTAACCGTCACAACACTTAGAAAAAAAGTGCCTAAAACATATTGCCACAAGCATAAACGCCCACCGATGATTGAAACGTGACAAGGTGAGGAGGAAAAAAATAAATAAAACCAACAACTCAGGACAATAATTTTTTCGTATACTCTTTATATAATATATTGCCACGTGCATTTAGCGGCGAGATAGCAACGACAACGAAGAACGTGGATTTGCTCGAGAGGCGACGCGCACGCGAGTGAAGAAGACGACAATCTTAGCGGCCTTCTCTGAGAGCGTCTCTACAAGTTCCACTGTCCGTGTTTTTAAATACACCCCCTTCAATTTACAACCCGCGACACTGGTGGAGGAGCTGGGTACTACCACCTCTTGATCAGCAACCCTTTGAGAATCCCCGAGTCCAGCCCTACGAGACAGCCACGCGTGGAGACGCCTGTGCACCCTCAAGCCGTCGCCTTTAAGGTCTTGAACCAGAATTTGGCCTTTTAAAGGGAGCAACACTTTCGACAGCCACCCCTACTCAAGAAATGGCAAGGAGTCCTGCACAGGTGACGGTCCAGAATATGCGCGTTCCTGAACCATTTCATGGCCGGCCGAACGAAGTTGCGCAAGACTGGCTTGAGCAGTTTGAACGGGTAGCTAAAGCGAACTACTGGAGTCTCGATGGAAAGCTCTTCCACGTATACTTCGCCCTTGAAGACGGCGCGAAGACATGGTTTATAAACCGGGAGGCAACATTGACGACATGGGAGGAGTTTGGTCGTCGGTTTCTTGACACCTTCGGTAACGCGGACCGACGCGAAAACGCACAACCCCTTCTTGAAGGACGCACCCAACAGCTCCATGAAAGCGTCGCCATGTTTGCTGAGGATATGGTGCGTCTGTGCCACCGCGCGGACCCCAACATGGCCGAGGCTCGAAAGCTAAGCAATCTCATGAGGGACGTCAAAGAGCAGCTATTTGTTGGTCTTGTGCGCAATCCGCCGGCAACAGTGGACGAGTTCACCAGGGAGGTCACCGCAATAGAGCGTGCACTGCAGCAACGGTACCGACAATCTGATTGCCCGGCCACCGGCGCAGCTGCAGGCGCCGCCGCACTTACCGCAAACGACGAGTTTTTTCCACGCCACCTGATTAGGCAGATCGTGCGTGAGGAGATCGCGAATGAGAACGCAAAATACACATTCCAGTCACAGGCGCCCCCGCAGCAGGAGTCCACGGTAGCCTCCGTCGCTGAAGTCGTTCGCCAAGGACTTCGACAAGCGTTTGCTTCTCCTCAGCAATATTCCACTTCACTGCACTGTCCAAACTCGTGTACCTATGCAGACGCTGTGCGTCGTCCATTGGCTCCAGAAGTATCCTACCAGCCAAACGGATACAGCTATGCTGACGCTGTTCGTCGACCCACGCCCATGCCAGCGCCGCAGTACCTTGAACCGTATCCTGTGGCAACCTGGGCTCAGCAGGATTCTGTCAGGCGACCCTATATACGGAAGACCGACATATAGCGTACTGCGAATCGCCGAACACTCTGCTACAACTGTGGAGAGCCAGGGCACAATTACCGTTTTTGGCCACATCGCCGAGCTGAATACCGCGGTAATGCACCTACAGCTACGCGCCGACAGTTCGACGAAAGCCATGCCCCCATCGACAGCGACCAGGTTGGCAGGCGGGAAGGCTCTTCTACCTTCCGGATGCGCTCACCATCCCTGGCTCGCTTTGGTTCACCAAGCCGCCGTAGTTTTGCTGACGCCGTCAGAGGTCGGTCTCCCAGCCCACAGCAGGGAAACTGAAAGCAGCGACCTCTGGGTGGAAGGTTGCAAGCCGTCGAATTACCGAAAATTCCCCGCTGCGGCCGATACACGTGAGAGATGACGATGAAGACTCCGCCGAGAAAACTGTGACTGCCGACCTCGCTGTGACAATTCACGGCGTTGAAGTGACGGCCTTAGTCAATACGGGTGCAGACTTCTCCATAATGAGTGAACGATTGGCAGACGAACTTAAGAAAGTAAGGATGGAATAGATGGGCCCTTATATCCAAAATTCTGGAGGCCAAATAGTGACTCCCACCGAAAATGTAGAGAAGACTCACCATTGAGAATGTGGCTTTTGTAGCCACATTTATGATCCTACCGGAGTGCTGCAAACCTAGTATACTGCGAATAGACTTCTTAAGAGAGTACGGTGCTGTGGTCAACATACACGATGGTGTGATCACATTCGCCGCTGACAAGTCTGTGACCCAAGATCCAGACCAAGAATGCACGGTGTTACATGTTGTTGACGACGACGTCTGCGTGCCACCACTGTCATGTAGTCTTGTTTTCGTGTGTTGCGTACGTGCACTGTAATAAAGACGCCATAGCCGAACGCATCACTGCCCTTCTTTTTCGCCAAGGCATCGCCATCGCTCGCGGCATCGTCAGCTCTATGGACGGGCGCGCAGAGGTGCTTCTGACCAACTTCACGAATGAGCGCCAGCACATCGGTAAAGCCACGGCTGTGGCGTACCTCGAAGAGCTTGACTACTCTCACGACTGTCTTCTAGTGCAAGGGGAAGCCACAGCTCTATCACCTCCACATACACCACCAGTTGATATCGGTCCGAGTCTAACACTGACTGAAAGATGCCGTCTTATGGAGCTGCTCGACCAGTTTAAGGACTGCTTCTCATCGACATCACGAGTGGGTCGAACGCCTCTAACTAAGCATTGCATCATTACGGAAGACACAGCAAAACCGATTCGACAGAACCCATATCGCGTCGCTCAGAAAGAACGTGAGGTAATCCAGCAGAAATTCAAGAAGATGCTAGAAGATGATGTAATTCAACCATCAAAGAGTCCTTGGGCATCGCCAGTGGTACTCGTGAAAAAGAAAGATGGCAGCTTCCGTTTCTGCATCGATTATCGTAAGCTTAACCATGTTACAAAAAAGGCGTTTATTTATTACCACGGATCGATGACTCTTTGGACAGGCTACGGCATGCGCACTACTTCTCGACAATGGACCTTAACAGTGGATACTGGCAAATTGAAGTAGATGAGCGCGACCGAGAAAAGACCATCTTCGTGACGCCAGACGGGCTTTATGAATTCAAAGTCCTCCCTTCCGGTCTATGCTCAGCCCCTGTCACGTTTCAGAGACTAATGGATACCATTCTGTCCGGCCTGAAATGGAAAACATGCCTTGTGTACCTCGACGACGTGATCGTTTTATCGGCCGCGTTTGAAGAGCATCTAAAGCGGCTACTGTCAGTTGTTAGAACCATACGGTCCGCTGGACTCCCACTCAAACCGGAAAAATGCCACTTTGGCTTCGAAGAACTCCAGTTCCTGGGACACGTGATCAGTCGCGAAGGTGTGAAGCCTGACCGAGATAAAACGGCAGCCGTCGCAAAGCTCGCAAGGCATGTTGATAAGAAAGCGGTCAGGCGTTTTCTGGGTCTCTGCGCCTACTACCGGCGATTTATAGCAGGCTTTGCACACATCGCCTCTCCACTCACCCACCTTACAAGGGAAGACATTGCATTTGTATGGGCTGAAAAGCAAGAAGCTTTGTTCAACGAGCTGTGACAGCGTCTATAAACTCCACCTTTCCTCGCTCACTTCCACGAGAATGCACTAACAGCCATCCATACAGACGCCAGCAGTGTGGGCCTAGGTGCTGTTCTTGTCCAATGCCAAGCTAGTGTGGAGAGAGTGCTTGCCTACGCTAGCAAAACGTTGACACGCGCTGAGTCCAACTACTCAACAACGAAGAAGAAGTGTCTGGCCGTCATTTGGGCAGCTGCGAAGTTCCGCCCGTACTTATATGGCCGCGCCTTCAAAGTCGTAAGCGACAATCACTCTCTTTGTTGGTTGACCAACATGAAAAGACCCATCTGGACGTTTAGCACGATGGAGCTTACGACTCCAAGAGTACGACATGGCCGTAGTTTACAAGTCCGGAAGGCAACACTTAGACGCCGACTGTTTGTCAAGGTCACCGATTGAATCACCAGCTATAGAGGATGATGATTTCCCAGGTTTTTTAGTTGTTGATGCAGCTATCATTTCTCGGCAACAACAAGATGATTAGGGGCTCAACTCGGTTATAGAATTCTTGAACGGACGAACCGCCAATGCACCAAGAGTGTTTTCGAAGAACTTATCGTCAGTCTGTTTACGAGACGAAATTCTGTACAAAAAGAACTTTTCATGGACAGGTAGAAGCTATCTGCTGGTTGATGATTGATATGTGGGGTTTAACGTCCCAAAACCACCATATGATTATGAGAGACGCCGTAGTGGAGGGCTCCGGAAATTTCGACCACCTGGGGTTCTTTACCGTGCACCAAAATCTGAGCACACGGGCCTACAACATTTCCGCCTACATCGGCAATGCAGCCGCCGCAGCCGGGATTCGAACCCGCGACCTGCGGGTCAGCAGCCGAGTACCTTAGCCACTAGACCACCGCGGCGGGGCGCTATCTGGTGGTAGTTCTTGGAGCTCTCCGCAGCGAAATTTTACAAGCCTGCCATGACGAATCCACTGCGGGCCACCTCGGTTTCACAACAACATTGACACGCATCAAAGAAAAATATTACTGGCCAAGAATCGCAGCAGAGGTTAAACATTACGTCCGAACATGCATCGACTGTCAGCGGCGCAAGGTACCACCTGTCAAACCCGCTCGTTCTGTGCTCGTTCCAGAAACCCCGTTTTCTCGAATCGCAATGGATCTGCTGAGCCCATTCCCGACATCGGACAGCGGCAACAAATGGGTTATAGTGGCGATGGACTACTTCACCCGATACGCGGAGACCAGGGCAATCGCAAGTGGCACTGCAGGAGAAGCGGCCCAGTTCTTCATTGAGAACATTGTCCTGAGACATGGTGCTCCAGCTGTCGTCATAACAGACAAAGGCATCGCGTTTACAGCCGAGCTTTGGCGCACTGTGCTCACGCTCAGTGGCAAAGCGCATAGGAAGACGACAGCTTACCACCCACAAACGATTGGGCTTACAGAACGACTTAACAAGACAATCGCTGACATGCTATGCATGTACGTCGACGTAGAACACAAGAATTGGGACCGAATATTGCCGTACATCACATTCGCGTATAATACGGCGCGCCAGGAAACAACAAAAATGACGCCGTTCGCACTAATTTATGGCAGAGAAGTTACGACAATGTTTGACGCCATGCTGCATTACGATTGTAATGATTCAGAGACAGACGCCACTAGCTTCACTGAGCGCGCTGAGGAAGCAAGGCAGCTTGCCCGCGTCAGAATAATGAACCAGCAGCAACTTGATGCCCAAAGGTACAACCTTCGCCACCGATTCGTCATTTATCAACCAGGAGATAGAGTCTGGGTTTGGTTTCCTGTATTACGAAGAGGCCTCTCAGAGAAACTCCTACGCCGATACTTCGGACCCTACAAGGTTTTGCGCCGTCTTAGCGACGTGGCGTATGAAGTCGTGCCCGACGCCTCCTCCTGTTCGAAACGTCGCCAGCATCTGCCTGAGACAGTGCACGTGGTCCGCATGAAACTTTACCACTCTCAGCGATGTAAACACCCACTAGCTGCATCTCTACCTGTTGAGCATCGGGACGACGCTCACTCTGGCGGGAGGGTAATGCTGCGTGCGTAGCTGCATTTAGCAGCGAGATAGCAACGACAACAAAGAACGCAGATTTGCTCGAGAGGCGCAGCGCAGGCGAGTGAAAAAGACGACAATCTTTGCGGCCTTCTCTGAGAGCGTCTCTACAAGTTCCACTGTCCGTGTTTTTAAATAAACCCCCTGTAATTTATAACCCGCGACATTATGCCAATGTAAGCTTTATATTTACTTTAGCGGTTGTCTGACACTCGGCCAACAGGTTGATAGCCTCATTTTTTGTTATTGTTGAATACCGTAACGCGATGTGTATCCAGGCGATCTGCTCTCAAGGCCTTTGCGCAGTTCGGGGCATTGCCGGGTCAACGAGGCATCGCTCAGTTTTGTTCGGTGGTTTCGTGCGTTCTTTACGTAGCTTGTTAATTTGCTCATGTGCTGTTGACTGTCGTGACATTTCAAAGCTCAACGTACTCACAGCATGTGTAGATAGCCATTCCTGTGACAGCCTTCGTTGGCACACGGTCGGAATGCCCTCGCCTTTTGTGACGATGGATGCAACAAGCTAAGTGACGAAAGGCTATACTCTAAGGTTGCCTAGGTGATATCCTCAAGGTTGCAGTCTCGATGCAGTAGTTTTCCACGATTGGGCAACGTGAGTCCTTGAACTATTGTGGTCTTCTGCTTTCAGTAAAATTTCAGAGTTTCAGTACAATTTCTCCATCTGCAAAGTTTTTGGGGTATATTTCAAGTACACTATTTCACTAAGGCAACATTGCTTCAGGAATCTTTCTTGTTGGTCTTCTTTTTCTTTCGCGCACGCAGTTGGCAAGCCATAAAGGTGCAGTGAGATCGCTTGCTAACCTAGGACGTACAGCTTGGCGTGGCCTACTAGCTGTATACAATGACTCATGGAACAACGGTTTGGTTCCTCCTTCGTGGATGTGCAGCTGCCTTGTGCCCCTGCTCGAACCAGGCAAATCGCCTCTCAACATGGCCTCCTATCACCCCATCGCGCTTGCCAGCTGTTGGAAAGGTGATAGAGAGAATGGTGCTGACTCGCCTGAAGTGGTACTTGGAACATGACAATATATACCCCGATGCTTTGACCGGCTTTCGACGTGGATGGTCTTCTATAGACAATGTTGTTGATCTTGTCACGTCTGTACAACCGCATAAAAGCCCAAAGAGATTATCAGCGGCACTTTTCTTGGATATTAAGGCTGCATATGACAATGTGCTACATGAAACCATCCTGAACACCTTGGGCAGCATTGAATTGGGAGGCCGCGTTTAGCAATGAATCTACAGCTATTTGAAGGACAGAACCTTCTTCGTTCAGACAGAAGATGGCGCAACAAGGCAACATCATACTTATCGCGGCGTACCTCAAGGTGGGGTCCTAAGCTCCATACTTTTCAACCTTGTGCTCATCGGCCTCGTTGACGTCCTGCCACACTCCGTACATGTGTCAATATACGCGGACGACATCTGCATCTGGGCATCAAGGGTCACGCGTCTACACGTACGAGCCAGGCTTCAGACAGCGGCTACACTGACGTCAAACTACCTTCAAGGACGAGGACTAGAGCTGTCATCTGGGAAATGCTCACTTGTTGCGTTTACGCGCAAGACAATGACACCATACCGCATCAGAATTAATGGACACACTATCAGCTATCAAAAGACTCACCGCTTCCTGGGAGTAATAATAGATTGTGACTTGTCTTAGAGCCCTCTTATCGCTTACACGAAGAAGAAAGTGACCATGATCACCCACGTCCTAAGGTTTCTTGCGGGAAAATCATGGGGTGCATCGGTACGAGCCAAGCTTCAACTGTATGCTGCACTTTTTCTTGGCTTCATGCACTACCCGTGCTTGGGAAAGCCCGCATAACAAACGTACGCGTTCTCCAGTCATTACAAGCTCAAGCACTGAGAATATGCTTCGGGCTTCCGAGATGCGCATCCTCAGCAGCGACTGTCGCAATCACTCATGAACACCCTATCACAACCTTCATTTGTGTCGATGCTTTAACAACGCACATAAGGCATGCCACCCGGATTCAATCGCATCACCTCGCCTCTCTTCCAACTTCCAGGCCACGCTCTGCGTTCTGCTCTATGATTGCCCCACATCGCACGGTGATTCCCACGAACTTCACGCACGCAGCAAGACCGTCGTTACCATTGTGGTGTCTACATGCAATGGAAGCTTTGACAACCATCCCCGGAATGCAAAAGAAGAAAAATTTGTCAAATTTGGCTCTAAAACAAACAACATTACTGTTTCTGCATGAGAAACACAGTGGACGCATTCACATTTACACGGATGGGTCGGTCACTTCATCAAGTTCAACAGGCGCAGTGGTAATTCCAGAGAAATCCATCACGATAAAGTTTAGGACCTCGCATCCAACATCATCCATGGCGGCAAAACTCGCCGCCATTCGTGCCGCTCTGGAGTTCCTAGTTGAAAAACCGTAACAGACATGGTCAATATTCTACGACTCCAAAGCAGCTCTCCAGGGCATTGCCTCGTCATATCGTCATGAACCAAACGAACAGCTAATTGCTGAAATACGACTGCTTCATCATCAGGAGGAGGAGGAGGAGGAAGAAACTTTATTCAGAAAAAAATTTTGAAATGCCGGCAGTTTGGTCGGGCCCTCAGTCCAGGGCTCTGCTGGCACGAGCGGCTCGCTGGACCTGGTCAAGCAAAGCTATTTGGCTCTGCTTGTCCTCGTCCGCAAGCCATGCCTCCCACTGCCTGTGAAGCATGTGTGGTTGCTTCGTGATGTGTGGGCTGTCGATGTGTGTGGGCCTCTGGGTGCACTCCCATGTTATGTGGCTGAGTGTTGGTACTTGTGAACACCACGGACAGGTGTCTTTATATCTTGCGGGATATATTCTACTTAGATGGTACAAATTGGGAAAGCTATTGGTTTGTATTCGTCTCCAATCCCTGCTTTGCTGGCTATCCAAGTCCTTATGTGGAAGCCCATATTCCTTTCGTTGTTTCCTTTGTTGGAGGAGGATGTCACGCGAATTGGAAAGAGGTTCAACGTCGTGGCCTGCCGTCGCTCGGTTGGTGATGCCTCGAGCTATACGGTCTGCCACGACGTTCCCCTCCAAACCTTCCTGAGCAGGACACCATACAATGTGATGGTCTCCTGTTATGGGTTTATTCAAAAATTTATACGCTATTTTAGGTAGCGTTCCTCGGAGAAACATTCGGCATGCCGCCTGTGAATCGGAGAGCACAACCACTGATTCTCCTCTGGTTTCTGCGTTGGATATGGCTATGGCTATTGCTGCCGCCTCTGCCACTCGTGTGAAACAAGTTTTAACCGACGCCATTGTGGTGTGATTTTGTGCTACAATTGCCACTACATGTGACCCTCTGCTCGCTTTACTTACGTCTGTAAAGACGGCTTCTGAGCTATTCTGAAATGCTTTGCGTAAGGAGTCTGCTCTCGCTTTCCTCCTTCCTGCGTGATACGTCGGATGCATATTTCTGGGAATAGGCGCTACAGTTAAATGTGTGCGTTTTTCCGCATCTATTAGCACCGTTTCCTCGTCACAATATAACGGTCGCAATGTATATCCCATCTTTTCCAGAATTCTTCTCCCATGATAGCTTGAATTGAGCCTTTCCTTTTGAGATAAAAGCACCGCATTCGCATACTCCTCAAAGGTATTGTATATGCCCAATTTCTCTACCCTCTCGGTTTTGGCATTTTCCGGAATCCCCAATGCTGCTTTGAATGCTTTCCTTATTATTGTGTTTATTTGCTTTGTCTCCTGGTTTGTCATTGTCTGGTACGGTAGCGCGTACGTAACTCGGCTGATCACAAATGCATGAACGAGTGCAATGGTTTCTTTCTCCTCTAGTCCCATTTCGCTATTTGCTATCCGCCTGATCATCCGGGCCACATTCGCCGTGGTTCCCCGTAGCCTTTGTAGTGTGTGTGACGTTCCCGAATTTCCTTGTATCCACATGCCAAGCACGCGTATTACATCTGCCTCCCTGATTTGTCTCCCATCCAGCAGTACTGCTACCGGTATTAAGTCCTTTTTCTTTGCGTATCTTGCCCTAATTCTAACCATTTTAGTTTTTTCCGGCGAGCATTGCATTCCTGCAGCTGTCACGAAAGCTTGTATTTTATCTACTGCCTCCTGGAGGGCGTTTTCTTTGTCCGCATAAGAGCCACCCTTTGTCCATAAGGTGACATCGTCTGCGTAAAGAGCTGCTCCTAGACCTTTTATATTTTCCAGCTCACATGCGAGCTTTCTCAGGCCGATATTAAATAGTATCGGGGATAGCATGGCTCCCTGGGGGGTGCCTCTATTTGGGTAGTCGAAGGTTTCAGATGTAACCGAGCCTAAAGAAATGGTAGCTTTTCTGCTTGTCAGAAATGACCGGACAAACTCATATATTCGTTGGCCGCAGTTAATCGATTCGAGGCCTTCCATTATCACCTTGTGTGATATTGTATCGAATGCTTTCTTGATATCTAGTGCTAGTACGAATTCGTCGCTTGAACCTCTGTTTGGGTTCATGACGTCATTTTGCAACAGCAGGAAAACATCCTGGGCCGATACATGTGGTCGGAAACCGAACATATTCACCGGTAGCAGACCCTCTCTCTCTACATAGTCTGTCAATCTAGTCAATATTGTTTTTTCAAAAAGCTTACCCAAGCATGAGGTAAGGGAGATTGGTCGGAGGTTCTTAATATCTCTTGGTTTCCCTGGTTTTGGTATTAACATGATGTTTGAGTCCTTCCATTCTACTGGAAGGTTTCCTCCGTCTACCCATACCTTTTCATTAAAGAAATCCGTGATTCGTCGAAGGGCCGCATCACTCAAATTTCTAAGCATAGAGTTTGTTATTTTGTCTCGTCCTGGGGCGGTATTCTTTTTGAAAGGCTGGGCCGCCGCATAAACCTCTTCAAATGTTATGGGAGCGTCTAACTCTGGTTGTTCTTTTCCTGCATATTTGCCATGTACCACTTCACATGCGTCTTGTCCGACATATAATTTCTTGACTTCGTAGATAAGTGCGTCATCGTTACCTTTAAATTCATTCTCCAGAATTCTTAAAGCCCTGTTCGTCATTGTTTTTGTTGCCCCTGGATCGATCATACTCCTCAGGATGTGCCAGGTCTTTTTGGTTCCTAACGTCCCTCTAAGTGAGTTACTAAATTGTCTCCAGTTACTTTTATTTAGTTGACGTGCGTAGTCATTGGCTTCCTGTGACAACTGAGCTATCCTTATCTTCAATTTGCGATTAAGCTTTTGCTTCCGCCATCGCTTTGTGAGGCTTCTCCGCGCGTCCCACAAATGTAGCAGGTGCTTGTCGACTGCTGGGATTTCCACGCTTGTTTCTATTTCCTTTGTCACTTTCCTGTGTGCCTCCTTTATCTGTGTCACCCAGTTACCTAGATCTATTATTTCCCCTTGGTCTCCTACGTTCTCCCTAAATTTGTTCCAATCAGATATTGTCGCTTTCCCCATTCTTCTTGTCGTGGCGGCATTAATAGTTATTCCGAGAATGTAGTGGTCGCTGCCCAAGTTTTCTCCGAGGTGCGCCCATGAGACGTTTCCTTCAGAATTTGTAAACGTTAAGTCCGGTGACGTGTCTTTTGTTAAGCTATTCCCGACCCGTGTCGGTAGGTCTGGTTGTGTAAGTTGGCAGAGATCATACCGTTCAACAAGGTCTACAAGGAGTTTGCCCTTAGGGCTGTCCTGCTTATATCCCCAATTTCTGTGTGGCGCATTAAAATCCCCCATGATAACTAACCTGTCTTTCTCTTTCAATAAACCCATCGCATGTGCTATAATGTTCTCAAAGTCGGCTCGTCTCTCCTTAGGTGGGCTATATATATTGACCCCCACTGTTTTTGGTCCTCCACGTTTTTTGGGCCACACTGTTATTATCTGGTGTTGCACTGCCTCATTGCTCACGTAGCTGACACTCAATGCGATATCTTTTTTGGTAAATGTCGCCACTTGTGGGTACTTTGGGTTAACATGTCTTATGTACCCTCTCAGATTTATCTGAAATTTGCCTACTTCCTGAAGGCAGATTATATCAGGAGGGATTGGAGATGCTCCAATAAATTGTTTGAAATTTTCAAGTTTTGTTCTCAATGAGCAGCAGTTCCACTGTCATATTTCCGTTTGCTCGGTCTTTTTATTGTTACGGTGTCTAGCCATGATTGGTATTCTCGGAATCTGTTATTCCACTTTCTTTAGGTTGTCTGGTGGGGGCACCCGGGCTCTGACAAGATCTCTTGCGAGGATTGTGCGCCTGACTCAAGTCGCTTATGGTGCGTTCCATCTGGCCTAGTTTGGCAAAAACAAGTTGAATTTGTTGAACTAGGAACGCTATCGGCGGTGTTTGTGGTGGTTGCGTTGCCACGGGCTGCGCAACGGGCTGCGAGACAACAGGTGTGCTCGCCGGGCTTTGTGTGTTGCTCGACTGGTTTAGTAGTGACTCCAGGCGCGCCATTCGAGACTTAACCTCCTGTAGTTCTGTTCTAAGTTGTCTGTTTTCAGCTACTACCCGCTTGTATTCTGGGTGTTCTGTGATCGTTGGTGTAACGGGTTTATGTTTGGTAGTGGGAGATACGGCTTGCGCATAGCTTACCGCGTCCGCCTGTGGGTTGCTATGTGCAGGACACGCCCCCGGTGGCTTGCTTCTCGGAAGGGCTTGCGCGTTCGGATTGTCCTGGGAGATTGCTCTCGGCGTCGAAGTCGACTTTGGATGCCGCTGTCCTGGTTGTCCTGTCTCCACGGCACGGTTTTTCGACGGCGTGCGGGTTCTGGAACGGCTCTTTCGGGTCCCGCCTCGTCCGTACTCCCATTCTGATTCCTCTTCCTCCGACTGAAACCAGCGAGGGGCTGGCTTATGTGGTTTTTTGGGTGGTTTCGCTGCTTGCTTGCGAATAGGCTTGAGGCGTTTCAGACAACTGCGGTCTCCAGTGATATGGTTTCCCGTGCAAATTGCGCATGTCGGAGTGCAATTATGGTTTACTTCGGGGTTGCGCATTCCACAGGTATGGCACACGGGTGAGTCTGGCTGCGGACACACGTCGGTGCGGTGGCCAACCGCCCCACACGCCCGGCAGAATTGGACGGTGTTACGAAAAGGAATACACTCCTTCTCACCTCCTCTGTAGTAAACATATCTTGGTAGAATGTCCCCGAAGAAAGTCAAGACGGCACTCTGAGAGTCTCCCAACATCCGAGCGTCGACCAGCGTCACGCTCTGGGTGCGAAAACGGATGCTCGCTTTGATGGTCTCAGACGGGGTGTGCGGCTCTATACCGTGAATAACACCTTTTTTGGTTCCTTCACCTGCCGTAACGTAGACGTTGACCGGGTGTGGTCTTCCGTTGATATTCAAAGACGTGACGCCTCTCATCGCCATCGCGACGGTCGTGTCTGGAGTCGACGCTAGCGCAATGTTGGACCCCGGTCGGATGCGGAGAATAAACTGATCCCACCTGACTTTTCCTTGGCAAGCCTCCACTATAGCGTCGGAGATCGCTTGGGTGGTCACATTCTTCAGAGGCAGTCCCTGGTGAGGTCGGAAGACTACTTTCAGATCGTCCTTGGGTAGTGCTGGGGGCCTCCGTCTTGTAGGTCGACCCCGGCGCTTTGGCTGGTTGTCCGTCGTAGGTCTGCTGCCTGCGGAGAAGTCCCCTCCTTGTTGAAATTTCCGCTCCTTCGCCTGTTTCTTCTTCGCTCTGAGCGATTGGGATATTTGCCATCTCTCCTCTGTGCGGTCGGTCTCCGTTGAGGCGGAAAAATCTGCGGCGGCGTGCGTGGACGCCGCGTTGCAGTTCCCAGGCAGTGCTGCTTCATCCCGGTTTTGCGCGGCAAAGTCCATGGCTTCTTCACCCAAACCTGGTTCGGATTGTCGTACGGACGCTGTTTGCGACTCCCCAGTCGAGTCCATAGCCGTCAGCAACCGCGGCAACGCCGTGGTTGTCGTCTTCGGGCGAGCGTCTCCCGGCGTCGCGCCGCCGCTCCTCTACTGGACGCTAGAGGTAGCGAAGGCTCCACACGGGCGAACGAAGAAGTGGCCGTAAAAACAAGAAAAATGGTCCGATTTCAGTGAAACTGGAGTCCACCGATACCGGAGCATCTCCCCTACACGCCTGTGGCAATGTCTGGACGATTCAAGGGTTGAACCATACAGAAAAGACAAGAACATACGGAGCTCGATGTGCACGCGTCTGCACTCATCGGCATCCCAGCAGCGTCCCTCTCATCATCAGGCTATAGAAAAACAACATGACATAGTGTATCAATGAATAACAGGCCACTGCAGCATTGATGGAAACGACCGTGCAGATGAAGCTGCCCGAACTGCTCTTGATGATGCCCCTTGTGTAGCTATACCATTATCAAGAACGGACGCCGCTGCAAGGCTTCGATCACTTGCACGAGAACTAACACTCGCTCAGTGGAATTCACCGGCATTCACCAACGTCCACCTTCATAATTTGGACCCACACCTACAGCTTCGTCTTCCATCAGGAATAACCAGAGCAGAGGAGACACTTTTGTGCCGTCTGTGGATTGGGGTGGCCTTTACGAATGCGTATTCGTTTCGAATCGGAATGGCCAGCAGCCCGACATGTGACAACTGTGGCTGCGCAGAGACTTGCTCGCATCTTTTCTGCAAGTGTCCTCGCTTCAGCGTGCCAAGAAAAGAACTGTGGAAAGCTTTAGATAGAATAGACAATCGCCAAATGTCGCAAGAAAGGGTATTAGGACGCTGGCCGAGACCATCCTCTACACGCAAGGCATTGAGAGCGTTGTTGCGCTTTCTGCGGGCAAGTGGTCTTAGAGACAGACTGTAAGCAGCGTCGTGGATTGTCTGATGACCTTCTCTCTCTCCTTTTTTAGAATGTATCTTTTCTCTCATTCTTTATCCCCCTTATCCCCTTCCCCAGTACAGGGTAGCCAGCCGGTCTGAGGACTGGCTAACCTCCCTGCCCTTCCTCATTTATTGCTCCTCTTCCTCCTCCTCCTTATTTTTCAAAAGGCACACAAAAGATCACCAATTATTAAAACATCAATTTTGTACCATGTAGAGTAAATGCACAATGTCACTACAGCTTCCGATCGTGACGTCATATATTATAGCTTATTTTTGTTCGTTTTTAGTTATCACCTCCATACATCAATGGCGATGGCCGCAGCGGGCCACCAACTACCGGAAACTTGAGCTTTTGTGGAAGTTGCGTTTATAGTTCCCATATACTTTGTCAGCGCTGCGAAAGGGAGTGTGGCAAACATGATTGAGCGCTATTGAAATGCAGGGACCATATTGCATCGACCACCCCTCTACTGATTTTCAGGAGGGGCAGATGGTTGTTTTAGAACGTCACTGGACGTTGGAATGCTGAGCGCAAAGTTTTTAGCATTTCTCGATTCATTTGACTGGATATGATTGCATGGTGCTTTAAATATGACTTTATCGACAGAGAACATATCAGTTGTCAATGGCATGTCGTCTGTGCCCTTTTTAGTGAGCGCCATATTTTGGTACCCCTCTGTTTATTATCAATAGGGCAATAATCAAACAGATAGATCAGGCAGGTTTGCTTTAGCACATCAGTATCATTTATGAGAGCGTAAAGCCTATCTTAACTCTTGTATCCTCACTCAGTTCACGTGCAATTCAAGATATTTTGGACTAGTGTGTGCTTTTTGCCACCCACGGGCATGCCCATGCGCGCGTGATGGCGACGCAATAAAGAGCGACTATACTCGGCAACAACTTTTTTTTGGCAGCACAGCCAAAGTTATGTGGGCGGAGCTGCTGCACATGTGTTACTACGCCAAGCACTTCGTTTTCGTGTGATCTCTGTTTCGAATTCACAAGCGCATCCAACATGTATTTTTTCGCAAGAACCCCATGCAATAAATATTACGTTTGTTTGGGAGGAAATGCACAAAATGTTAGTTTTTTTATGGGAAAGTACACGACAATTTCTTAAGTGCAAGAGATTTTTTTGAAAAAAAAGGAACTAGGAGATCGAAAAAACACAAAACCACAAAACCATTTCAGAAATTTCAGTGCATGCTTGGTCAGCATCATTGTTCTCTTTCCTTTAGAGGCGCAAGAACTTTCTGGGTACGCTCACGTTATTCTTTTAGGGGACGCGAAGGCAATGATGGGAAGCAGAAGTATTGGCACCGATCGGTCATGACCGGGCGTCTGACGTTCGTATATTCAAGTGGGCGAAACGTTATCTACCTACCTACCAACCTTATCTTTAGTGGGCTGAGAATGCTGTTCTTGTAACGTGAACAGGGTAATTTACATGAGCTCGTCCGTTACCCAGGCAAAGAGCAAAGAACGATTCCCTCTGTACACATCGACGGAAGTGGTGTTACGGTACGCGATCTTCAGCGTTGTTTTATCAACTATATTTGGCAGCTGAAACACCGAACCCGTTTGTAATGCAATTTACGAAAATGGCCATTGGTATTATGTACAGTTTCCAATAGCAATTTTTCTTCCAAACAGCCGGTGTTGCTGAAGACTGGCAGGTCACCGGTGTCACTTTCAAGGCGGCTATAGCGATTATAGTCCCATTTTCGCTGATGATATCATTGGCACACAACTTCTCGGTGATTGCACGTGCGGGAAACAAAATATTTCATAACGCACCGCTGTCTTCACTTGTCCCTGCTCAAAGAATACAGATCACTTCATGAACACACTCAGATGCTCGCTCACAAGTTTCGATGTGAACTTGCTACAACCGGGCGACGCCATTGTTGTTTACAGGGGCGGAGAAAAAGTGAAATGACACCAGAAAACCAGAAAATTAGAAGCAGCAAGAAACGAAAATAATACACGAGTGATGTCACGTAATAATAATGCCAGCAATCTTGATCATCTTTACATCTGTTTTTTGGCATTTTTTAAAATATTTCTATCTTTTCTGTTTATGTTTTCCACTACACTACGAAGTATGCAAAAGTTAGCGTTAGTGGACTACGTGCAGAAGCGTAGTAAAAAGGGTGTGCTTGGGCGTCGTAGCCTCGGCTGTGATGCCACAGAAAGTTGTCACCGAGTAAAGTGACACCGGACGCGGCCCTGTGTCTGATATAACAATGCAAGTCCCACCAAAGCTGCTGGAAACTGGCTGAGAAGGCAACCTTCACAATGTGCGCGTGCAAAGTGAGTGAGTGAAACAGCTTTACTGTTAATCCGGCATAAAGGCGGAAGAAGTAGAGGAATTAAAGAAAGACTAGCGTGCTCGAACGTCCCGGAGCAGCAACCTACTCCCGTCAAATCCGTAGGTACGCGACTTCCAGCCGCTGGCGTTCCACGAAGAAAATCCCACATAAAACCTAGATAAAGCGGAAGGGCAAATTGAAGGCGTGACAATAATAAAGTCAATAAACGAACAAGAGAGTTCTCAACTATGAATGAAAGGCACTTACAAATACCAGGGAACGATTGAAAAACGCAGTTACGAACGCGAAATGTATACAATGTTACGAAATTGGGCTTGATGGCATCCAACCACGGCCACCAATATAAGGAATCGCTGTTGCGCGATGGTAGCGGTAGCCAAGAGCAGTGAGCATTCGAACGGACTTCGCTGAAGCCTTCGCCCATAGGCGTATTAGGGAGGCAAACGTTTTGTAAAACAAAACAGGTAGCAAAATCTATAGCAGATTATAGCTTGTAGGAAGCTGGCCAGCACGACGAGGTTGGCTGAGACGAAATCCCGCAAACATCGGGCCGGCACGGCCTTAAATAACGTTTTTGGTCTTTTTTGTGAGACCAGTTCCAAGGGCTCGGCCGAGGAGACGCAGTTCTCCTTGGAACTGCACGGTGGCTTGGCGGAGAAGGCGCAGCTTTCTCAGAATTGCTCGGTGACTTTGCGGAGGAGGCGAAGTTTTTGCCGGAACTGCACGTGGCTCGGCGGCGTCTGCGTGGAAGGTGGTGCAAGGGGGGGGGGGGGAGTTCACCAGAGCTGTGCTCGTTCTCGTGAAAAAAAGCGCTCCCGAATGGAGACCATACCTCGGGCATAACAGCACCCCTTGCCGCCAGAGAATACCTCCGGAAATTTGAGCCGTCTAGCGCGGCTCGGAAGGAGGGATGGATGCTGGTTGCCCGTTGAGAAGAAATGTACGCGTCTCCACCCGTGGAAACTTTCTCAGTCCTGCAGAGGTTCACTGGAATGACTAAGCCAATCACAAAGCCAAACCACTCTGGCCCATGCAAATGCCCTCCAAATGCTGATAAAGTCGCTAGACCAGCCAAAACGAAAATAATTTCTTGAGATTAGACTTACCTGAAAAATAGCATCACGAGCAACGTAAGTCAGGAGAAATACACGATGCGGACACACTTTTAGCGAAGTGTCAGTGCATGACACTGTTAAACCAAACAGAATTTTTTTTCTTCCGAGCGATTCTTGATTGTGACTTAGGTAGATTGTGGACGATCGAAGCTGCGGAGGTTAACTCTATTTGTCCTAGAACTAAAATTTAGAATACCAAGCACTTCTGAGTCACGCACACTGGCGTAGCTTGCAAGCGTCACACCGTTAAACATAATAAAGTTAGTCCCCCGACAAGCTTTCATTAAATGTGCGCAGCCAATGATCATCCCTAAAAAAGAAAACACGTTTCACAAGTCAGAAAATAAGGATAAAAATCAAACTTGCTAGGGTTATACAAACCAAACTAAAAAGGTGACCTACACTTGTGCGCATACTAACACGTGATGCAAAACACAGAAAGTATTTTAAACAGAAGCTTTTACTGAGCCTTTCCTCTTAAAATGAAACACACTAACTATAACCTTTCGAAATAATATGAAAACAAAAGTATATAAAGAAACACATCAATGTTTGTTACTCCGATGACAATAAAAGTAAAAATTACAAAACTTTAGATGCACTCCTTGCTCGTCGGCGGGTGATAAAATTTAGAAAAAGTTATTTTGAAAACAGAACACAAGTTAGACTCTTGGTGTATACTGTTAACGCGGAACTCTTAGACAAACTCTGGGGAGTCGCGCACTCCACGGCTTTCGAGGGTTGCGGGTCTGGACAAACGGACGCTGAATCAACTTGTTCGCCGAACAAAGTATAGCAACGACTTTTGACTCCCAGCCGCTGAAGTCGGAGAAAGAGCCATCTGCACTGTCTTATTTACTCCTCGCGGTAAACCAGTGACTTTTTCACCGAAGTGAGGAACAACAGCCTGTGTTACAGCTAAAGCACTCGTGACGTTTCCACATTTCCTTGCATCTACTCGGCAGTGAGAAAGTTGAGACCAGGTGGTGATCTCGGCGCCCGAATTTTTTTGAAATTTCGTTTTTTACGTGATTATCACCCAACCGTGATCTGCGCGACAATCTGTGCTTCAAATATTTCATAGGGGGCCTTGAATAATGACATCACGGCACTTAACAGCTGGTTCAAAATGTTTCACGCATCTAGTCTCTTCCGCGTTAAGCTTTCACCGACGCCTTTTCTTCTTCGAATGGCTAGAAATTCTGAACTTCCCGAAACACTTATTCACAAGTGCACTGCCTTTGACAGGCTCTGTCAAAATTCTATGCCGCTGAATCAACTTATCGTCGTGGTCATTGTTAAATGTTTGCTGTAGAGATGAGACCGAGCGAAGAATTAGGCATCGGAATTCCATTGAAGATTTCTTCACGACACGCTTCGCGTTTGATCTAGATCTGAGCGGCGGACTGAACTTCCACCTTCTTTATTGAGCTCTTTCCCGTCATCAGTCCTGCCATTCAGTATAGTAACTCGAGAGCCATGGCGTTTAGCCACTTTCGCGCATTTGGCATTCTTCGACTTTGCCTTATGTTTTCGCCGGCCACTCTTTCAACGGAACTGATCGCCATGCTCAGAAAACTGCCATTCAGACTCGCAAGTACGCTTGCTTCACTTTGTGAAGTAAAAGCTTCAGATTGGTTACCTTGCTTTTCCACGGACCTGTTGCTAGCTGTCTCTGGCTGTTACAGAACAGGAGTCCCAATGCCTTTAAAGCTAAACATATCGCCTGAAGATTTATCGTCAGCTCGTATGGGTCTCACACTGTCCAAGGTAGCCCTGGTTTCCAGGCCTTCGTAGTTAGTCTTATGATCACTATCACGTGCTTCAACGTCTTGCGCTTTTCGCCTCTCATTTTTCCTCTAGCGCTTTTCGGTGAGCCTCATCCTGAAGCGCTACGCGACGGGCCTCTATCGCTTTACGGCACGCGTCATCCTCCAGCTCTCTACGACGCTCCTCATCCTCTCATTCTTTTCTGCGGGCGTCTACCTCTAGCATCTTACGACGCTCTGCAGTGCTGTCTCTATCGCTACAACTTTCCCAGTCAACATGACTAGAAAAAAAAGTGTGATCAAAGTGTATATAGCATGACTAAAGTCTCCTGCTTCTTCGGCAGATAAGCAATTCAAAATATGCGCGATCTTGCGCGGCAACATTGTGACAAGCTTCTCTACCTAAAGGTCGTAGCTAAAACCAACCTTACTGCAGAAATCTCCAAAATGAACAAGAAAAGCTGAAGTATTCTCACCCATCTCAAAGTTGTGGAGCTCGTTTTTCACTTGCTGTCACTTAAGTGCTGAAATTTTACAATCAAGTTCTCTGATATTGAGAGCATGCTCTTTCTTTTTGTTACTCTCCTCGGCCTTCCATTGTTCGTGCCTTTCAGCTTCGAGCTATTCCTGGTGTTTCTCGGCGTCTCACTCTTCGCGACGTTTCTGGGCCTCTCGATCTTCCGCCTTCTGCTTCCGCTCACAAATGAGCTACCAAAGCTCGTCAGCCTCATCGGCCGTCACATTCTCTGCCCGCATCACCTCAAGAATCGCTCGCTTTGCTTTATCAGACCCGGCGGAAAGCCCCATGGCTCCACAAATTTCTAGGAGGTCCTGCACAAGGTACTGCTTCATCGCGATCTCGTCCCTTGCTATGCTCTGCTACTGATATTCACCGTACTCGAAAACTAATCTCATGGTTTAAAGTACGTGAGTATTAAAATTTAGCCAACGAAAATCACAACACTCCAACATCTACCTGTGCTAGAGAGGTCTGGCGAAATGAGCAGCAAACATTGGGCACTCACCCAAACAAAGTAGCATTGCTCCAAGTCTTGGCTGCCGTCCAAGAGTGCCGTAACAGTCCTCTGGCCTTCAGGAATCCGGTCCCACTTGCAAGTGCTGAGATCCGGGGTAGCTTGTCCCAGCTGCAGAACGATCAGAAAGGGTAGCGTATCCCATAATATCCAAACGCTGATATCATGTCGGTCGTGCACGAGCTTCTACTGGTCTGATTCGGCATGCCAAACAGAGAGTAGCGTATCCCAGCGTAGCCAAACGCTATCACGGTGGTCATACTCGCGCTCAGAGATCCGGTTAGATATGCCAAACGTAGGGTACTGTATCCCGAAGCTGTGAACCACTGTTACGAAATTATGATTGTTGGCATCCCACCGCTGCCACCAGCGATAGGAATTCTCTGTGGCGTGAAGGTAGCGGTAGCAGAGAGAAGAGAGCAGTCCAACTGACTTAGCTGACGCCTTCGCCCAGAGGCGGAATAGGGAAGCAAACGTTTTGTATAACGAAACAGGTAGCAATGTTTATAGCAGATTATAGTTTGTACAGAGCCGGCCAGCACGAACACTTAAGATGGGGCAAAATTCCTCAAACATCGGGCCGGCATGGTCTTAAATGACGGTTTTAGTTTTTTTCCTGAAACCAGTTCCCGGGGCTTGGCGGAGGAGAAGCAGCTTTCTCCGGAACTGCACGGTGGCTTCGCGAAGAAGGCGCAGCTCTCCTGGGATTGCCCAGTGGCTTTGCAGGGGAGGCAAATCCTTTGCCGGAACTGCACGTTGCTCAGCGGCGTCTGCATGGAAGGTGGCGCGGTGAGGGGGAAGAAGGAGAGTTCGCCGGAACTGCACTCGTTCTCGTAGGAAGAAGCGCTCTCGAACGAGGACCATGCCTCGGCCATAACAATGGTTTCCTGCGCTCAACATGAACTATGTCTGGCATCGGCTATGCCCTAGTCCGTGCCTGCGATTTTGGGTCCGGAACCTTCGCAGTTCACGTGACTAATGTTGTAAAAGTTTATACGCGCCGAAACACTTCACTGCGGCTTTGGCAGTGAACGGGCGTCCAAACTGAAACTTAGCCTCCGGGGTTCAAGAACACTTCCCTGTGGCGGAAATTGTGTCATTGTACATCCAATGCTGCTGCTGGCCAATGTAAAGGCACGCAAACTTCCGACCTTTTCGGCATGCTCTGCAAGTTTCTCGGTGGCAGTTGTCATCTCTTCGGTGTCTTGACACGGTAGCACATAATCCCGCATGGTTTGCACTTCGCGGCCTTGGAGAAACCAAAATGGCATGAATCACAAAATTTCTTGCGAGGCGGTATTATACGCGAAGGTCGACGTAAGGCACGACTCAGTTTTGTGTCTTCTAGTTGACCTCAACGCCTTTCGGCCATGCCCCGCCGCGGTGGTCTAGTGGCTAAGGTACTCGGCTGCTGACCCGCAGGTCGCGGGCTCGAATCCCGGCTGCGGCGGCTGCATTTCCGATGGAGGCGGAAATGTTGTAGGCCCGTGTGCTCAGATTTGGGTGCACGTTAAAGAACCCCAGGTGGTCTAAATTTCCGGAGCCCTCCACTATGGCGTTTCTCATAATCATATAGTGATTTTGGGACGTTAAACCCCATATATCAATCAATCAAACCTTTCGGCCATGTCTCCGAGCGTCTTAGTCATTTGCTAAGCTCGTTGGTTTGTGAATGGTACGCAGTTGTTTTTCGGTGTCTGGGGTAGCTCATTTCAAACAGCTAGTTCATAAGTGGTGCCATGAACAGAGTCTCTCTGTCTATTATTACAATTTCATGAGCACCGTGACACCACACGATGGGGCGCATTAAAAATGTGCTGCCTCCAAAGCTGTGGTTCGTGGGATCACCTGCGTTTCATTGTAGCGTGTTAAGTAGTCAGTCACGACTTTCACTCATTCGTTGTCATTACTAGACAGGGAACATGGTCCATGAATGGTCATGCCGACTTGGGCGAAGAGCGGACAAGGTGCCTCGATTGGCTGAACTAAGCCAGCCGGCTTAACAGTGGATTTCTTTGGGTGCTGGCATTCGCGACACCATTTGACGAATAGTTTGACCAACGTTTCCTCTATTTTATAGAAGATGCGCTGGTTTGACGTTTGTCGAAACACCGGGCAATTAGTACTTTTCACTTACCCGTGCAAGTGTTTGTGAGAAGCCTAGGGGGCCATATACATATGTCCGTAATACCAAGCGAATTGTAGGTCGTCTCACATACCAGCAGGAAGCATGCATAGTCTGGGAACCACCAGGAGGTACACACGGTGGCAATATGTATGTCTATAATACAGGCGCCGAATTTCGTCAACGTGACGAAGGCCCAGGGGTCCTGTTCTTGGGCCATCCGCCATTGTTCACATTTGAGCGGAGAGAGCCACTGCTTAGCGAATAAGCTTAGTAGATGGAGCGAACGCTCAGAAAAAGCCTTGGTCAATGGAATAAAATATCGGAACAGTAGGAAATTTTTGAACCGTGCAGCTTTGTTTCGTGAAATGTGTTCGAGCTTCCTTTCGAGTATTGAGCTACAAACACAAAAAAGCTTTGACGGCTTCACTTAAATTAGCAAATAAACGAAAAAAATAGAAGAGCTGTGCTATTGGTTGTAAAAGTGGATAAGAACTTCAAGGGGACGAAGAGAGCGTGGGCTCATTCATGATGAATATAGTTCCTGTTTGCTTTGCCCAGTGGGAAGGCAACAAGAAAAAGATCTTCGCTTTTGAAAAATTGTTTCCTATTTTTGCATTAGTCTGCAACATAGATTTGTTCACACTGTTCAAATGTGGGTTGTCATAATTTTAAACTCTCGATATACATAGCCGGGGCACCCTCTGCATTGTTCTCCGTTAATTTGAACATACCCTTTTCGCATTACCCACCGAAAAAAAAACACATGTCGGAAAAATTAAAGGTCATGTATGATCCATAGAATATCTGCACATAGGTTTTGCTACAAAAAGAGGCTGCTTATCTCTCAGGATATTTCTATTGATCAAGTTAAGACAGGTAAGCTTGGCAAAAAACGCCTGGCCTGCGCGGTATGCTCAGCGTAGTCACAACGAAAGCTAGGAGAGCGGCCTTTCAGAACATTTTCAAAACGCTCATGGGGTAATACTGCAAGCACACTTTCTTGGTACCTACTAGGGAACGAATAGTCAACTGTTGGGCAGTAGGCCGGCATTCTATTTCTATTTTTTGTCATTATTCTGAGAATCGTGGTATCCACTAAACATTTACAAGGAATTTTGTGCCAACTGTTCGTGCAGTGGCTGACGACGATGAGAAATTATGGCTTAAGTGAGTATGCGTCACAGTTTAACAAGAAGTTTTTGTAAGGAATTGGATCATTAGACGGCCCACTCGTTACGCTATTCTCATTGTGCGACAACTGGTTGTTCTTCCGCTGTTGTAAAACGCTTTATAAGTCGTATTAACGCGATTGCATTCCCGACATCAAGTCTTCATGAGCCAAGTTTGACAACATGAGCTCGCACCCAGTGAACCCAGATTCGAGGCCCATTGTGCCATTGGTGCTATGTCATGCCTG
Source organism: Rhipicephalus annulatus (assembly GCA_013436015.1). Lineage (NCBI taxonomy): Eukaryota > Metazoa > Arthropoda > Arachnida > Ixodida > Ixodidae > Rhipicephalus > Rhipicephalus annulatus. The sequence goes on from WOVY01010726.1 coordinate 408,558, forward strand.
CCTAAGGCGAATATATGACAAGTTATAAGCACCGGCGTAACTCAGTAGTAGAATATTGGGCTGGCCTGCAGTGGACCCGGGTTCAAGTCCCACTGTGTGATTGGTGCAATTTTTTTTCTAATTTCGTGCGATGTGGTTACGAACATAAGCGGCGGCGGGAAAAAACTGCGCGTGACCCGAAAAGTTATCTCATAACAGCTTTCGCTGTAAAAAATAGAGACGAATTTACCTGAATTCAGACTGAGTATAACAATAAAGAAATGTTGTCCGGTGGGTCTGTATTCAGTAAGCGTACAGTTCAGTGAGGCTCACATCACAACATTAACTAAGGGCTCAGAATACGTTGTTGGAATGAAAGACCGATAGCCCTTGGCACATGTCGAATAGTTTACTCATCAGTTCAACTGCAGTGTGTCGCTTCCACTCGGTTATTGCACCCACCTTGAGCCAGCAGTTTGGTAGCATCACTAACGAGTGGTTTGTTTTAGATGCGGAAGCATCTTATACTCGCGCCTTGTAGTGCGCCGTCCGCGCCGTCCGCACCGCTTCTCGAACATTCGACAGCTGACGCGCGCGCATGCGCCGTCGCGCCGTCGCCCACCATCTGTGCCGCGCGCGCTTCTCCTTCGAGAACATTCGACAGCTGACAGCGCATGCGCCGTCGCGCCGTCACCATCTGTGCCGCGCGCGCGCTTATCCTTCGAGAACATTCGACAGCTGACAGCGCATGCGCCGTCGCGCTGTATATATACTCAAGGTCGGTGCTCGCTCGCTCAGTTGCCGCTCGTCGGTTGGTTTGTACGGCGCGTCGACGTCCGAAGTCGCCGTGAAATGAATGCCAACGAATCCACAAACACAATGATCGACGTCCTTTCGACCAGCGCCGCCCTTTCGCATACGTGTGTACGTGTTCACTCATTTAACACCCCCTCCTACAACCACGTTAACCAATTTAGCCATCGACCCAAGTAAGTCGCAATTTAACACCCCATTTCACAACCACGTTAACCAATTTAGCCATCGACCCAAGTAAGTCGCACTTTAACACCCCGTTAACCAATTATATGCTCCGCATCCTCCTCAGTGTTCCCCCGAGGGAAGCTGCGGGCATTTTTTAGGCTTTGTAGGGCACTGTGTTCTTGCTCTACTAAAGGCACTTAGAAACATCCACCTCCGCAAGCGGCATTACTGCGAACGAGACACCTTTGCTATGCTCGTACTGCTCAGCGCACCAAGAGCTACGGATGGCGTCACTCTAAACCTTGTGTCGGTGATCTGACTTATGAGGCGACTCTATTGAACTTACTTGGACTCAAATCGAGCCATGAGTCTGAGTCTGAGTGAGTGCGGGTCTGGAATATTTTGATAATTTTGAGTCCGAGTGAGTCTGGTTGAAAAACATTTTCGTGATTGTGTGTTTGAGTGAGTCCGCCTCAGAAAATTCTCGGTGAATTGGAGTTTGAGTGAGTTAGAAGCGCAAGATATTCATGAGCTAGTCTGATTAAGTTCCACAAGTTATGACGATTTGTGCTCAATTGATTGTTATATGGGTTTCAGCGTACCAAAACCGCCATATGTATATGAGAGACGCCATTGTGGAGGGCTCCTGAAATTTCGACCACCTGAACTTCTATAACGTGCACCCAAATATGAGCACACAAGCTAACAGCATTTTCGCCTTTATCGAGAATGCAGCCGCCGCATCCTAGATTCGCTCTTACGACCTGCGGTTCAGAAGCCGAGAACTTGAGCCACTAGACTACCACGGTCGAAGACCTATGCTCAAGACAAAAGTGAACGTTAAGGTTGCCGAACTTCTTTTGGTGTAATTGGCACATATACATAATTCGCTGCACCGTCTTGCAAACCAAATAATCCCAACTGTCTGCTCCTTGTGCTATAAAAAATATTTCAACGGTTAGACACGATGAGAAGTCATCCAGCATGAAAGCTCGGGACTATAACCTTTTTGAGCAGAGTTGATAACATAAAAATAACCACGCGTTTACGAGTATTCTGCGTGTCAGCAAAACCACCTAGTATGAAGGGCTACTTCAGCCTAATAAATTTGAAATATTGCCACAAGATGCCTGTTAGGGTAACTAAGTTTTAGCAACATCTCCCTGTTCTTCAAGCGTTTGTATGCGCACAAACATCTCATCATGATTCTACAGACTCCCCTGCTTGTTTTAAGGCGAAAACTTTCATTTATCATACTCATTCGCGTCCGTGCGCTGGATCAGTGCCAGTTGTTGTAATTTGCTCACACTCTTCAGCTACTCCGCGATAAATCACGGCGCCAAAGTGCCGCAGCTTCTGCTGTGATTTGTCTCCCCATCCCTCTGTCATCAATCACGTAATTTCTGAGAGAGTGTAAAAAACAACTATGACATATTCAGTCGTACGGTCACAAGCTTTTGCTGAACACACTTTGAAATTCTTCAATTTATTTTATTCAGAGAGCAGTTACTGAAACAGACTTGGCTGTTTTTTTCCTGTGAAAGCCGCACGAAAGAAAATATTTTAGCGAAATATCTTTTTACGCACGCGTTAGACTGTGCGCCTTCTGGTTCCATACAGAGGACGACAATATTCGTTCAGCCACGAAAGCGCACGTCATGCAGCATAAAAATGGCGAGCTATTGATATGCAATAATGACTCTGGTGGTACGCCTATTTCGATGCATTTGCATTACTAACGAGATGGCGTGACGGCTGCGTTTGGTGACCCGCTCGTCGCGGTGCATGCGCTTGTCTCTAAAGGTGTCCTTCGCCATACAGCTAGTGGTCTCTCGTGCGCGCGCATTCTTCTCTCGAGATGGGGATGCTGGTACACCCTGGGGTTTACCAAAAAGATTGGTTCGAAGTTACAAGAGCGCACGTAGCCCGCTTCGCTCACGGCCGTGACCCCTTTTGAGAAATAGTGCGCCGTTCAAACACAGTGCAGTAAAACTATGACAGTGAGTTCACGCTCATCATGTTCAAACCTGTGCGTAGCTTTCGCGCTTTTTTTGTGTTTGAGCAGAGCTTCAACTGTGGAGCTGTAAACACTGTCTATTCACAATCGTCCGGCGTGTGTTCTTTTTGTGCGTCTTTCGTTATTCAGCAGTCTGCTGCATGTTTTGATCTGCTTGCCTTTCTTCGCGTGACATTTCCATTTGTTGTTAACGCATTCGTTAGTTCGTCCTTGCGGTGAAACTGTGACTTTATCTGAAGTGTGAACGCAGCAACGTTTTCTCCGTGTGAAGGAATTCAATTTGCCCATCCCAATCAACTACCTCTACTAATTTAAACATTAATATTGTCATAATGCAAAAACAGCAGCAGTTAAATACAGGAGACTCACTTTAATTGTACCTGAACACTGGCAAACTGATCGGAAGAGAACCTCGGTTTTTTTTTCTCCCGCTGTGCGTGTTCTTCGTTGTCCTCTTGGTGCTGCATATTCAATGTGGTATTTGCCCCATTCCTGAGAGCACCGTCCCGATGCTCTTCTACAATAGACGGTGCACCAGATGTATGGTGTAAATGCGCCCGATAAATAAGACTTCATTCGCACAACGTGCACGATTTCTGTTTTTTGCTCGCGAGTTGTTGAGGGGCCGTCAGGAACTACCACGTAATAACGTCGCTTAGGCGTTGTAAAACTGTGTAGGGGCCAAAATACTTCCTTGGCAATTTTTCATACAGTTCCCAGCGGCGGATAGAACTCCATACCCAAACTTTGTCCCAGGGCCTATAGACGACATGTCGTGTCGCAGACTATAACGTTGGGCGTCGTAATTTTGCTCCTGGGTGATTCGGACGCGTGCAAGCTGCCTCACTTCTTCTGCTCGTTGGGTAAAAGATGCAGCATCCAAATCGAGATCATTGCAGTCGTGCAGTAACATAGCGTCAAGCATCGTCGTCACTTAACGGCCAAGAAGGAGACTGAACGGCGTTCTTCGTGTAGTTTCTTGCTGCGCTGTATTATAGGCAAACGTGATGTACGGTAAAATGTCGTCCTAGTTCTTGTGATCCACGTCAACGTACATACTCAACATGTCGGCAATAGTCTTGTTGAGGCGTTCTGTTAAGCCGTTGGTTTGTGGATGATAGGAAGTGATTTTCCGATGGGCTGTTCCACTGAGCTCAAACACTGTCTTAAGGAGTGCGGCCGTGAAAGCGGCACCTCGATCTGTTATTATGATTGTCGGAGCACCGTGCCTCAAGACCATATTTTCTACGAAGAACCGTGTGGTTTCAACGGCGGTGCCACTTCACAAAGCCTTTATTTCCGCGTAGCGCGTAAGATAATCAGTGGCGACCATTACCCACTTGTTGCCAGCATAGGAAGTCGGATATGGTCCGAGGAGATCCACTCCACTTCGGGCAAAAGGTACCGTGGGCACTTGAATTGGTTGTAATAGTCCAGCTGGTTTTAACGGTGGTGATTTTCGTCGTTGGCAATTGAGGCAAGTGCGCACGTAATGCTTCACAATAGCTGGAAGTCATCCAGCTTCGGAGCCTGGCTTGCCCGTGCTCAACCTGCTGGGGTGTTCTTGGTTTTGGATTGAGTGGTTTTAACTTTCTGACTTAGAGTCCGATTCTATAGTTTATCTGTTTCTGAGTCTAACCATATCTCTAGTGCTCATGTCGACTACTTCTCCTGGCCAGGCGCGATCCTCCTGGTCAGCGTCCCCTGCCGTCTAATGAATTACCGCTAGACTCCTTTTTCCGCAGTGGTATCGACAGTATTCCCATGGCACTGGTACCTACAAATGGAGGCTTCATCAGACTCAAAAACCCTCAGGTGGTTCAAAAGGAACTTAAGACAACTTTAAACCATTTCCAGACCATCACAGATGTGCGCCCATTTGGGCGAGGAGATATCGTGTGTAGGTCACCGGATCAGACCTGCGTGCAGGATCTTCTCAAATGCAGCTCCTTTGCTGCTACCCTGGTGAGTGCTTTTATTCCGCCTCACCTTGCACGTACCAAAGGCCTTGTACGGGGAGTCGACTCCAAGCTGAGTCCAGCTGAGACCCTAGACAGGCTCTCTGGAGCAGGCGTAATTTCAATTTACCGGTGTAATCGCCTAGTCGACAACGAGAGGGTACCAACTGAATCTGTCATCGCGAGATTCGTTGGCACAAAATGCCCGTCAGAAATAAAATTATGGCCACAGATCTTCCGAATAGAACTCCTCGCTTCTCGTCTGATTCAATGCAAGAACTTCTGAAGATTTGGCCACAGTGCGGGAGGATGTAAATCTAACGTTCGTCGTTGCACCTGCGGAGAGAGCCATTTTTCAAGCAAGTATACTGTAACAGCGGAAAAGTGTTGTCTCTGTGGGGGCAGTCACTGCGCTGACAACTGTGACTGTTTCGCTCGTTCCCGGGAGGTTCAAATCCTAGAAGTTATTGACCGCCGCTCCTGTTATCGAAGGGAAGCCATTGACATAGTTAGAGACAGGGATTTTGGATACTCTGGTATTATAGCGCGCTGCACTTCCAGTATGGACTCAAACCTATCGCAGGCTATTGAAACTGCCATGGAAAAGGCAGTGAGCAAGGCAATGGATAAACTCCTATTGCAACTTTCCGACTGTTTGGTGCAAATTCTTTCAAACAAGATAGGACAAAATGTACAGACTAGTACAGAACCTGCAGTATTAGACGTTAACAGCGATTCCACACAGCAACGCAATGTAGTGTCGGACGAACTTTCTGCATCTGCAGCAAGGCTAAGCAGTCAGGAACACAGGTGCACTTGGACTGACATTCGTCTCAGCCGAGCACAAGTACCGCTACAAATATGGAACTCGATATACGAACTAATAAACGTACCAGATCCCCTATCTTCACCTATCTCAAGTTCAAATCTAAACGGAATGAATCAGCTATTTCGCGTGAAGATGCTAACAAGGGCGCGACATGCGCCTCTGCGGTGCGCTCAACACTATAGGTCAGTTGAGGGTACTACAGGAGAACTGCCGTTCTATATTCTCAGCCTCTACCAACTTACAATTCTTTTGCAATAATTTTATTCTTGATATTATAATTCTCCAAGAAACTTGGCTCGCACCAGATAAAAATTTCTATCTTGCAGGTTTTCGTTCTTTTCGATTAGATCGCCCATCACGTGGTGGTGGTTTAATGAACCTTGTATCAAGTATATTATGCCGTAGGGCGAAATGTTCTCTCAGAATGTTAGACTTGGATTGTGAAATAATAGCATTAGACTTGTGTCTCCCCGGATACCACCCTTTTTCAATTGTAAATTGTTACTTTCCCTCCGGTGTGCAAAGTACGCGTTATCTTGACAGCGTTTTAATAACATGTAGAAAGGAAATTGTACTCACAGGAGACTTTAATTCACATCATTCGTCTTGGGGTATAGGGACAAATTCTTGTGGTAGGCGACTATGGGAATGGACTATTAATCACAACCTCTCCTGCCTGAATAAAGGTCATATAACAATTTTCCGAGGTCAAACTAGCTCAGTATTGGATATTACGTTTTGCTCCATTGCAATCAAGGTTTTGTCATGGGCTGTTCTGGATTCAGCAACTAACAGCGACCATCTTTCTGTAGTTCTTGACAATACTTGTCCAACAATAACTTTAGATAAGCCAAAATGCACTTACATCAACCATAGCAAACTTTAAACCTGCCTCGGTTCTGCCATTTCCAAGCTTGGAAGTGCCAGTACTAAGGAGATTGCACCTACGTTTGGTTCAATGCTGGAGGGATCTCGAAAAAATTCCGAATTTTCTATTCAATCCAATAAGCGATCCTCCTCTCGTTGGTGGAATAATGAGTATACGCGCGATTATAGAAGACGAAAAGCCGCTTGAAAAAAACTTCTTCTTAATCAGAGCCCAACAAACTGGAAGGACTATCAATTAGTTGCTCGCGTGTTTAAGCGTACAGTGAACCGCGCGAAAGAAGAATACGACAGTAGACATTTTGATTATATTTCTAAATCTAAAAATTAGCGTGCTTTGTTCGCTTATTTTCGGACAAGAAAACTACTGCCAGCACCTTTAACGTTGCAGTCATGTGTCTTGACGCCGGAAGAAATTAACACCTCTGATTGATTGATATGTGGGGTTTAACGTCCCGAAACCACTATATGATTATGAGAGACGCCGTAGTGGAGGGCTCCGGAAATTTAGACCACCTGGGGTTCTTTAACGTGCACCCAAATCTGAGCACACGGGCCTACAACATTTCCGCCTCCATCGGAAATGCAGCCGCCGCAGCCGGGATTCGAACCCGCGCCCTGCGGGTCAGCAGCCGAGTACCTTAGCCACTGGACCACCGCGGCGGGGCAAAAGTTAACACCTCTCTAGAAGACATAGCGCAAGGTTTCGAACGCCGCTTCACTGCTAATTTTTTGACTATTCAGTCTGTTCTGGTGAACTTGCATGATTTTGCAGAAGTTTCTTTAGCTGAATTGAGTCAGAGAGTATTATGCTTACCGAGGACGGCTCCCGGACCAGATGGAATTACGAACTCTATGTTGAATTGTTTACTCCAGGGATCGCGTAATCTTTTGCTAGAACTAGTGAATTATTCGTTAGGGAACGCATGGATACCTCCAGAATAGAAACTTGCCAAAATTGTATTGTTGCTAAAAAATTAAAATGATGCATACACGTTAGATAACATAAGACCGATCGCACTGACATCAAACATAGTGAAATTGGTTGAGAGAATCATCAATATACAAATTAATAAACTTGTTACCATGAGGTCAATTCTAAGTCCCTGTCAAATTGGGTTCAGGGCTGGTTCTTCAATTTGGGATGCCCACGTTGAATTAGAGAGTCGGCTTCAATTAGCTCGGCTACATAAAAAATATGCAGCTTTAGTTAACTTAGACATCGCCAAAGCATATGATACCGTGGAGCACTGTATTTTGATAGATCGATTAGAATACCTTGATTTTTCATCATACATAGTAGCGTGGGTTCACAATTTTCTTGCAGACAGAAAATTTTATTGTTTTAAAGATGGGTTTTCATCATCTACTCATACCTAAACGAGGGGAGTAACGCAAGGCTCGGTGCTTTCCCCAGTTCTATTTAATTTACTAATGAGCATCATTTTACGTAAACAGAATATAACAACTTATGTTTGTGCAGACGATATCGCAGTTTTTGCAATGACAGATAACATTCAGACCTTATATGAACGGCTGCAGACTTACCTTAATATATTGGAGAGCTGGCTTGATGGCAAAAGCTTTTTACTTAATCCGAGTAAATGTGCCCTCCTTGTTTTCCCGCCCCGCTGGAATACCCTGTGAACATCTCTCTGTCTTACCATCATGCGGATATACCACAGGTGGAATCTGTTAAATACCTTGGATTAACTTATCACCCATCGCTTAACTGGCGACCTTATATCGAATATATCACCGGAAAAGGTGTGCGGGCCATTGGCATATTACGTAGGCTAAGCAACTACCGCATAAGTATGAGAAGAGACACATTGGTAATGATATATCGCATGTACGTTCGTCCTATTTTGGAATTTGGTTGTGTACTTTTCTCTGGAGTTCCAGCTTACAAGTTGCGGCCTCTAATTCTTCTGGAAAGTGAATTTTGCCCTTATGCCTTGGTCTTCCCAAAACAGTTGCCAACAATGTGTTGTATCTCGAATTAAGGGTCGCTCCGCTTTCTTGTAGTATTCGCCTTCTGACTATTCAGACATTCTTAAGAATTTATGAATCATGATTACGACAATCAGAAACAGCCTTTATTTCCACCCCGGAATCATTTTTTGCTGCTATATGGCCGCGATTTCACATGCCACAAATTATATTTGTGCGAAATTTACTGGAGCGTCTAAACATACGTATATGCGATATCATGCCGAGTCCTGATAACTTAGCCCCGAAGGAAATTCAGTTCGACGACATTTTTCCTAATAATGCCAAATTACTTCCCCATAATATTTCGGATGGTTTACTACAAGATCACCTGCGCCGCATTACAACGAACGTTATTATTGCTACAGACGCATCGCAATACGACGAAAAGTCAGGGGTTGGTATTTTCAGCCAGATTTTAAATTGCATTTATTCCCTTCGACTGCCCGATTTCATACCCGTTTTTGTGGCTGAGTTTCTGGCAGTGGTGCGCGCCTTACGCAAGTTAGATACAGCAATTACATCAGCTGTCATAATAACAGATTCCCTATCTCTATTTGCAGCACTTTGTGTTGGTGCTGATAATCACGTAACAAAGGCGTTCCGTGCACTAGCACCTGCGCATTTGAGAAAAGTACGATTAGTTTGGGTGCCTGGACATAAAGGATTGTTTCTAAATGAAATAGCCGATTCCTTAGCTAAGTCGTCAATCAACGAACCAATTCTAACGCTCTGTTCATCATCCGCTTATGTGACTGCTGCTTGATTCCGCAGACGTACGCTTATGCAAGTCTTTAAAGGTTCTGCACTAACAAACTCTACAGAATATCGCCATTTATTTTATCCCAGGCGAAGAGACTTTTGCCGCACTCGAAAACAAGAAGTAGCTATCACACGGCTGCGTTGCCGGGTACCAAGTTTAAACTTCTATAAACACAGGTCTGCTCAGGCACCTTCGCCACTGTGTGCATTCTGTGGTGAACTGGAAACAATAGACCATTTCTTTTTGACCTGCAGCCGGTTTAACACATTACAAAAAACCCTGATAGAAATACCTTTACGTGGTATTGGTACGGACTAATCTCTGCCTGTCATTTTGTCTTTTGGAGCTTCAATTTCTGGTTTCTCTGATGCGACAGTATGCGCGGCTATGCGGGACTATATTCATGAAACTAACAGGTTGACTAATTAACCGGTTTCGTTATCCTAACAGGTGCACATAATTATATACGTATAGAATCAGATTTTTGCTCTAAGAATAAATTCGTTTATGTAAATATCTGTATGCATTACATTACGCACCACACTTTCCTAGGCTATCGGTAATCTATCTGTTAAACCTCCGTCATTTCAAATCTGAACAGTAAATTTTGAAACCACTCGATTCTTGGCTAATCTCTTACAGTGGGTATGCGCCACTAACAATAGGAGAACAACAACAACAACAAGTCTTGGCCAGTAGCATTTCTGTTGAATTCTGGCCAATGTGCGTGTGTATACGAGATGACCAGACGTTGGCTCATCGTGGCAAGCACAAAGTATCTCCTCACGGAGTGACGTCGGAACGACAAGTAGGTGGGTGCTTCCTCTTGGAGAAAGTTCTTATAGAGAACACCACTACGTAAGCAGAATGACGGCAGGCTCCTTTCAAATCTTCTAGGGACGGTTGTTGCCCGGCCATTCAAAAACTCAATAAGGCAAATCAACTCGCTGTCTGCTTTCTGCTTGCACGAAATTGTAGTAGTTTCGACGACTCCTACGAACACCATGCTATCATCTTCTGTGTCATCGTCGCGCTTTAACGGTGACCTTGATAAGCCATCGGCGTCGGCGTGCTGCCGTCCGTACTTAAACACGACCGTCATATCAAACTCTTGAAGGCGTAAGCTCCACCGTGCGAGCCGACCAGACGGGTCTTTCAAGTTGGTCAGCCAGCAGAGGGAATGATGGTCGCTTATTACGTGGAAGAAACGACCATAAAAGTACGGACGAAACTTCATAACCACCCATAGACAGCAAGACACTCTTTTTTCGTTGTGGAGTAGTTGGACTCGGCGCGGGAAAGCGTCCTACTAGCATATGCGTTCACACGCTTGGCTGAGTCTTGCCACTGGACCAGTACAGCGCCTAAACCCACGTTTCTGGCATCTGTGTGGACCACGGTAGGAGCATCCTCATCAAAGTGAGCAAGCACAGGCGGAGTCTGCAGGCATTGTCAGAGATCGTCAAACGCCACCTGTTGATCATCGCCCCATGTGAACAAAACGTCTTCTCTTGTGAGTCGTATTAACGGCGAGGCTATGTGGGAGAAATCGGCAATAAACCTTCGGTAGTATGTGCATAGGCCAAGGAAACGCCTGACTGCTTTCTTGTCTTTCGGCACCAGAAATTTTCTGACGACCGCAATCTTACCGGGATCAGGTCGAACACATTCATGGCTCACCACATGGCCTCAAAATTTGAGCTCCTTGAAACCGCAATGACACTTCTCGGGTTTAAGTGTCAGGCCGGCAGACCTTATTGCCTCGAATACCGATAGCAGCCTGCTCAGTTGTTCCTCAAATGTTTTTGAAAAAACAATGACGTCGTACAGATAGACCAGACATGTGTACCACTTAATTCTGACAGAACGGTATCCATCAGTCTCTGAAATGTTGCGGGGGCTGAGCGCAATCCCAATGGCCAGATTTTAAATTCATAAAGCCCGTCAGACGTTACAAAAACCGTTTTTTCTCTATCTAACTCGTCGACCTCAATTGGTCAATACCCACTTTTGAAGTTCATTGACGAAAAGTAGCGTGAATACCTCAGCCTGTCAAGTGAATCATCGATGTGCGGTAACGGGTATACGTCTTTCTTTGTCACACGGTTCCGCTTGCAGTAGTCGACAAAAAATCGCAAGCTTCCGTCTTTCTTTTTAACCACTACTACCGGCGAGGCCCAAGGACTTCTTGACGGCTGGATGACGTCAGCATCGCGCATTTTCTTCACTTGTTCCTGGATCGCTTCACGCTCTTTTGGTGCTACGCGGTGTGGGTTCTGAAGTATTGGCCTTGCCGTCTCCTCCGTTATTATCCGGTGCTTTGTCAGTGGCGTTTGACTGACCTTCGAGGTCAATGAAAAACCGTCTTTGAACTGATAAAGAAGATGTACTAGACTCTATCTCTGCGCTGGTGACAAATCCGTGCTTACGTCAATAGGTGGTGGGGCTGACGTGGCTTGCGGCTCGTCCTGTAGTACTACACAGCACTCCCGAATTTCGGTGATCTCGTCGAAGTAGGCAACTGTAGTGCCTTGTGTGATGTGTCATCGCTCGTTGGTAAAATTTGTCAACAAAACCTCCGCTTCACCACACACAACATTGACGATACTTCTGGCACTTGCAACACCGCGAGAGAGTAGAAGCGTCAATACTTGTTCAGCGGTTTCTTCTCCAGTATTCTGCTCACTGCACGTGACTGAAACAAAGCGGCACGATTTACGGAGGTACGGTCACATCGTCTATAAATCGCAGCGATTTTCGGTGTAGCACTGCGCTTTGATCCGCTGAAAAGGTCAGTACACCGTCCGGTATATTGATGATGGCAGCATGTTCAAGCAAGAAGTCTAACCCCAAGATTGCCTGTTTGCAACACTCAGAAAGAATAACGAAAGTTGCGACGAAGGATGCATCCCCTATCTTCATTCTTGCGGTGCACATTCCGGTAGGTGGGAGTAGCTGCCCTCCAGCTACTCTAATCTGCGGTTCTGTATATTCCATTCTAACCTTCTTGAGCGTGTCTGCCACACTCTCGCTCATTATTGAGAAGTCCACGCTAGTGTCGACCAATGCCATGACGTCATGTCTGTCAATCGTAACTGCAACTTCGGCAGTAACAACCCCATGTTTCGTCGATTCATTGAAAATGTGTCTCTCTTCGCTCGGCAGTATTGGCGGATTTTCAGCACTTTGACAATTCTCAACCTTCCCCCTTGAGGTCGCTGCTTTTAGTTTCCCCGGCGTGGACTAGGAGATCTTCCTCTAGGCATGTCAGTGGTGCTCCATCTAGAGGATGGAGAATAACGCCCAGGAGAGGGTGAGCGCGACCGAAACCCAAGAGGAACATCCCGCGGGGTCATGACACTGGTGTCGACGTCAGGTGTTCCGTTAAAATGGCGCCGAGGAACAGTGGAAAGAAACCCTTGGTACCCTGCGACGCAATATGGGTAATACCGAACGATGTGGCCTGCTTCCCTACAATAAAATAACAGGGGCCTATGGTCAGGGCTACGCCAGATGTCAGTTTTGCGGAGTGGTGGCCCCCTTTGGCGTCGAAGTTTCTATGTAGTACCAAGGCGCCGTCGGCTGATGTTGCTGGTGGTACTGATGTGGTGTCGGCACGTTCGCTGGCTGTCGGCAGACTATGTCTGCATAGCTTGACCTGGGAGTGCTCGTGTTCGGCTCAGGAAGCGAGAGCGCTTGCCTGATCTTCTGGCGTATAACTTCCGTTACTGAGGTGATCGCGCAGTCATTCGGTTTGGCGACGAGCTTCTTGACCTCTTCTTATACGATTTCTTGTATTAGTTGGTGCAAAGAACCTTCGTCGGGTGTTGTTGCTGTGGTCGTGGCTGCCACGCTGATCGGTGCACTGTGGATACGGCGGTCATACTGGCGATAACGTAGATGCAGTGCGCGTTCGATAGATGTCACCTCCTTGGAGAACTCCTCCACACTAGTAGGCAGGTTTCGAACGAGACCAGCGATGAGCTGCTCCTTAACGCCCCGCATGAAGTGGCTAACCTTTTTGGCTTCGGGCATATTAGAATCTGCTCAACAAAATAGCCGCACTATGTCCTCAACAAACATCGTAACGGATTCATTTGGTTTCTGAATTCATGACTCGAAGAGACGCTGTGCGATTCGCTGTGCGAAGAGACGCTGTGTGTCGAGGAACTTCTGCCGGAACTCGTCCCAAGACGACCACACGCGATTCGTGAACCATGTTCGGGCTCCGTCTTGAAGCGGAAAATAAACGTAGCCCAATTTCTGTGTGGTGTTCCACCCGTTAACATTCGCTGTGTGCTCGAATTCCTCGAGCCAGTCATGTGCATCCTCATATGTGTTTCCGTGGAAGTCAACCGGAAGTCGAGGGTTCAAAACAGTCAGCTGTGCCATGCTTGGGCTGGACATGTTGGGGCTAGTGCTTCCAGGTACCATCATGCTTTCTGGCACAGTCATGCTTTCCGGCAATGGACCAAACTCCGCGCTGAGGCCCAACAGATGGTGGCTGCTGCGGTGAACGGGGGTGTCGATGCGCGGAAGTCTTTCTGGACTAGATGCGGGGCTGTTGTCAGGCGTCCCGAACATGTACCCAGCGCCTCCACCAGTGTCACTATGCAGAAACAGCAGCAGTTAAATACAGAAAACTCACTTTAATTGTACGAAAACACTGGCAAACTGATTGATGATGACGATGATGACCTCTTATGGATGGCGCTCACCCAAAGAGGGGGATGGGCCAAAAACCGGGCGGCAAGATACTTAAGTGAAACTAAAATGAAAATGAAGCCAATCTGAAAAAGTAGCTCAAAAATAATACTACCAAAAAAACAAAAATATTTGCAGAGCAAGCGGTCAAACTATCTCTTGTTTTTAATAGACATAACTACGAAATATAAACTAAAAACCTGAAAAGGTTGGGGTTCACTGGCACGGTAATCTTTTAGTTGCATTGATGTAATCAAACACAGTGGAGCATACATCCCTGTGGCAGTAACCAAATGAAGTTCCGCCAAGTGATAAAATTACTGGTAGATTTACTTGTATTCCTAGCCTTGTAATGGGGCTACTAAAAATCTTTTTTTCTGATAAGAATAACGATGGCAGAATAAAAAAAAATTTCAATTGTATCAATTTCGTTGCACCAAATGCATAGCGGTGACGCCTTGAGTCGAGCTTTGTTAAGATAATAATTTAGTTGTGAACTGCACAGCGCAATCCGGTAAAAGTGACCTCTAACTGGCGAGATACACACCACTGTTTATTCCAGCAGTAGCTCAAATGCTCGAAATCTTTGAATTTATCCAAAAAACATTTTCTCCACTGCAGGCAAGCGTTTCGGTACCTTAGCGCTGTCATGTAAGCCGTATCTGGCAAAACTGGGATGGTGGACCCACCCAGGGATACTGCTGCTAAAGAGTCCGCCATTTCGTTCAAATATAATCCGCGGTGGCCCGGTACCCATAGCAAATGCAGTTTTTTTACGTTTTTCGGTACTAAATGCCGAAACGTATTCATCAGCTTCATTCATCATCATCATCATCATCATCATCATCAGCGTATTCATCAACTGATTGGAAGAGAACCTCGTCTTTTTTCTCCCGCTGCGAGTGTTCTTCGTTGTTTTCTTGGTGCTGCATATTCAATGTGGCAATATTATAAATTTCATAATCGTTGTTCCAAATGGTGTATTTTGTAATACAAGTATGCCTGCGGCTAAAGAAGAAGCAATTGTGTAGCCATCGAACGCAATAAAATATTGTGAGCACGACAAGCGAATGAGTCTTTATTCTTTTTAGATAACATCATCACCTGTAAATCTTCTGTAACGCCAGCATAGCCCATGACTATGCTGCCGTTATAGCTCGTCATTCATGTCAGGATACTCATATCGCGCAGCCAGTTGAGGTTGTGGTAGGAAGAGCTATGGCTACAGTTATGGACCAATTGGTAGCTAGCATCTCTGAATGCATAGCACAAGTTTTCAGTAATCAAATTACTAAACTGTTGATTCCAACTACTTTGGGTAATCCTGAACCCAATAAAATACCGACTATCAGTGATGCTACTGCAGTATCTAATGATGAGCTACATAACGCGGATAACATCCAGGGCTCCTCAGAGTGCATAACAAACGTTGAACAAGATCAAGTGTTAGACATAAGTGTGTCTACTGATGACGAGCTTGATGTTCGAGCACAGAAACGCAGCCAGTCCCCATTGAACCATGACGTTTCAAGTTCCCTTCCGTCAAATCCCAAAAAGACTCTGTCTAGTAAAATACTTAGAGAGAGTATTTTGGAGAAAGCTATCTCCGCAACAATCCTTACACCAAAATAGCATCCCTGAGAGTTCTGCAGTGGAATTGTCGTTCTCTATCTATTTGCTGCTCTTATTGATTACCATTTCCTGTGTGATAAAATAAATTCCTATTTAATCATACTTTAAGAATCTTGGATTGCTCCTGATACTAATATTCATTTTAAAAATTACCGTTTGTTCAGGCTAGATCACCCTACGAGAGATGGCGGAATAGTGACAATGATTTCGAGCAAACTTTGCCACTAAGCCAAACTGATGCTAAAGTTCCTGTCTCCGTCATAGGAAATATTAGTTGCAGGCTTAACTCTCCAGAGCGGGCAGGTTTTGTCAGTAGTAAATGCTTACTTTCCTCCAGGCGTACATGACCATTATATACCTTAACAACCACGTGTGAAGGAAACGTTTTACTAGCAGGTGACTTCAACTCCCACCATGTCAAATTGGGAGTAAAAACTGATACGTGTGGCAGCTGGTTGTGGCATCGGGCCCAAGATAATCATTTTTCATGTCAGAATTCGGGAAGACCAATATACGTATGCAGTCATACTTCTTCAGTGCTAGATTTAACTTTTACAAGTTCCAACCTTAATGTTTCATCTTGGTCAGTCGTTGATTGCACAACAAACAGCGACCACTTACCGATAACTTTCGAAATAGAAATTCAGATAGCCTCATCAATCTCTATTACTCGTACGAATATTAACTACTCAAAATTTAAGGATTCCTTCCTTTCTTTACTGTCTTCGTTGTCAGATAAAAGCTCGATGCCACAGGCTTGGAGCTTTTATTATTTATTAAAGAATTCCAGTGAGAAATATGAATTCGTGGAGTCGTCAGTAAATCATAACTCGAATTCTTCTTGGTGAAATGACGATTGCTCGAGGGACTTTTGACGCAGAAAGGCAGCATGGAAAAAGCTGTTGTACAATCAGTGCCCTCAAAATTGAAAAGACTACCAGTTCGTTGCAGGTCTTTTTAAACGTACAGTTTCCATGTCAAAAAAAAGATTACGAAAGGAGGAAGTTCAATTATCTTTCTAAATCCAAGAATAAAAAGCATTATTTAGATTCCTACGTAGAAATAAAATAATTCCACAATCAATAAATGCAGACTCTATCATTTTGTCGGTTGAAGAAACAAAAGCTTCATTAAAAGTGATTGGTAAGGGATTGGAGCAACATTTTTCCAGCCAACTATCACCACCTCCTTCACAGGCGCTAATTGACGAAGACTTCACAGACGTTTCCAGGCATGAATTGGCGCAAGTGTTAGCTAACTTGCCATAGGCGGCTCCGGGCCCTGATGGTGTTACCTCGTTCATGTTGAAAATGATGCATAAAGCGTGCCAAGAATACCTATTGGATATAATCAACTATTCTTTAAGTACGGCATGGCTCCCATTGGAGTGGAAAATAGCAAAGGTAATACTAATACTGAAAGCTCCGGATAAAGGATAAGTTTTGGATAACGTTAGGCCCATTGCGTTAATCCCAAACTTTGTAAAAGTAATTGAGAGAATCATGAACGTTCGAATAACAAATTTCATCAATAAGAGAGAAATTCTGAATCCATTCCAAATTACCTTCAGATCCAGATGCTCCATATGGCAGGCCCATATTGACCTTGAAAGTCGCATAAAATTAGCCAAGCGAGAAGGAAAATATGCTGCGTTCGTCACTCTCGATATAGCAAAAGCGTACGACAGCGTTGAGCATGTAGTGTTAATCAACCAGCTGCAGAGCCTTAACTTCCCAAACTATATACAGTTATGAATAGCAGAATTTTTGCGCAATAGAACGTTTTATTATTACGAAAACGGCATCTTGTCTTGTAAATATGTGCAAACAAGAGCTGTTCCGCAAGCGGCCGTCCTTTCCCCGGTGTTGTTCAACATCTTGATGAGCACCAGGACGTCCACACTTATGTATATGCGGACGACATCGCATTCTTTTCAGCAGCAGAGGACATTTATAGGCTATTTAAAATATTACAGACATACCTATCGGCCACGGAAATGTGGCTTGATAGGTTACACCTGTATATAAATGTCCAGAAGTGTTCTGTTTTAACATTTCCACTCAAAGACCCTTTTTCACATCTCGTTCTCCTATCACCTGCATCCTATCCATCAAGTAGTGAATGTGAAATATCTGGGGTTGATCTATGACCAATAAATGTCTTGGAAGACACACATTGAATACAGTGCAGCAAAGGGAGGTCGTGCGATTGAAATATTAAGCAAAATTAGTAATATTCGCTTAGGTATGCGGAGAAATACTCTTATCTATGTGCATGGTATGTATATTCGCCTTGTGCTTGAGTTTGGGTGTGTGTTATACGCGGGAGCACCTGCCTTCAAGATACATCCTCTCGTAGTCATAGAGAGACAAGCCTTGAGACCATGCCTGGGTCTGCTCAAGTTTGTTCTAATCAAAATCTTGTACTTTCAAGCTAGGCTTCCCTCACTTGCGACCCGTTTTAAATCGTTAGCTACACAGGCATTGCTTAGGCTCTATGAATCACCGGTAAGGCGCTTAGAAACAGTTTCTATTGACCGTCCTGATTTTTTTTGGCTAATACTGGCCGAGATTTCGTATACCCCAAATTCTGGTTATACAGCGCTTTCTAAATAATTTAGATGTTCAAATTGATGCTGTTCTTTTGATCAGTATCATTAACAATGCTATTAAATTACAGTTTGATGACATAATTCCGAAAAATTCAAAATTGATGCTGCCCAGTTTTTTTAGAAGCTATAATAAGAGATTACCCGGCACACACGCAAATACAAGCACTCATAGCAACTGATGCGTCACAAAGGGAAGAAAAATGTGTAATTGGTACTTTTCTCCTGCCCAGACAGGTCCTTTTTGCTTCGCCTTCCTGATTTCATGTCCATATTTAAAGCAGAATATTTTGCGATAATTCTAGCTCTCCATAAATTAACTGCTTCAGTAAGAACTGCAATAACTTTAACAGACTCACTATCAGTATGTGCCTCCCTTAGTGCAGATGAGAACTCGAATGCTCAGAGTGTTTCAAAGCATTAGTTCTCTCGCATCACAATCTGGTCAAACTGGTCTGGGTTCCTGGACATAAGGGCATTCATATGAATGAAATGGCAGATGTGTTGGCCTTGTCATCTTTAAATGAGTCTGTTATTGATGTATTACCGGCATCAAAATTCTTGATTGGCACTAGATTAAGAAAGAAGCTTCTGTTAGAGGAATTTTCTACACATTCACTAACAACCACACCAGAATTCAAGCACTTGTTATACCATTGAAATATCAAAATATGTCAAACGCGAGGAACGGAAGCCGCAGTTACTAGACTGCGCTGCCAAATTCCACAGTTCAATTTATAATTACACAGAGCTGGTCTGGCAGCCTCACCTCATTGTCCTGTTTGTGGAGTAAATGAGTCAACTGAACATTATCTGATTTATTGCAATAGACTCTCTGCCCTACGTAAAAACACTTTAGGTGCTATTTGCCACCTTCTCGGACTAGATTTAAATGCTGAAAATGTGCTTTCTTTCGGGGCTTTGTGTCTGGGCCACAGCGACGGGAAGATTGCAGCAGTTCGTCAAAAGTTCAAAGAGGTTTAGGTGTTGAAATCATTGTTCGGTAGATTTTGAAATTTCCAAATTCATAATAAATCAAATACGACGCTTTATTGCATTACACTAGAGATTATTTAAAGTTCAACCATCAAATTCGTCTTGTTGCAAGTTTCTTTTATTTCTCGTAAATTGATTAACTTTAATTTGTTATTAAAGAAGAAATTATGAAAACTATCCGGTTCTTGGCCAATCCTCCAGCGTGGGTATGCACCACATCGTCAAGGATCTTGACTTGACTTGACATCTTCGTCATCTCTAAATATCATCACCAGTGTAATGTAGCTCGAGCCTGACTGAATAAACCGCTTCCTCACAAGTGGTGGGCGGTGCTTTTCGTTTTCCCAAGTCCTCTTGCCCGTTCTCTCTGGAGCTCCGCTCGGGTCGTCGCATACGACCCCCCGCAATAGTAGCCCAAGAAAACTCGGGCCCATCCAACGTTGCCGTCCTGCTGCAGCCACCGCCACCCTCTCTGCCCAACAACATTCGCCTGCGTGATCCACCTGTGTTTTCCGGTCTCCGAGGCGCTGATGTCGAAGACTGGATCAAGAACTACGACCTAGTCAGTGATTTAAACAGGTGGGACAATCCACAGAAGTTGCGCAGCCTCCCGTCTTACTGGTTTGATGTTGCCAGAACTTGGTTCAGAAACCACCACCCGGATCTTCCCGACTGGGACACCTTTGAGCACCAAATTTGTCAAACGTTTGGTGCCCCTAGAGTTCGCACTGAGGCAGCAAAGAAGAATCTCGCTGAACGCACGCAGCCGCCCGTTGAATCTTACACCTCTTATATTGAGGATGTCCTTGCAATGTGCAAGCGTGTTAAAACCATCATGTCGCAGAACGACCAAATACGCCACATTATTCAAGGCATTAACACCGTCGCCTTTGACGCCCTCGCCACGCAAAACCCTGCCACCACCCAGGACGTGATAACTATCTGTCAGTGACTTGACGAGCTTCATTCTCTTCGCCTCTGCCACGATACCACCAACATTCGTTTACCTGCACCCCTCGCCTTGCGTGCGCTTATTCGCGACATCGTTCGTGAAGAGCTTCATGGGCGCTGCTCTTTCTGCGCTGCGGAAATTACTCTCCCTTCTGAAAAAGATAGCTTGCGAGACCTGATTGAACAAATGATCGCGTCCGCATCGCGTCTGACGTGTTCCAACGGTTCCTGCGTGCGCCAGACACACACGTACGCCGAAGTTGCTACGCTCTCGGCCGCACACAACGTTTCTGTGCCTACACCAGCAGACCATACGCCCGTGGCTTCGTTGTCACCGCCAGTGCATGCAACGCCTTACTACGCACCTCAGCGCCCACCTCGGCCAATCTGTTACTACTGCGGCTATCGAGGAAATATCGCTAGGTTTTGTCGAAGGCGCCAACAAGACGAGCAACGTGGCTGCGCTCCTGAGGAACATTGAAGCTTCCGTCTGACCATGAACTACCTAGGACCACCCTCCCGATCGTCCTATTACCGTTCACCGTCTCCTACTTACCATACTGACATGCCTGGGAATTCCCGCACGTCTCACAGCAGGTCTTCTTCGCCAGGTCGCCGTTCAGTGTCGCCTCTGCGGCCCACCTCCCATTCCACAAACACCCACGCGGAAAACTCCCCAATGCAGTTTTAGGAGGGGAAACTGCATCCACCGGACAGCTAACAATTCCTCCAGAGTGGCCATCGAATTTGATAATAGTGTTTGTAGAAGGTGTACGCGTTGAGGCTCTTGTAGACACTGGCGTTGCCGTTTCGATTATTCGTGCTGATTTTTCTTCGCGCCTTCGAAAATTCACCACGCTCATAGGCGGCCCACCTCTCTGTGCAGCGACCAAAGCTCTCATTCGTCCACTTGCACAGTGTACCGTTTGCGTCTGCATAGAAGGCTATCATCAACGCATCGTTTTCGCGGTATTTCATGAGTGCACTCACGTTTTCATTCTGGGGTGGGACTTCTTGTCTTCTGCGTCCGCTTTCATATCTTATCATCAGCGCCTCCTGCATCTAAATGCCCCTGACTCTTCTCCGATTAAACACGATGGACGCAGCCGCCTTGTCACCACATCAAAATATGTACATACTTCGACCATACATCGAAGAAATCATAAGTGTTATTTGCACCGACATTGTGGATGGTGACGTACTAATTCTCCCTTACAGCCATACTCTACGTACGGGCATTGCGATCACATCAGGGCTCATTCGCTTCTTCGATGGGTCTACCTACCTAACCACCATAAACAAAACGCTCGAGTGTGTACTGCTCTCCTGCGGCTCAACAGTATCTTGCACGGTCGACAGTGAGCCTGTTGCGATCGTTAGTGTTTCGAACAACAAGCACAACAATGTCCCAAGGTGACAATCACTGCCAATCAATGCCTCTGCCACACCTGTGTCGGCAACCATAAGCACTGAATTAACACCTGATCAAACTGAAGGCTTGCTCGCCCTGTTGAATGAACACCGTTCTCTATTTGACGTGAACTCGCCCGCCCTCAGCATCACTACCACCTCTACTCACAGCATCCAGACTGACGGCTCTCGTATTCTATATCGGCGTCCATATCGCGTGTCTCAGGCAGAACGCAAGATCGTCGAGGAAAACGTCTCAGACGTGCTACGACGCAACATCATACGTCCTTCCTCGAGTCCCTGGTCATCCGCAGTTGTTCTCGTTCAAAAGAAAGATGGAACAGGGCGTTTCTGCATCGATTACCGTGCGCTAAACAAAATAACGCGCAAGGATGCTTATTCTCTTCCTCGGATCGACGATGCACTGGATTCATTGCAGGGCGCAGAGTATTTTTCTAACCTCGACCTTAAGTCAGGCTAGTGGCAGATACCAATGTCAGAGTCTGATAAAACGAATACCGCCTTTTCAACACCAGATGGGTTGTACGAGTTTCATGTGATGCCTTTTGGACTCTGTAATGCGCCAGCCACCTTCGAACGCATGATAGACGGCGTATTGCGTGGTTTGAAATGAAAAACGTGTCTGTGGTATCTCGATGACATAGTGTTTTCATCCACGTTCTCGCAGCATCTACAACGTCTTGACGAAGTTGTCACATGCCTTGCAAAAGCCGGTCTAAAGCTTAACACCAAGAAATATACCTTTGCTAGCAAGACAATTAAGGTTCTCGGGCACCTCGTCAGCAAAAAAGAAATTCGATTGGACCCCGAGAAGCTTGCCGCAGTCCTCAATTGTCCTCGTCCACTACGTCAAAAGGACCTGCGCAGCATTCTTGGGTTATCTTCTTACTTTCGGCGCGTCATGCGTGGCTTCGCGGAACTTGCGTGTCCGCTCCATCAAATCCTCGCAAGGAACGTCCCCTTCGTTCGGTTCGAAGACTGCGAAAGTGCTTTCACGGCATTGAAGCAAAGCCTCACGTCAGATCCGGTACTGTGCCACTTCAATTCCACGGCATACAACATCCTTCACGGCGACGCAAGTAGTCATAATCTAGGTGCGGTACTCTTGCAGCGTGACAAAAACTCACGCGAACGCGTCGTTGCTTACGCAAGTCCTGTTCTTACCACTGTGGAAAAGAACTACACTATCACCGAGAAGGAGTGCCTTGCTGTTGTTTGGGCAGTGCAAAAATTGCGACCATATCTTCACGGCCGTCCTTTTACCGTCATTACCGACCATAACACCCTATGCTGGCTTTCATGGCTGAAAAACTTATCGGGTCGCCCCGGTCGCTGGGCGCTTCGCTTGCAGGAGTATGATTTCGATGTCGCCTCCAGATCTGGAAAAAAGCATCAAGATGCTGATGCTCTTTTACGCTGTCTCTTGCCCAGCGGAAGCCACTCACCAGCGACACCCCTAAACGACAGCACCTCTCTATTGCAGCGCTAAGTTCATCACCTGCCACCCTATCCGTCCTTGTTTCACAACAACGGGTCCACCCATACTGCCGCACCATTGTTGACCGCTTCACCGGCTCTACTACTCGTTAAAATGCCAGACTCAGTCGACAACTCAAACAATTTAAGCTTGTCGATGGTGCTCGATGGCAACATCGATGGCAACAAGTGGGTACACGTCATGCCACGCTCTCTGCAACCTAAAGTTCTGGAAGCCTTTCATGATGATCCAACCGCCTCTTATCTAGGCTATCACAAGACTTACGACAAAATACGAAGTCATTGTTTTGGCCTGGCCTCTCTTCAGACGTCGCTAAGTACGTTGTCTTCCGTGTCCATTGCCAACGGCGAAAGTGACCGAGAGCTGCTCCGGCTGGCTTAATACAACCTCTTCCTTGTCCCGCCTCGCCTTTTGAAGTCGTTGGAATTGACTTGTATGGTCCTCTTCCTATATCGTCCAATGAGAATCGCTGGATTGTCACGGCCATCGACCGCCTTACCCACTACACAGAAACAGCTTCTATACCATCTGGGACTGCAACTGTGGTCGCTGATTTTTTTCTTCGCCACATCTTTTTGCGTCATGGAGCTCCACGCTTTCTCCTCAGTGATCGTGGCAAAGTCTTTCTCTCTTCCATTGTCTAGCAGGTTTTGCGTGCCTCGAACACTGCTCACAAGACCACTTCTAGCTACCACCCGCAGACAAACGGATTGACTGAACGGTTTCATCGGACCCTATTGCACATGATCGCCATGTACATTCACCCCAACCACACGAGTTGGGATGCAATTCTACTCTTCGTGACAATCGCCTATAATACGGCTGCTCAACGCACTACTGGCTTTTCTCTATTTTTTCTCGTCCATGGTCACTCGCCGAGATTCACTCTGGATGGCTCTTTCCTTTCAGCCCCTGCACTCTTGACGGCTCCTTTCTCTAAAAAATTTTTATCTCGTCTCGCACACTGCCGTCACCTGGCCCGTGTTAACACCGGCCTCTCTCAAGACATTCGAAAATCTCGCTACGACTCATCTCGCCGTGTTGCGAGTTTTTCCCCTGGTGACGTAGTTCTTCTACGGACTTCACTGCGCGTCCCCGGCTTAAGCGAGAAATTCATCAGTCGCTTCATTGGACCGTACACGGTGGTCGAACAGACACTTCCTGTCAATCACCGCGTTTCTCCTCCTAGCAGTAATCCTGATCATAGTTGCCGAGGGACAGAGATAGTGCACGTATCTCGTTTAAAGCCTTATGCGCGACGCATTTCATAACACTGTCAAGCGACCAGGCAGCCGCTTTCACCATTCGGGTGAATAAATGTGAGTGCGACAAGCGAATGGCTCTTCATTCTCTTTAGATATCATCATCACCTGCACATCTTCTTCATCTGTAAATATCATCACCAGTGTGATTTAGCTCGAGCCTGGCTGAATAAACCGGTTCGTGATTCTGGAGAATCACGAACCGGTTCCAAAATATTTGTGATTTTGGAGAATTTCGGGCGCATTTCTTGAAACACCGAGTATAATCAACCTCTCAAGCTCCACGGTTACAGCAGGTTGGAAGCTACCAAATTGAGCGAGTCACATGTTTGTGCATCAAAACATTGTGGTGATCGCAAATACCTCTCAATTTACAAATTTCACACAATTGCCTCTGTTTTGGCGCATTCTGAGCAACAGCAATGCGTGATGCGAATCATAATTGTAATGTGCTTAATACGTCTTTCATTAGTGCATTGGTAAGAGCCGGTGATTGCGATAATGAAGTGGGAGCGCCCGTGCTGACCAGGCTTCCCATTTCTACGCGAACTCAATCTTACTTGGCCGCTCTTATTACACCAATTATTAAAATGTGGAATCGTCTATTGCTTTTACTCATTTGACGCTCAGGACAATGTATCGGCAATTGGGTACATTATGTATACTTTTTTGGCACTGTTCTCGCTGAAGACTAAGAGCGTCGGTGATTGGCGTCGTCTCATTTTACCAACCCAACGCGTGAGGGCTACGTGTACGCCCGGCGGAGGAGGCAGCGCAACTTAATACATAATCAGAAATTTTCACTTTTTATTAGCTAAGCAGCCACCTAAGTACAACAGAACGGCAACTAGTTAGTGATATGCAGTGTGTAGAATAAAACCGCGATGGTATTGTGAGAACTCATTGGTGGCAAGAAGAGAGTAATCACATTTGTGCTTGCGAAATATAAAACGAGCCCAGCTCTACAAAGTAAAATGATACTCAATAACATTTCGACAAATAACTTTGAAGCTGCAAATGCTACAATGTAGAATAGACTATGCATGTATTGGCAAGTTCTTGATGCACAGTGTTGTAGACAAATGGGTTGCGCACATTGTAGGTGAAGGCGAGTGTACTTTGGACAAAACAAGAAATATACAGTTCCTTTTTGACACTAGCTATACTAATCCTACATTATCCGTTGTAATGGGCATTGTGCGCGGAGTTTCCAATTATGATTTTAAACATACTTTATCACTATAGTATCAAATAACGATAATTGTTCATTTCAACTATTCACTCTGAACACGGAATTGCATTGTAGTGTAACGCTCGAAATATAAGCAGTCTGCATGAAAACTACTTAAATAACGTCCGCCTCGGTAGGCTAGTAGCTACGGTGCTTGTCTCGTGACCCTAAAATCTCGGGATTAATTCCAGCCATCACAGTCGCACTTATATGGGTTCGAAAGGGCAAATAAGGACCGTGTCTCTGCAATGTCAGTGCACGCTAAAGAACCCCAGATGGTCCGTATTTCCGGAGATCTTGACTACGGTATTTCTCTTAGTATATCATACTTTACAAAGTATAACCCCACACACTATTATCATTTATTTATTAAACTACCATAATTTGAAAGTATATATTTCACATATCCAAAAAGAGAAAGACGTGGGTGGGTTCCAACATGCAACATATATGAGAGGCTTTATAATCACTTAATACAATGCCAAAATTTTGCAGTCGAAGCACTGCTGCCAGGTTATCCGTATAAACATAAGTAAGTGTTAGGAATTCCCGTCCTAAAATCACGATAACAATATAAGGGGCGCAACAGTGAAAGGCTCGGAAACTTTTGACTACGTAGCAGTTCTAAGATGCACCCAAATCTAAGTAGAGGGGCCTGAAGCAGTTTCGTCTCCATCGAAAACCTGCCCGCTGAATCCGGCATTCCATATGCTACCTTAAATTCACCAGTCGAGGACAATAACCACCAGAATATTACGGCGAGGAGGTTATCAATAACGTTTGGTTTGTACGGGTAAATAAAAATAACACAGCGAAGAATATCAAGCCAGGAACTGCCATGAAGAATGACACCTCACGTGATACTTTAAAGGGTATATTACGTAGAAAAACAAAGGATGTAAACTAGCTATAAGGTAGGTTACGGGAAGGGGTATGAAAATCTTTTGAAAAGCAGCATCACTAAGAGGCCCAGTTGCCTAAATGTTTGGATCATAGTACTAGCTCTTTGGTGCACAAAACCGGAAGCCGCCCAGCTGCACTTAGTCACCGTCGTAGAACGGGACGGCTTTAAGCTCTCCCATAGTAGAGTACCTCCAGTACTCTAATTCGTTACCCACTTTTTCTAAACACACACTAAAGAAAAGAAGTCAACGCCCTTGCGAAATTGACATTGTTTGACTGTTTAACTGCTCTGCTAGGTGTAGGCGCTGTGTTCTGGTATTTTTCAGTTTTTTTTTCGAAAGTTGCGCTCATAATATAAAAAATATAAAATTGAAAACCTATAGGCAAACACATGTATTCAAAATCAATAATTTACACTTATTTCTGGCCAATGTAAAAAATGCTTATGTTCGCCTAATGCGTGATATTCAGGATTATAATGATTTATACAAAGGTAACTCTTAGGAGTATTTTACGGAAGGAGAAAAAAATTATTGCACGTGCGTATGTGTTTGGCAAGGTCAGCACGGCTCTATGAAAGCAAAGTCGATCTCAGTAAGAATGTAGGACTGATAAAATAGTCAGCCTACTGCGACACAGACAATAGCCCTACAACAATGACGATATAGCGAAAAGACAATGAGAATGGAAAGACATTAACATGAGACCAATGCTTTCTTTTAAATGGCTTAGAAATATAGATGAATAGGACAGCGAGGCACATTGTGAGAATTTTCTAACGACACAGGAAGATTTGCCACGTGCCTTGCCTTTCTAAAAAGAGTTGAACAAGTATGGGAGAGGAGATGATTTCAGCAAATATATCGTGATCTTGATCGTATCCCAATGTTTCATAACATTGAGATGAAGCCAGGCCTTATTGTAGAGAGAACAATGGTACCGATCTTTCTTCCAAGAATTATTTCATGTTCTTTGGACTTTCACTAAAAATGCGGGATATATATATATATATATAAATATAATAATTTCCTATAACTGACTCATTGCAGGCGTAAACGCAGCATTCCGCCCGCACCACACCGGAATGTCAGACATTCCAGCATTTGTGTGGCTGCGTGGTTCTTCTGATAATGGTAATATAATATGTGGGGTTTAACGCCCCAGCCCCACCCTATAATTACAAGAGACTCGTAGTGGGGTTCTACGAAAACTTCCATCACGTGGGGTTCTTTAACTTGCACGCAAATCTGAGCACCTAAGCCTACAGCATTTTTGCCTCCACCGAAAATGCAGCCGCCGCAGGCGGAATTTGATCCCACGATCTGCGGGTTAGCAGCCGAGTGTCTTAGCCACTTTTTCTTATAACCTTAAGCGCATAACCGGAAACACAGAGTTTATTCATGAACTAATAGTGAGGCTGCAAGATCTGATGCACAAGAACAAAGGCCTACGCGCCTTACAAATGTCTCATGAGATTAGTTTATGCCGACCATAGAGTTTCTTGGTATACTCTAGAGGGAACTGTGGTGCTAGTGTCAATAGGAGCTGGAACAGACGGCACTTCAGTGAGCATAGAATTGATGGGTAGTACACATATTTGTCTAATGTTCGTACTTCTGGCCTGCTTCTGGCTCCGTGTGTGTTCGTGTGGCTCGGAGCTGTTTTCTCACAAAACAAAAATAAACAAACGTTCTGTGATTGCACTTCACTACCTCATTCTTTTAGGCTCACCATTTCGAAATGGGTCACGAAGTTCAAAAGGTTCATTCTTTTCTTCAAAATGAAACTAAAACCCGCAATAAATGAAGCTGCAAGTACGATTCGCCACGCGCATGTACCAAGACTATAGGCAAATCCGTGCACTACCCATCATTCCCACGGTCGCTGAGCGATTGTAGTGCCAGAGTCTTCCTCTAGTTAATTTTAAAAAACTGTATGATGCCGACGGCCGTTCTCCTCGCTGAGTAAGGCGTGGGTTGCTTGTACAGTGGTCCACTCTTATGTAGAAAACGACGGAGCGTCGTTCACTAAACAGCATGAGTGAGGTCTGCAGTCGAAAATACGCCACAACTGAGCATGGATGACACCAGTGATGTGCCTGCCTTGTGATTTCCGTCCATCTTTATATCTGCGACCGCAATTTGCCTATTGTGTTTGCTGTTTTTGACAAAGCGGATATAATTCGTACAACAACCCGCATTATCTCTCCTTTGAAGAGGCGCGGTGCAGACATCCTGGTTAAATGCCTACGGTGCTTCCATCTGTGTGAAAATTTTTTTTGTCGCGCAGTGTTATTAGTGATTCTTGAAGGTGAAAATTGGAAGATAGAACGTTTTAAATGCTACTAACTGCAAAAAATTTCTTAGCAACACATAGGCACTTCGACTGTTGCTATCTATCTATCTATCTATCTATCTATCTATCTATCTATCTATCTATCTATCTATCTATCTATCTATCTATCTATCTATCAATTTGCGCATGTGCGTTCTTCTGCCCGTCTTTTGGACTTAACAAATAGCAACATTTGCAATGGGAGGCATTAGTGTAGGTCGAGCGTCTTGAAGAGGTCATTGCGCAAATATCATCATATATTTGTCGCGTACACTCTTAAAATATGGAGTGACGTTCTCTTCATTTAGGGAGGAACAGTAATGTCCCCAATGTTTATCTTCAAATGGAGAAACGATGCTTCTTTTGCCACGGAGAAGCATGTTTCTTCCCAAGATAATCAGGATGGCTGACCCCGGGTTGGTGGAGCGAGTAGGCCGAGTGAATGCATCGATTCTCGACTGCTAAAGAGTACAAGGTACTGCAGAAAACGGTCCCGCTAAGCTTAATATCGAACGAAATGATTACAAAAACAAGCAGACAAACCTGTGGTGGTGAAAACATCGTGAAACAGAATGATCAAGCTAGTAGGTTTCGTTCAGCAGCGAGACGACGTTCGCTTTGAAAGACTCTGATACTACGCAGTTCTCACTCGGAGAGTGCCTGCTAGGCTTGCTGTATTTGTTACTCGCAGATTCTCATATTGTAGCGACGTATCCACGCGTTTACGGGGCCGCAGAACACGAGATGTGCCTCCAAACCGTAGACTTATCGCAGCGAAACCATTCCGGCCAGCAGTGCAGTTTCGATTGGTTGATGTTCAACGTTATATAAGTGGCTGGAAGTGTGAAGGCATCACAACCGTGAAATGAGTGGTAGCTGGCGCCACCTGGAAGAATTGAACTATAGTAAAAAAAATATTGCCTGCGGAGACGCATGTCGACACACCCGCAGGCTTCCTAGCGGTTGTTTGGCGAGTCAGTGTATTCATTTATTACTCACTGACACCGGACGCCTAATATATGGTGGTGCTATGCATATAGCTACACGTACATCTATGGACACACAGTACACATCCACACATATGGAGTGAACTCAATAAACAAGAGTGCATTGAACAATTCGCGACAACGGCACACAATTGAACATGCTTACTCACACCCTACTACGAACACGCACAAGCTTATAATGAAGAATTTTTGGCTGACCATACTGGCAGAAGTGACCGGTAAGCTTTAGTCAACATTTTTACATTTCGTGGCCATACCTTAACATTGGGCCTGCATAAATATATTATATCTGATTCTTAGAGAGTCGGAAGTTTATCAACGGTTGCACAATGATGAACGGAATAATAACGAGAGCTTATAAGGTTTCCGCGAAAACGATGGCCCCCATACATGCAAAGAATGTAAATGGCATTACAAAGGCAGCGCTATCTCACGATGACTGCCACACATTTATATATATTTTCTTGAAGCCTCTGAGAGGGCAAACACTTGCCGCGCACTTGCCGTTTCAGAGGTCACGTCAATCTTTATTTTGATATCTTCCACTTCTTACTCGGAGAGGGCGCAGCGTGCAGCCCAGACTTTGTCTCCTTCGCCACTACACTTCGTTTAGTTCTTTCGTGTTAGCTGTTGCTTATATTCTATTTACGTACATCCCACAAGCGTGACCGTTAGCCATAGATAGAGTACACCGCTAGCCCTTCAATGACAATGTTTTTGATGCGGTAAAGACCATCTCAATGGTGTATACGTATGCTACAATGTGGGTTGTTCGAGAAAAACAAGAGATGACCTCGTACCCGGCCGACGGTGTTCTTTCGTGAGAAATGGCAGTGGCTGTTATCGTCGTGGCACCTCAATTACTTTAGTGGAGGAACTAGCACTACAGTGCATGAATTTGCTATAAAATATATAGCACGTTGTGCCTACATACTTCTCTGCTCCAGATGCGTCTCGCGATTCGCCTCGCGTGTCCACTTGCGGTCATTGTGCGTGCCACATTTCTGTAGTTAACGTGTGGCTGTGGTGGTTACTATTACTCTGAATTTAGAATACTCTTATCACAAAGGTGAGTGAGAGTGTTGGTACACACATGCTGTGCACAGCTGTTACTAGAAGTGCATTTTGTGTTCAGTTTTGCACGACAAAGAAGAATCATGTGGACGAGAGAGGCATACTGCTCGCGTGCACAATTCGGTCCTAACTCCCAGCGCTTTATTGGGCAATTAATTGATTGATTGATTGATTGATTGATTGATTGATAAGTGGTATTTGTCCCAACAGCACCATAGGATTATGAGAGACGCCGTAGTGGAGGGATCCAGAAATTTCGACCACCTGGGGTTCTTTAACGTGCACTCTAATGTGAGCACCCGGGCCTAAAACATTTCCGCCTCCATGGGAAATGCAGCCACCGCAGCCGGGATTCGATCCCGCGACCTGGGGGTCAGCAGCCGAGTCCTCTAGACCACCACGGCGGGGCAGAACGATTCAAAATACTTGCGATTGAGAATTTGGTTTAATTGACAGGAGCCATTGTTTTACTTTTCAGAGAAGTGTGGTTATGATGACGTTTACAACATTTCTGATTATTGTCATTCACTCTGGCGTATAAACGCTCAGTGGAACTTTGCAGCTCGTTTCTCTTTGTGATTTCCCCTGCCATGGTATCTTAGGCTCATTGGGTCTCGTGCGACTATGCTGGAGGGCGCAGGTTCGACTCCCGGCCACGGCGGCCATATTTTGATGGGGGGGAAATGCAAAGAACACCCATGTTCTTATGTTCGAATTCATGGCAAAAAACTTCAGTCAGTGGAGATTCATCAGCAAACCCCCACCACGGCGTGCCTGATAATTATATGGTGGTAGCGGTACGTATAACTCCAGCAATTGTATATGACCGTACTTTCACGCATGAACTATGCAGTGGTATCATGTTTCCTGGATTGTTGAAAAATTAACTGTTATGCTTTTTTATGCGCCTCGTTAAACTTATTAGTGCTATTGGTGCGGCGCGAAACTGAAAACGTGTATGCTTAACAAGTATATTGACACCAAGACAACCCATTATTTGTATACAGTTTAAGCTAATCGATAAAGCAAGACTGTTTAGGTAAGCAGAGCTCCTTGTATTCGTGACAAATTGGTAGTCTGAAACAACACGAGACACACACGGAAGTGTGAGGAGCATCGTTCGCGTATCTGGGGATAAAAAAAGAAGGCTTTTACTATACACCAAGAAAACAAAATTACAAACCTTACTCTACCTTGCTTGCATCAATCGTAAGGTAAAGTAATCGCACGCGACTGGCTGTGGCCGGCTAGGCTCGGCGTGCGCATGCGCGCGTGCAGGACCCCGTGGTTGAGGAGAAACTTGAACACCGACGAAGAAACGTTGCTCCTTTGGTCCTTGCCGCGAGAAGGCGCGACAGGTAAGGCACCTGAAAGGGAGAAAGTCGTGGCGCCGAAGGAGAATCGAAGCCCCTTTCTCCATTTTCGCTCCTTTTTTAAGACAATACTCTTTCTTGGGGACCTTCGACGCAAAAATGTTGGGCTGTCTGTGCGTTTGTGTGTTTGTCCACTCTTAATGGCATCGGATATTCGAAACGGTCAACCCCATCTGCAGTTCCCACCAATGTTGCTCAATATATAGCGTTCACACTTGCGCAATTGTCATTTAAAGAAGCAATTATTGCGCATGTCTAGGGCATCACAACAACACGTATATATTCTGCATGTGCGTTTTTTTTACTAGAAAAGGCATACATAATTAATTTTAGGGACCGTAGCGCTTATCACACTGCGCTGACCATGCAACGCTTGCACGAAAAGGCGCGTGTTTCCAACGCGTTGCTAAGACAAGACGGTGGTGGCGCCTAGCTGTCATTTTCCGTTCTGCACTTTATAACTTCTGAGACGTGCGTGCAGACTCGTCTCAGAGCCACGCGCTTCGTTTTCCAAAAAAACTGCCGGATCGCGCTCAAGTCTCGCGTGTGACGAGACTTGATGCGCTCGTTCATCTTCGCTGCGCACTCGAGGCACTCAACGCGGTGCCTTCCGGAAACCAATCACTAATTTTCTTGCGCAGAACATCAAATAAATGTGTTGTACACTGTCTTCACACGCAAGACTATCGTCTTTCGACGACATGTGCAGATTAACATGCAGATATGGGGTCAATTTTTTAGGGTGTGGTTCATCCAACCATTTTTCTAGGCACGCGTCACACATAAACTTATACCGCGGCGCATAAAACCTGGTTATGATAACAATATTATTTGCTCTTTAACGTCTCAAAACGACGACATGATTACGAAAGACGTTGTAGAGGAGAGCTTCCGAAATTTCAACTACCTCAGCTTTTTCAACGTGCACCTAAATCTAATAACACACGCCTCGAGTATTTTCGCCTCCATCAAAAATGCAGCCGTCATAACCGGGATTCGATCCCCTGACCTTCGGGTTAGCAGTCGAGCACCTTAACCACTATGGACTAGCGCTGCGGGAAGAGTGTGGGTGTGAGCCGCAGGTGGTTCGCGACTTGTATCAACTCAGGAATTGCGGTGACACACAGACAGACAGACAGACAGACAGACAACTTCGTTAGGATTCTGAGGAGCCTCTTAGTGCAATCACACAAAGTTTTAAGTATCTTTATACGCCATCACATTATAGAGCTTGTGTTGTAGAAACTTAGGTGCAGGCACCGATGTCATTGAGGGAAAAATGAAGGAAAGTTTATATAGAAAGGCATGGTTAGAGCCACAATTTATTTCATCCCCAAAGTTACACTAATGCTTGAAAATCTTTTAAGTAAAATGTTCAATAATGACGTGATGTCGCGGTGGCATCAAGTGTAGTTTGCTGTGTTTGCTAGCCTTGTGTATAGCAATCTTGTTGAGACAACATATTGCCTCATGAGGGCCGCGAAGCTAAGGTCCACCCTTTCTCCATCCTGAAGGATGCGACAAAACTGCTTTTGATGATCTGTAGCCTGAAGTTCATTACGATCAAACGTACGCTCTAACGTGAGTGGCCATGTCGGCCCACTGGGGGTCAGTATGATCGACGTGCCTGGTGAGCCCATGATCAATCTTGTAGCCAGGGTGAGGAAGGTACCAGGACTGCACCATCCTCCATCCCCCTAAAACTGTTGCGTCAGTAAATAGGTAATTTCCTGATAATAGTTGCTTACTTCAAATAGTCAGGCCCTTCAGCAAGTACCTCTCCTCTTCGCCCTTTCATTTCGTAAACGGTTCTTTGGTACGGGCCGGCTCACAATATTCCTATGACTGCTCAAAATTAACAAAGAAGTTGGTTCATCTCGCAGCGCTTCGCTCAAAGCAACAAAAGAATCTCAGAAACATTCATTGCTCACCTACTGTTTCGTATGACATACCCTCCCAGCAATAGTTGCTTATACAGTTTTCTTTTATAAAGAAAATATTATCGTGGCTGTTATCCTCACTTGAGAACGAGTTGACGCAGTGTAATGTTGGTTGCTTTACGATTGCGGAATAAATTTCACTTTCATATTTTACTAAGAATTATGAGGTTGTCGGTGCTACACCGTCAGATTGCCAATTATGGAAAAGACAATATGCGCACGTGGCAAATGTTAATATATAGCACGTCGCAAAATGCACTCCACATCATTCAACCTATATTTTCGTTTTGTTTTGTTTTGTGATGTACTTTTTAAAGAGAAACCTAGTACGAAGACCCGTTAAAATATTTCATTATGGTAGAACAAGATGCGTAAAACAAGAAAGACAAGGAGACAACGCGCATGGTTTCTCCACACTACGACCATTACAGGAGCCCATTTTCACTGTCACCGCCATTTACACATTTCATCGCTCCAACAACCCATTCGCTTGAAATCGCTCCGGACAATGAACAATGTACTTGCGAGTATACCAGTAAACTAGAGCCCTTCTGATTTTTTAAAAGTGATTTGCCCTTGAAGCTCGAGATACAGCGACTAAATAAAGTGCCACGCGAAATACCCTGCGCAACATGGCTAATCACGTGCCGTTGCTTATTGCTCGAGCCCTGACGGAGGCGTCTCGCGCAGCCGCAACGCCGAGTGTGCCCGCCGCGCGCGCCAACTACGAGAGACAAAGCGTTCGTGCATCTACCAGCCGTCGCACAGCAAGATTTGCATGTTATTTCAGGCGTTTGCACATTCTCGCTTAGTCTGTGGCAAGCTGTGCTTCGACTCGAAAAGACACCAGCCGAAGAGGCTACCTTTGGAACGAAAATTACCCATCTTCGTTGTTTGCTAACATTGACATAGCTAGACTGAAGTTCTCCCTTTTGGAAGGTATTCTTAGGAATACACGTAGAATCTGGAACACGCAAGAGCCAAACAAGAAGGCCGCAAAACTTTTTAGCCGTGGAGAAAATTATTTCGACGCTTACGTCTGAAAAAAAAATGCCAGGCCTGCTCGGAATGCGCAGCACAGTCACAGTGAAAGCTAGAAAAGTGGCCTTTCAGGGCTGTTTCTAAACACTCTTTGGGCAACAGCTACAAAAACACTGCTGGGTACCCATTACGTCATAAATAATCATAAATTTTGCGTAGTAGCAGTCAGCATTCACTATGCCACCATTGGTCATTCTTTAGAGAAGAGAGGCATCTACTACACATTTGTTAGGAATTTTGTGCAATTTTTTTTGGCAATGGCTGGCGACAATGAAGAAATATGTTTAAATTGGTAGGCAACGCAGCTATTAGGTTATCAAGAACAAATGTTCTAATCGGTTGAAGCATTGCACAACCCACTCGTCGCACGATTCGCATTCTGTGACGCCTGGCTGTTTCACTAGTGTTCGAAAAAGCCTTATTACTCATAATACCGCTATTATATTCCCGGCATCAAGCCTGCCTAATTCCTTTTTAGAAACGAGTTCTAAGCATTGGGTTAGCTCATTGGTAGAATACTGGGCTGGCACGCAGTGTACACGGGGTCAAATCCCGTTCTGTTAGTAGTGCGTTTTATCAACGTTTTTTTTTTTCGTTACTAAATATGGACACTGGTGGTGGCGGTGGCGGAGGTAGACAACTACGGCGCCACGCATGGCCCGTGTTTTGGTCTCATATAATACATTTCATTGTAAAAGCCTTGCAAAGATCTGCGGTGCGTTTATTCATTCCCAAGCGCACTTTTCGTGCACCTTCAATATCATATGTTTTAATGAATATAATGTCACCACCACCGACACCAAAAAATATCACTTTTGCGATAATTTCAGGAGATTGTCGCTGGATGCGTCGGCTTATCGAAGCGATAGTGTGGCACTGTGGTTATATAGAGCCGAATAACCATGGCTTTATTAGCTGGTAGAATGATTTAAGAATGTTAAAGCACCACCGAAGGTGATCGTCGAATAAAATGACTGTTCCTCCACGAGCCCCTAAATTTCGTGACTCTTGTGCGCATTACCGCATACAGCCACGAGCTAGTTGACGGATTGCAATGCATAGCTGAGATTGACGTCATACAAAAAAAGTGCACAAAATTTTCTAACTGTAAACTAAGCGTACGCAACATGCATGATGAGTGCGATGAGACTGAGCGTGAAACGCGCGAGCAACACAGTGGCAACTCCTACGACAAATAACAATGATATAATCAGTTAAAATTGCAAATTCAAGGGCCT
Organism: Rhipicephalus annulatus; assembly: GCA_013436015.1. Taxonomy (NCBI): domain Eukaryota; kingdom Metazoa; phylum Arthropoda; class Arachnida; order Ixodida; family Ixodidae; genus Rhipicephalus; species Rhipicephalus annulatus. Next base: position 445,185 of record WOVY01010726.1, read on the forward strand.
TTTTTTCTGGAGCAATTACATCATCGAAGCCAATTTTACGATACAGATCTCGAAGACCATGCTTTCTTTCGTGGTAACCGAAAACACTGGTCGATTGCGCTTCTTATCTGTCTCTCTTTATGGTCAATAGGCCAAGATGCGCGAAAGTCAGCATGGCCGCTTACTTTCGTGGTCGCTCAACCGGCTGTCAGAGCAATTGCCCGACGTATCATGCGAATAGACACTTAGTTACGAAGTAACAACGGTATTCTGAATTTATTAGTTGCGGAAAGCTACGCCTTTACCGATGGTGTAAATGACAGTAACAACTAGGAAACTGCAAAAGCGAGGCACGTCAGAACAGGGTTCTACTGTAACGCCAGAACTTTCCATTTTAATGTGGTGCGGTTGCGCGTAGTATTTGAACTAGAATTGAACTATGATTCATTTTCTTAATAATTTCGGAAGAACGTTTTTCAAAGCCTAGACCTCATTTTTTTACCAAAGGGATAGCTTTGTTACAGCACACACTGCACATACTGCAACGCACATTGCAATCAGCTCCAAAGGTTAACGTGAAAGATATACACAAAAACGATATACATTTATATACAGAGTGTGACCTCTGTCGACAAGCATGCAAACCTTCAAGCTGGAATATACAAAAAATTTTAAAACTTTGCGCTAACTGACCTTTCTTAGAAAAAATATATATTCTGATTGAGATTTACATGAATGTGACGTGGCTGCGAGTATAATTCATTAAGGCATGGATAACAAGGCTATTAGAGACAAATATATAACTACATGCGTGAAAAATTCTGCCTATCATAATACTCTCAAATGTTACATGTTCACGGTCGATATATAGCACATGGTTAATGAGGTATTTTAACAGACAGCAAATTTAAACTCGCCACCAGAATCATACATGCAACTGTGACACCTAATAGGGCGCACAAAGTGCTATTCTGGTACTCTCAATATTAAAGAAATAACAAATACAGGTGAGAACTGCTTCACTCAGCGATTAGGTCAGAGAAATGTTTTTATAGAACATGTCATCAGGCGCAAAACAAAGATACGGTAGAACTTTTGAACTAGTAGGTGCACGCTGCCTACAAGCATCTTTTGTTTTTGTGGGCCTTCTTCAACGTCAACCATTTTGCTTCCTCTTCAAACAATAACAGAAATTTGCAGCTGTTGAAACGGTCTTGAAATAATTGAGTATATGTCAAGCATTTTATCTCGTTCCTACTCTGAGTGAATGTCATCACGTTACCAACAAGGTCCTTTTGTCATTGAAGATATTGTAAATCTTCTAGGAAAGGCGCGCAGTTTAACATACAGCTTTTCTTGTAGCGCACACACGTATCTCGCCCCACTTTAGTATGACGGGAACGAAGACTCTCCTGAGTATGGTTGTGGCAGTTGCCTTCACCGTGCTGTTGTCGTATGTATCATTTTAGGTTACATAATGTACGTGAGCTTGTTTTTCTCATCTCCTGCAACAGTTTCGTTGTTCATATTTCTGGCCTGTAAGTTATCACTAAAAAATTGCAAATTTCTGCTTCAACGTTACGTGAAGTTAAAAGGCGATTCACGTGCTGCAAATACCTATATTTATACTCCGCTTCACTACATGTTAGCATCACTCACAAATGTAGAGCTTTCTCGTGCAATCAGGGCCGTGCGTGCACAGTAAATGGTCCCTGAACTATTTTAGCAATCTAGACCACTACGAACAAACAAAGCAAGAGTATGGTTTCAATGAAATTTGAAAGCGTCCAAACTGTTTTATTCCTTACTGCAATTACTAGAAAATGCCCGTACAGACGCAGCTGAATGACGGCTTGTTTGTGAGGTGGTGACGCGCTACCTCTTCGGAACAATGCATTGCCCGAGTTGGCCGTATGTCTGCAACGCTTCCCACAAACTGTTGTCGGTGAGCCGTTTATTGAGTGGGCGTTGTTTTCTCAAGCTGGTGGAGCAAATACACGTTCTTTTTACACGTTCTTCCAATGTTTCGCGTTGATTGCGGAAGAGCGCAAGCGTGGATTCACTAACCAAGAGGACAAAAAATAAACCTACTTGTGTCAACTTTCTATCGATGTAAAACTCAGGCGTAGAACGCGGGCAGAAATCGACCACTGCACAAGTGAACTTACAGGAAAAGCCATGATCAGATGAAGAATCTGCACGATTTTGACATGAGAGTCTTTCGATAGGTGGTGCACAGCTTTATCGAACGAGTTGGAGTTTTAACAAGTCTAATGTGGTGCGGCGTTTAGAAGAGCCCGAGGCGCTACCAACCATGTGCACAGAGAAGGTGTGGAGGATATTGAATCCACTTGGCTCCAAGTACAGCAAAACATCTAGGAACGCTTTTATCACCAGGTTTGCTCACAGTATAAACAATCTAGACAGAAATTCCACTCGTCCAAGTCAACGCAAAATAAAGCACAATAGTTAACTCTCGGACTAACGCAAGCAGGTAGTTACCGCTGCCCCTATATCTGCAGCAAGTATCTCCGGAATATAAAGCCAGGATGCCCTAAACACCAAATTCCAAAGTGCAGCATAAATCACTTGCTCTGGCAGGGTTCATCGTTGAACAATAGCTTCGGGACTCCTGCCACCACAGACAACTGTATTTGCGTTACATGGCGCAAATTTTAGTACAGAACACGACTAGCAGAGGGCCCTTAAAGGCTCCAAGCTCCATGCCCATACTCGGCAGTCCAGGAGGCTTGCGAACGTGTGGAGGCCCACAGCCTTCAACCGTGGGCGCGGCCAGCAACTGGGGCGGACCCTTCTTGAAGGGGTGTCTGACAAGTTCTAGAGGACCACATAAAGTTCATTTCACTCACTCACTCACTCAGTCTCGTTTGCTGGTGTTATAGTGGTGGGCGGTGTTAGAGTGTTATCGAAACAAGGCACATTTTCAGAAGAAGATGGAAGCTTGAAGTAGTGAGAAAATGTCTGAAATACGGGGTGTTGTTGGAGGCAGCACTTGGACGAGCGCACTCATCTTCTTGAGTGCTCCGACTCCCCAAGGTGCTAAGTCGAGAACTGGCAGCTTTCAAAATAAGATAACCACTTTCCGAAGTTCTCGGTATAACGACAGCCAGTCTTAATTTTGTCGTCTGCTTTGAATGAAATATAATTTAGGCTAAATCAACAGAAAATCCCTTTTTTGGAGCAGAGGCAGCACGAGCTGCAACACACATTGCTTAAAATATTGACACACCGCCGCCTTCAATTGTGTTTAGAGGGGAAATCTTCCAGCTTGTCCGTGTAAATATAAATCTTGCAAGGCTTGAAAATGGTCTTCTATTCATGCGCATCATTTTGACGTCGTGTCTTTTCACGATTATGTGATGTTGAGTGATAGAAAGACAATATCAGCCACACCAACAGTTTAGGACAGATGGCTAAGTGCATACAGAAGAGAGATGCATACTACAATAATTTCTTTTTTATGTTTCACCTAATGGCGCATAAAAAGTCAATATTTTTTGGTCATTTTCACAATCTCTTGCCACAATTCAAACGGAAGCGCAGAGGACATAGCTTGTTTCTCCCAATCATAGTGAGCTCATTGGTATCTGAATTATGATATGCTCATAAATTCTTCTAAACTGAAACATTTACCGTGTATCAGTTTGCTTTCGTTGATTTTTTATGCTTCTTCAACAAAATCAACTTACATCATTGGATCGGTGTAGTTTACTTTAAACAGTAACATATGAACACCAGAACAATATCTATATGCTTTCCAAGAAAAGTTGCGCATTCTCGTACCTTCAACTTATGTTTCAGTGATATAAATATACATCTTTCCTAATACATGATCATTTCTTACATATGATAATAAGTAAGAGGCCGCCTTGATAGTTCACTGTGTTTCAGTGTGTGTCTAAGCCAGATGGTCTGATCTTTTTTAGGAATCACACATTTGGAAATCCAACTTGCGGTCAAGATGTAAGTACTGTAAAGAAAATCCCGAGATTCTACCATTTTCGAATGATATAATAAAATAGGAATGTCCTCATATAAAACGCGAGAGGTAATGGAGACCTAGTGATGTACCTTCAAGCCATCCACGACCCAATCAAGGATGCTATCTCTAAGCTGCCCACATTTAAGCAGATTGACGTTTACACTAATTCCTTAGGGGTTATCAAGGAGCTCAAGAAAGTACACATGGCGATGGAGTTCTGCGAGGCGATTCATACTCTGAACCATAATACGGCTACTTGCGTAAAAATAAATTTGATTTAAGGCCGTGCTGCGAACCAACACAACATTGCTGCTGACCAGCAGGCGCACTGCCCTCCAGACACAGACCTTCCAGCCATTCCCTTTCCACCTCAGCCCTTAAAACTACTGCACACCCGTAAAATGCTCTCCGACAGGATACACGTGCTTTCTTTCCACCATGCGTCTTGTCTCTCCACCTCTCACTCAACTAAGGAGGAGAAAGTTGTGCTTAGGAGGCTTCGGGCAGGGGTGGCCCTTACACCGGCCGTTATATCGTCAGAGAAATTGTCACATTTACGAGTTGGTGATACGTGTCCGTATTGTCCCACTCCTGCGATGCAAGCAGACACATACGACCTTTTATGGACATGTAAAGGGATGCAGCCAGAACGCTCCCGTCACCTAGCTCAAGCCGGCCTTCGCTACAGTGACACAGCCAGTTACAACCGCTGGATACATGAAAACAGACTCCACAAGACACTAATTCTCTTCATACACAACACCGACCTAACAGAACACGTTTAACAAAAATATTATGCCTAAAAGGCATGTCTTTGTCGCAATAAAAAATTAAAAACTTGTAAATTCAACAGTAAACAAGAGCATTAAATAATTTTTGGGTTGAGCTCATTAGTATTGAAGAGCCTCCACTTTGTCATTGGTACAAAGTACACCATGCAGCGGCGGCGGCAGCGGGCAACTATGGTGCTCAGCGAGACCCTTTTCTTTTCGAGCAAACGATAAATGATAGTGAGGAAGAGGACCTGAAAAAAAATCGTTGTCTTCAGCCCGAAAAAAGAAATGGCAGCATAATCACCGAGGTAATGATGGAGAGTGGGGCGAAGCATCCGTCCGTCCATTCGTTCTTGCTTCCATCCTTCCATGCGTGGGTCTGTGTGGCCACCCGTGCGTCCATCTGCCCGTCCGTGCGTGCGTCTGTTCGTGCGTCCGCACGTTCATCTGTGCGTCCGTCCTTGCTTTCGTCTATGCATCCACTCCTGCGTCCGTTCATGCGTTCATTCGTCCGTGCAGCCATCCGTGCGTCCTTCCATGCATCTGTCTGTGTGTCCGTTTGTTCACCTATTGAACACTCCAAGTACCACCATCTCGCATATTTTCATCATATATTCCTCATACAGAAGCACCGTCATGTAGCGGACATTCCAAGGACTGAACGAGACGACGCACACACACACATTCTTACGGCTTGCGCTTCGTGTCTACTTCCCAACTTTAACCACCTCGAGTTCATGGTATTATACTAGTTCACTGTATTCATGGGACTGCGGCCCAACGCTCTCTAAACCTTTCTAAAACCAAAGAGCTTATGCCTAGCAAGTATAACGTAGCAACCCTTCCTTGTCAGGTAGTGCTCAATGTACATGCTAATGGCTGCTAAGGGGGAACGAGAGACCGGAGAATCCGGCTTTTAGTTAACGCACACGCTGCGAATTTTTTATTGTTCAACATCGCACAGAAAAAATCTCTCACCGGCACCAACATGGAGGTCAAAAGGTAAGATTGGTTACATACTACGACAACTACTATTACTACGAGGGACGAACAGGTGCTGCTTTTAGGGAGCTTCGCCCTTAAAATGTCTGCGTGGCGCTGAATGCTGCTACCGGCCTCGTATAGCAGTGCACGTGGAAGCCGATTTTTCATCGAAGTTTATTGTCTTGGTTTCTTTCATTCACCCCCTCCCTTTTTTTTCTATAGTACCATGCAACTATCGCTCAATGCCCATCGTACTCACCAATAGCCTGTTAAGCAACCTTTGTGCGGGAGAAGCCTTCGCTAATTCGTTCAACTAACATTTGAGGGCACTGAAAGCACCCCGCATTTGGCGGCATTTTTTTTACCTTTCGCAAAATTGGTACTTTTTTTTACCTTTCGCGCACTTTAAACAAACCCTGACAAAAATTACCCAGCGTTGTTATGTTACCGTCACTCAAATTTTGTTATTGCTGGACAAGAGCTACAAGTCTTGTGTAAAAATTGTTTCCTTGAAGCCTGTATATCAACAGCTCATTAAGCAATCTTAGTTAATTACCGTGCTTGGCAGATAAAAAATATTCTGATGTTTACTTACAGCTAAGAACAATACTGCGCTAGCTGGAGACTCGAAGCACTCATTTGTAATTTTTTGTTCCTTGGTGCTTTTTTACCTAACACACACACACACACACACACTCATATATATATATATATATATATATATATATATATATATATATATATATGTGTGTGTGTGTGTGTGTGTGTGTGTGTTGAAATCCGGCAGATGTCGAAGGGGCAGGACCATAAAGCTAGAACTTATAGAGTTATCTCATTGACAGCGAATATTTGAGCTTTATAATTACTTCACAATTAGTGCACGCATACACAGTATTTTAATTGACATAAGCTGTTTATCACGTGTGTTTGTTTTCTCCAACTTTATGGTTATATCTGTAAAATCAAATGTGGTTTTGTAAACCCTCAACCGCTGCAATAACTGCCTTGTGAAAGAAATTATAGCTAAGAATTTACCTTATACAACACTATTCAAAGCGTTTCAAAAGATATATTTTTATCCTAATTGTGTCGTCAGGTTTCATATTATAATGTCCATTACTAAAAAGTACGCACAAATTGCTGCGGATGTTGTAAAAGCTTTAAGTCGAAACCTATAGAATTGACCCACCTATTTTGATTAAATGAACTTTTCAATTACATTATTCATTATTTGATTTTTGTTGCAGTGTTTCTACGACAACAACGGTGTTTCTCACCGGTGCCCCAACGGCTGCACTTGTTCTCCTATTAATTGGGGCCTTACAGAACTTGCAGGCTCGACAGGACGATGTTTTCCGACGCTTAGGGGGAAGACACAATAAATCGTTAACATAGAAAACAGAGTATTTTTCTCGTATTAGACGCAAAAATTGACCAAACTCAATCAGAATTGTGACAGAAGTAATCAGTACGTAATGATTTGCGATAAAGTTGTTTGAAAACACTAAAATATCGAAAATACAATAGCCAGAGATATACGCGTTTGTGTGAAACAGCAGTCACTGACCTGGATTCACAAGGGCGCATTGCACCTTACAGCGCAAAAAGTTCGAGCAAAACTTCTGTTTACGGTTCCACTTGTGGTAAGGCCTTTCCCAGGTCCCATATAAGCAAAGTTCCATACGGTGGTTCGGCGCCTATTTTCGAGAAACATATTGGTACTGATGTGCATAACGACTGAAATATTGACTCCGATTGTTTAATGGAGTTGAAACTCACTCTTGCAAAACTATATTTTATGAATCCCGCAGTTCAGAAATGAAATTTATTTTAGCTGATAGGCCCCCATAGCGTTCAGTGTTGTGATTTACGCTAACTAAACAAGCTTGTTGCACCATTTCCCAAATGACGAAGCTTTTCCAGTATTAATTAGTTTACATACTGGTATTTTCTTTTATATCTTTAACAAGATGAGCTTTTCCTTTATTATGCACTTTAACCTAATTAACGCTCCCGCGTGAAAAAAAAACCAAGCTGCACTAATCACAATGTTAGATTCATCATGACGAAACAACGTATTTAACATCTAGTAGGTACTTGTCTTGAGTATCACAAGGCCCTGGCGGCAGGGGTGGTTTATTGTCCGTGCGAATGCTCTCGCATGAACACGAGGGTAGCTTTCGTTGTATCATTGTTCATGCGTGAGGAGGCATTTGTTGAATCATCTTCCTCGACTTACTCGACCAGTCAATGCACTTATTCTACCAGTCCTTGCATAGCGCTAGCGAGTCGTAGCGTCACGAGACCCAATAAATGGGTTGCATCGCTTGGAAGTTGTAGACACCACACGCAATTTCGAAGCAATTGTGCTGTGATTTATTTTTTCTTGATAAACATGTTTTATTCGAATAATATATTTTAAAAGCACTCGTAGATAAACATCAACAAAAATCGAATAAATAAGTGTATTCCAAAATGTGTTTTGTTATTATTCATGACATCCCTAAAAACTGTGCTTAGTTTTTCTTCAGAATATATGTATACTTTGTTATGAAGCTATTACGGAAACCTGCCTGCATTTTGTTATAGTCTCACATATCTGTACAATCATGATTATGTAAAAAAATTGCAGCATATCCACCGGGTGGATGATGGAGAGTGGGGCGAAGCGTCCGCCCGTGTATTCGTTCTTGATTCCGTCCGTCCATGCGTCCATCTATGCGTCCACCCATGCGTCCATCCAACCGTCCGTGCGTGCGTCTGTACGTGCGTCAGCACGTCCATCCATGCGTCCGTCCATGCGCTCGTCCATGCATCCACCCTGCGTCCGCCCATGCGTCCATCCGTTCGTGCAGCCATCCGTGCGTCCTTCCATGCATCTGTCTGTGTAACCATTCGTCCATCTAGTCAACACTCCAAGTACAACAATCTCGCATCTTTTCATTATAATCCGCATATAGAAGCACCGCCATCCAGCAGACATTCCAAGGACTAAACGAGAGGTGGCACATGCACACTTTCTTACGGCTGGCGCTTCGTGTCTACTTCCCACATTTAAGCACCTCGAGTTCATGGTATATACTAGTTCACTGTACTCATGGCACTGCGGCCCGAAGCTCGCTAAACCTTTCTGAAACAAAGGAGGTTACGTCCAGCAAGTATAACCTAGCAACCTTTTCTTGTCAGATACTGCTTAATGTACATGACAATGGCTGCTAATGGGGAATGAGAAACAGAACAATTTGGCTTTTAGTAAACGCAAACGCTGCAATTTTTTATTGTTCAACAACGCACAGGAGAAATCTCCCACCGGCACCCTTTTGGGAGGTCAAAGCGTAAGACATGTTACGTACTACGAGGGACGAGCGGGTGCCGCTTTAAGAAGCTTGGCCCCTAAAAAAGTGTAGCTACTTGCCTTAGCAAAAAAGTGTTGCTGGTCCCTCTTTCTTGGAATCGATAAAACACAAAAGTAAATCGCGTCTTCATAAAGGTATTTGAGCGTTTATTGGACATAGTTTCGCCCCAAGATTGAAGAAATGAATGCTACAGAGACTAGTTATGAAATCACGCAGTTATGTTTGGGGAACGCGAAGGATGGCCAGTCGGTAGACGGTGCCCGATGAAATGGGAAGTAATGAAAAGAGGCTGCCCAGACGCGGACTAAGCCGTTGTCCTCGGAACGCGTCTTTGTCATCAAACCCCGTGAGCCTTTGTTCACCGCACCTTGTTCTGGGGAGCCAGACTTAGAAATAAGTGGTCGCTGTCACGTCACCGCTCCCGACAAGATAACGTGGCGCATTGCTATAACGGTACATATTGATAGACGACAGAATCGTGCCTAATAACGCCAGACAGCTGACCAGCCGTCTAGACAGGCTTGTTATCGCACGAAGGTATCTTTTAAGCTGTACACAGACCAAATGACGGAGGTCCTCTTAGCCGATGCTCGGAGGATAGCAAAGTGTGAAAACACCGAGGCGGAGACCCGTCTCTGAGCAAAGGGGAGTTTCTTGCTGCATTGGTTTGAGCATCGAGTAGGGGTACGTCCCACGAGGCTATTTCAGATAAAACGGGAGGTATTTAATGAAGAGAAATGGAGAAAAGGGGATCATGGTGCTCGAGAACGGGATAGGGAAGCGGAAACAGAGGTCATGCTTAGCGCAGACTCTGATCTAAGGTTGATACTACATCAAGAAGTTGGTGTTGATGTGTGGAATATACGAAGGGCTCGGCAAGTAACGCCGACGTTAAATCAGCCCAGTGTCTACTTTGTGGTCGGTTTAGTGGCTGCCCCGGCTTTTGTTTGTAAAGAAGTGTAAGTGTGTAAATAAACAGAAGTTGGCTAGGAAGTGAGCAACTGGGCCTGTCCATTCCTTAAGTCTATTCTTCAAACGTGTCGTCGGAGCCATTTGAAGCATCAGGATGTTTTCCATCATCCCAATCTTAACTGGCGCAGTCGAGCAGGAGGTCGAACAGGATGACCGAAGACCAAGACGCAGGATACGAGATTATTTTGCCACCACTGCCCAAGGGATGCGTAGCGCAAAACAGTGTGTTTTTACACGGTGATGTACGTGGCAGATCGTATCAAGCAGAAAATTTCCGAGACGCACTTAGCCCTACAGGACTGCTACCAGAGGTGTTAGCACTGGAGGCCTACCAGATAAATCATGTCTGGGCAGTCACCATGAACCAAGCGGACGCTACAAAACGTTTGCCGGACGTGAAGGAGCTGAAAGTCAAGGGGCGACGCTGCATCATCGTAGACCCCCAAGATCAGCAGGTGCGGCTGCGTCTTCATTGGCTGCTGTATGGCGTCAAAGATGAAGACGTGCGAATAGCGTTGGTGGCTTTTGGGAACGTTGTACAAGTTACCACGGAGCAGGAGTTAGCGACAAGGGGTCAACTACACGGTCTGTGCTTCTTAAGCCGAAGAGTGGCGTGAAGGTTGAAGATCTGCCGCATTAAATCAGGGAGGCTTGTGAACTGGCACTTGTAGTTGCACCTGGTCAGCCAATGCAGTGTCTGTGCTGCCAAGGTACCAGCCATGTTAGAAGTGAGCGAAAGGTACCCCGATGCTCGATTAGGCGGTGGTTTGGCCACAGCGCAGATGACTGCATGCGTACGTACGCATCGGCTATCGGGTCAGCTGAAGGTGAAGACACAGCGGAGTTGGTGATGAACGCGACCGAGGCTGAAGATGCAGTGAAAGGCGCAGGTGACATGGCGAACGCAGATGCTTCAACAGGCACAGCCACACCGACTGGTAAAGATGGACCAACAATACAAGCAGAGATAGCATCTGGGGAGGGTACTAAAGAGCCAGGCGGCCAAACTGAGGAAGGCTTCGCAAGTACCCTATCGAAGGAGCCTGAGCCGGTGGAATTACCTGAACTTCATTGTCGACCGAGAGTACCAGTGGTGGGGCGCCTAGCAAAAGACCCACGAACAGTCTGCAGGACGGCGTGAGGTGTCCAGTGGAAAGCATGAAGAGGGGCCACCTGCGAAGGCGACTTCGTTCCGACGCAGCAGCACAAGGTTGCGTCCCAACCCGATATCGGACAAACACTGGCCACCTTTGTCCTCCAGTGGCACGGGTCCACCTGGAGGCTCCGAAGAACGCTGAAGGTAAGCATCATGCCCCGGGCTAACTTCTTCACTGCGTAGACATGGCGTTTGCACCGAAACTCAGAGTGGCAACGTTAAATGTCCGAGGTCTTGCCGCCAAGCGGAAACAGAGTCAAATCTACAGGCTGCTTATGGATCATCATCTGGATGTACCAGTTGTTCAAGAAACAAAAGTAGACTGTGAGGAAGAGACCCGTGGCATGGTGCTGAGGATTACAGCGCGTTACTACGTGATTGTAAGCCAAGCAATAGGCACGTCTGCAGGCTGTGTCTTGTTCATTAAGAAGCTACTCGGACTGGTAGTGCAAGATACCTTCTCTTGGCCGTCTGGTAGATATGCTTCCTGTGATTTTGTATTTAAAGAATGTCATGGCATATTTTGTGTATTTATTATGCACCAACCATTTTAGAGGAGGGATTACTTTTTTTTCAAGTCTAAAACAGCACTTCACTTGGGAAAGAAAATCTGTATTACTAGGTGCTTTTAACAGCGTCCTCAATGGGCGAGATTGATCAAATGGACGATTGCCGAGTTACGATAAAAGTAATAGGACGCTAGCGGACATAGTTACTGAATTCTAGTTAGAAGACGTGGGCAGCTGTATGGAGGGAACGTGGGAAGCGCGTTTCACGCATTTTCAGGGGAATAGCCATGCACGTCTTGATCGCATTTACGTGTCGCTTGAATATATAGCCCACTGCAAGACATATGCTGTTTAGCCAATACACTTCTGTGATCATTGTTTAGTTAAATGCGATATGGGGAGAAAACAAAAGGTGGAACTTTTTTATGGGAGCTGGAGAAGATGAATTCCACTTTGATCACTGACGAGTATTTCTTAGATCACGTAATTAACTGCAGCAGTGAAATAAAAACGAATGATGAAGCTAAAGTTGCAGAACACTGGGAATAATTCGAGCCACGAAAAAACATAAAAACTATTGATCGATCTTGAGCATAGAGTTATGAAAATAAAAAGAAAGAAAATGAACTTCAATAGACCTTAGAAAGACTAATTGACTTGCAGTGCAAACGATCGGGAGAGTATAAAATTGACATACGCAATATTAAGCAGAAACTTGCACTGCATGACGAGGAACGCTACCGCGGTGCACTCGTCCACGCTAGGGCTGAGGCTTTAGCTGCTAGAGAGACGCCAACCATAAGAGCGTTAGGGGTAGAAAAAACGAAGACTCGACGGAATCATATTGAAAAAATAGAGAAGGATGGTCATAAAGTAACCGATACCGGCAGAATTTTTTACATAGTTTCTCATGTCATTTTGAAAACCTTTTTGCGTGTAGACAGGTAAACCTAGAAAGACTCAAAGAAGAATATTTAGGACGCATGCCACAAGTCAGTGAGGAAGTGAAAAGCGCTTTGGAATCATGTATATCTTCATCTGACGTTGAACGGGTGATTGATAACTTAAATCCCGAGAAATCTCCAAGACCAGATGGTCTTTTTACCAAGTGGTACAAATGTTTTAAAAGTGAATTGTCTCCTATACTTGCAGGTGTTTGTAACGAGGCATATGAGAAAAATAACTTACCGCCATCCTTTGGTGAATAACGTACCGTTCTGATTCCGAAAACAGAGGAGGTTGAAAAGCTCAGGCACTCACAGCGTACAGGCCAATCGCACTGACAAACGTAGACTACAAAATAATAATGATAATTTTGGCGGCTAGAGGAATCGAAGGCCGGTGCATAGTAAGAATTGTTCGTAAAATGCGGTCCGTGCTCGAATGTGTTGACATCAGTCAAGCTCGTGTGGCCATACTCCAGCTGGATCAGGAAAAAGCGTTTGATTTCGCTGCCCACGGTCTCTTGTTTGCAGTAATGGAGCACAATAATGTTGGTAATATAACCATTGACGGTGTGGCCATGACATATCAAAATGGTAGTACGATACTAATTATCGACAAGGCATAGGAAGCCCCCATCAGAATTGAGCGCTCAGTGTGTCAAGGTTGCCCTGTTAGTCAACTGTTGTATTGCATCTATATTGAAACACTATGTCGGTCGATACTGCAGAATGGCATCAGTAATGGGTTTAGAGTACAATCCTGGGAAGTCAAACTACTCGAATACCCCGATGATATTGCGATTTGTGGCACTTCCTATGAACGTAATGTAGAATCACTCAGAGTTTCTAGATCTTTCGCCAAAGTTACAGGAAGCCACAAAAACTGGAGTAAATTCCTCGGATTTTGGCATGGATATTGGCCTTTAACCCCAGACTTTTTCGAAGCCATTGAATGGACAAGAACGCCAGGTAAATATCTCGGAGTACCGCTCGAGCCATACAAAAGTACTGATGAATACTGAACACAGCAAACGAAAGAAATTAAAGAGAAAGTGAATAGGTGGAATGCAACTTATCTGTCCATGTTTGCTAGGGCTACTGCATGCAATGGTTTTATGTGTCTAAGCTATGTGATGCAAGTGCTGTACTGTTTACGGGTCACTGTGCAAAATTTACATCAGGCGCTTGCAATATTTGTGTGGGGGTCTAAGTGGGAAATGTGCAGTCGCACGAATTTGTTTGGACGGACGAAGAGTGGAGGCCTTGGGCTAGGACATCTGTTTATCAAGCAGTTAGTAAATGGCTTTTTCTTTTTTTGCGAGACAAGAGATCCTTTCCTACTAACATTGTGTCAAACGAGACTAAGTAGACTCTTGCCTGAGTTTGTTGAGAGCACTCATGTTATCACAGGGGCTGTGCAAGAATACATGAAGGAAGTTGTGGCCAGCGTGTGGTTTTTGTGTGCTCGCATTTCAACTGACTACCTGTAGTATGTCGGAAAGAAAAAAAACTGTACAAAGATTTATGTGACACAATGCTCCCCATCCCACTGTACAGAGTGCTATATACAACACGCAAGGGTCAGAATGTACTTAAAAAAACTTTAAAAAGTGGCGGCAGCTCCAACTTCAAAAACGTTTTTTTTGAACTACACACCGGAACACTTCATGTAAAGAACCTTTTTAGAGGAGCGTGGGTTTTATATGCATTGGGGATCTCACTGTCAAATCTCTAAGAAACCGGAAACTATTGACCATGTTTTTCTGCACTGTAGGGAAGGAGTTTACTTTTGACTTATTACAAAGGACAAATAAAAATTGGCAGATCCCATGTACAGTGGTAATAGATGATATGCGAAGCACGAATGAGAAAGGTTGATATGTAATTTTACAAACAGCGCAACTCTACGGGGTAGAGGTAAATGAAGACATACGGGACTTTCGTGTCATGATTATCATGTTTAAATGAGTCTTTGGCCTTCGTCATCTATTCACGTCAAGTGACTAAATTTAATACACGCGGAGCTATGCGAAACGACCGCGAGCACGCTATTAGCGTGGTATGTTGTCATGTTCTTACATGACACGCGTCTCAGGATTATCATGTTTCCCCCAGTCATATATTTCGCCATTCATTGACGTCACTAAACACCAAATTTGGTATATGTGGAGATATCAAAGCGGCCGCGAGCGCTTCATGAAGGGCCCAATATACTCCAATGTAGTGTTGACGCGCGCACACGCTGGGCACAGCGACGCAACGTTAGCAAACGCGAGCACTCTATACTCTCACGACAGGCGCGACCAGCGCCACCAGCGTTCATCGGCTTGGCCCGACGACAACCGGTGCAAAATGCAACATGCTGCATTTCGCGTCGATGCGTTACTCAGACAACACTGCGCCTCCCAGTTTTCGTGACGAAGGGACGCCGGACGCGCTGAAACGCGCATGCGTCAAAGCGACGCAGCGCAACATGTGCCCGCGAGTATATGGCAGGACCAGCGCCTCCCGTCGCAACGCCGGCGTGACGCTTCGAAATAAACGCCGGCGAGCACGCGCACCGCGTTACGTCGAAATGTATCGGCACCTTGACTGTGGCATGTAGTCATGTTCTCACATGGCACACATCTTATGATTATCGTGTTTTCACCACGGTGCAGTCATATATATTCGTCATCCTTTGACATTACCTAATACCAAATTTGGCATGTATGAAGCTAGCGAAACGGCCGTGAGCGCATAATCAGTGTGGCATGGAGTCATGTTGTTGCATGACACGCATGTCACAATTATCATGTTTCTATATGTCATTTACCTATGTCGTTCGTTCGCGTCACGTAATACCAAGTTTGGTACATGTGAAGCTAGCGAAACGGCCATGAGCGCATCATGAGCGTAGCATGAAGTCATGTTATTACATGACACACATCGCATGTTTATCATGTTTGCACCCGTATCATACCTTCATCATCAATTCACGTCCCGTCATACCAAAATTGGTATAAGTGACGCTACCGAAACAGCTGCCAGCGCATCATTAGCGTGTCATGTAGTCATGTTGTTACATGACACGTATCTCGTGATTATCAACCTTGCACTAGTCACATAGCTTAGTCATCCATTCAAGTGTATACCGTAATATTAAATTCGGTTTATGTGAAACGAGCGAAACGACCGCAAGCGCATGATGAGCTCGGCATGTAGTCATGTTGTTACAAGACACGCATGTGATGACTTTCATGTTAGGGTCAGTCGCTTGTGCTTGCAATGCAATCATGTCATACCATACCAGTTCTGCAACATGTCATGTGAACGAAACCACCGCAAGAGCTGCAAGACCATGAAATGTAAATAATGACATTCATGACGTACATTTCATGATTTTCATGTTATGACTAGTTAAATATGCTCGCCATAGAGTCATCTTATGCCATACCAAGTTTGATATCGATACCATTATTGAAACGGCCAGGAGAGCTCAAAATCGTAGGCGGCTAGATAGATAGATAGATAGATAGATAGATAGATAGATAGATAGATAGATAGATAGATAGATAGATAGATAGATAGATAGATAGATAGATAGATAGATAGATAGATAGATACGCTCAAAGTTGCGGAAGTTTGCTAAGAAATGCTTCGCATTTAAGAGAGTTCCCGTTAGACGCTCACGGCATCAGGTATTTGAAAATAGAGAATGAGGATGGATTACGTTTCGATTTCGTAATGATGACCACCTTGCACAGTATATGGCGCTCTTGAATGGCTGGATTTCACTGCGACCATGACAGGAGACCAGCAAGAGAGTATTTTAAAGAAAGTATCTCAAGATTTCTGGAGGTAGTAAGAACAGATGAATGTGCACCTTTATGGGTAGAAAGGGTAGAAGCACTACTGACCATGAAGGAATTATAGGGCGTGATGTGTTATACTAATGCTTGACGGCCTTAGTTATTTTCAAATTTTTAGGGGCGAAGCTCCTTATGGCGTGGCTTGGGCGTCCCTCGTATGTAACCACCAGTGGCACGTACCCGAAATAGGTATAACACTTGACCTCCAAGGTGGTGCCAGTGAGAGATTTCTTCTGTGCGTTGTTTAACAATAAAAAATAGTGCTCAATGTACATGCCAATGGCTGCTAATGGGGAATGAGAGACATGAGCATTCGGCTTTTAGTCAACGCGCACGCTGCGATCCCCATTAGCAGCCATTGGCATGTACATTGAGCACTATCGGACAAGAAAGGGATGCTACTATATACTCGCTGGGTGTAACCTCCTTAGCTTTAGAAAGGTTTAGCGAGCGTTGAGCCGCAGTGCCATGAATACAATGAACTTGTATATACCATGAATGAATTCAAGGTGGTTAAAAATGAGAAGTAGATACGAAGCGCAAGCCGTAAGAAATTAAAGCCGAATTCTCCTGTCTCTCATTTCTCATTAGCAGCCATTGGCATGTTAATTGAGCCCTATCTGACAGGGAAACGTTGCTACGTTATACTCGCTGGGCGTAACCTCCTTGGTGTTCGAAAGGTTTAGCGAGCGTTTGGCCGCAGTGCCATGAATACAGTGAACTAGAATATACCATGAACTTGAGGTGGTTAAAGGTAGGAAGTGGACCCAAAGCGCAGGCCGTAAGAAAGTGTGCGTGTGCCACCTCTCGTTTAGTGCTTGGAATGTCCGCTGGATGGCGGTGCTTCTATATGGGGAATATATGATAAAAAGATGCGAGATGGTGGGACTTGGAGTGTTGAATAGATGAACGAACGGACACACAAACAGATGCATGGATGGACGCATGAACGGACGCAGGGGCGGATGCATGAAAGAACGCAGGGACGGGCGCACAAACAGACGCATGGACGGTCACACAGACGGACGCATTGACGGACGAATGCTTCGCCCCACTCTCCATCATTCACTCCGTGGATATGCTGCCATTTTTTGTATTGTCCGTTGTGTAATGTAAAATATTTATCCTAGCAACCCATTTGTAAAGCTTAATCGGTAATGAAGGAAAAAATGGCGTGGCACACTGGTTAGTGTGCTCATTTGGGAATCCGAAGGTGGCAGGTTCGATCGCGCGCTGGCGTACTTATTTCCTTTTTACGGGTGCCTTCTACATCGTTGTTATACATTATGTTTATTATTTATTTAGTGGCAGCGCGTCATAGTGGTTCTGGCACTGCTTCGCGCTCCAGCATTCCCGGCTGGAGCGCGAAGCAGTGCGATGGATGTCCCGGAGGCAACTCTACCATCAACAACGAATGCAGTACAACCGAATGCCAACACTGCACCCGTCGTTGGAGGTGACAGTACAGCGCTGGTTTCACCGACGTTGGAAGACAAGGCGGCGCTGCGAAGTGCTCGTGAGACCGAACGTAAGCGGGCGAAGCGTGCAGCGGATGCCGAACTGCGTGCTCGCGAGGCCGAGTGCAAGCGGGCGAAGCGTGTAGCGGATGTCGAACTGCGTGCTCGCGAGGCCGAGGACAAGCGGGCGAAGCGTGCAGCGGATGGTGAACTGCGCGCTCGCGAGGCCGAGATGAGGCGTCAGCATCGAGCCGCGAACGCGGCCCAAGAAGCGGAACGACAACGCAAGCGTCAGGCAGAGAAGGGCGATGAAGGCCGGCGTCAAGACGCCGCTCGCAATGGTCAACGGCGAGTGGACGTTCCCGAAGCCGTTCGAGCCAGTGAACGTGCTGCGCGGGAGAGGGTGCGAGCCCTGGACTTTGCTCGTCCGGACCCGCGTTTCAAACGCGACTTTGTGGATCGCAGCTTCGGTCACAGCTGCGCCGTGTGTGACCGGCTGTGGTTCGATAACAACCTGAGCTGCATTTCCGACGTGAGGAACGAGACCAACAGGTTGAACGCGTTGCGGGTTCTTTGGAACGAGTTCGGAAGATGGTCGGGCGAACACCGATGCGACAACATGGATGCGCAAGACCCGCGGCTGGCTCCCTTCGGTGCGTTCCGGGTGTGTGCGTCTTGCCGAGAGTCCCTGCTGGCCGGGCGGGTTCCGCCGTTGAGCAAGAGCCACGGCTACGCGTACCCGCCTCGTCCCGCGGACCTCCCCGATCTGAACCCGGTGGAAGTGCGCCTCATCTCGCCTCGACTCCCCTTCATGAGCATCAGGCGGCTCACGCGAGGCAACGGTCAGTACGGCATTAAGGGACAGATCTTGAACGTGCCCATCAACGTTCCGAGCGTGGTGGAGTGTCTTCCGCGGCTGGTTCCCGAGGACGTTGCGATAGACGTGCACGTGAAGCGGAGGCTGGTCAGTCCAGCTACGTCAGGCGCGGACTGGTGAAGCGCGGTAACATCTTGGCGTGGTTGAAACACCTGGAGCATGCGCCGTTGTATGTCGCTAGCCGCGTGCGCATCGACTGGAGTCGGCTGGGTGTCTTCGATGACGATGATGCGGCCGTTTGTGAAGGTGAACGCGCCCAGGGGGCAGACGACGTGGATGACATCGAGACTGTACCCGAGGACATAGATTTGGACGACCCCGTGCAACTAGCCATTGCCCTCAATGCCTTGTCAAAGACGATCTTCTTTAATGAGGAGGGTGAGCAACGACCGCGCGCTCTCTTGATGAGATATGATGGGGAGCGAAGCGGTGAGCTGGACGATGCCGCTGCCGCTGACAAGCTGATCGATCAGTCGCATAGCCTGCACCTCGCTCCGGGTGAGAACCGCGTCCCACTGGCGCTCTTCATGGATGCGTATGCGGAAGAGCTCGCCTTCCCCACGATATAAATGGGCGTGTCTCGCAAGATCATCGATCCGCGTTCCACGCCATTCGCCATGGCCAGCAGCGAGATACGGCGCACCGACCGGCGTGGAGCAACGCCGGAGCACGTCTTGTACATGGCCGCGAAGGTGATGCGGTACAACGTTGCGGAAAGCAACATGATGTTTCGCACCAACGAGACCACTGGTTCCATTACGCGCGAGCAGCTCGAGAGTGGCGGTAAGAAGTTCCTGGAGGAAGTGCTGGACTGCGACCTCGCATTCATGCGGGGCGTTCCAAATACGGTCCAGTACTGGCCGGATCGCAGGAGTGAACTCTTCGTAATGATCCGCCAGTTGGGCAATCCGCACGCGTTCCTGACCATGTCCGCTTTCGAGGTCCACTGAGAGCGCCTGCCGCCAACACTTAAATTCATTAATTACACTTTAATCATCATCGTCAGTAATAAAACTCCCAAGCATTTACCCGAGGGTGAACATGGTTAAGTGCGAATGCACGGGGTGATGCTATGAGGGGGAGTAAAGTTAAAATCCGTTGGCATTCGCCAGTGAGTTAACGTAAACTCCCCCGTGTGATCAAATTGCGATTCCCGGGAACCATTACACCATAAAGGCACCATGGTGTGAATAATAATTATAATAATGCGAATTAGTAAATACCCCTCATAGCATCACCCCGTGCATTCGCACTTAACCATGTTCACCCTCGGGCAAATGCTTGGGAGTTTTTTCAGTATGGATGTAGTCATGTTGTTATATGTGTATGACACGCATTTCTTGATTATTATGTTTGGATGTGTCATCTACCTTCGTCGTCTATTCACTTCGCGTAATACCAAATTTGGTACGTGTGGAACTAGCGCAACGGCGGCGAGTGCGTCATGAAGGACCCAATATACTGGAACGCAACGTGGACGCATGAACAGGCTGGGCGCAGCGACGCCACGCTAGCAAAACGCGAGCACTCTATAGTGTGACGCCAAGGGCGACCGGCGTCACCGGCGTCCTTCGGCGCGACCCGGTGGCAACCGGCATGAAATGCGACATGCTGCACTTTGCGCCGACGATGTTGCTTAGAATCGCGTCTTCCTCTCTTCATGACGGAGGGACGCCGTGCGTGTAAACGCGCATGCATCGAAGCAATGCAGCGTGGCGCGCACCTGAGAGTATATGGCATGCAGATCCACAATGAAGGTCAGGTGGCTGATCCACTGATCTCTACTAGGGGGATATCAGCGCCTGACGCAGCATCGCTGGCGTGACGCGATAAAACAAACGCCAGCGCGCACGCGCGCCAGCTCACCTAGAGGTGTATTGGCGCTGTGAGTGTGGCGCGTAATAATGTTCTTAGATGACACGAAGCTCATCACTATCATGTGTGCATCAATCACATACATTCGTCTTCCACTCACGCGACGTAATACCAAATTTTGGCATATATGAAGGCAGCAAAACGGCTGCAAGCACCCCATGAGCGTAGCATGTAGTCATGTTTTTACATGACACGCATCTCATTATTATAATGTTTGCACCAGTCACATACCTTCGTCATTCCCTCACGTCCCGTAATATCGAATTTGGTTCATAAGAAGCTGGCAAAACGGCCGCAAGCGTATCATAAGCACGATATATAGTCATGTTGTTACATGACACGAATCTCATGCTTATCATGTTTTCACCAGTCACGTATCTTCGTCATCCAATCACGTCCCATAATAACAAATTCTGTAGATTCAAAGCTAGCGAAACGGCCGCTAGCACATCATGATTCATTGATTGATTGATTGATTTGTGGGGTTTAACGTCCCAAAACCACCATATGATTATGAGAGACGCCGTAGTGGAGGGCTCCGGAAATTTAGACCACCTGGGGTTCTTTAACGTGCACCCAAATCTGAGCACACGGGCCTACAAGCTAGCACATCATGAGTGTGGCAGGTAGCTATGTTGTTACATGACACGCATGTCATAGTTTTGATGTTAGGGTCTGTCGCTTGTGTTCGCCATGCAGTCATGTCATACCATACCAGTGTTGCAACGTCTCATGTGAGTGGAACCACCTCAAGATCAGGAAGACCATGGCATGTAAATCATGACATTTATGGCATACATATCATGAATTTCATGTTATGAATTGTCATTTATGTTTTTTAAACAGTCATGTTATGTCATACCAAGTTTGGTATCGATACCTATATTCAAGCGGCCAGGAGAGCTAAAAGTCGTAGGCAGCTAGATAGATAGATAAATATATATATAGATAGATAGATAGATAGATAGATAGATAGATAGATAGATAGATAGATAGATAGATAGATAGACACAGACATACCAATAGATAGATAGATAGATAGATAGATAGATAGATAGATAGATAGATAGATAGATAGATAGATAGATAGATAGATAGATAGATAGATAGATCGAAAGGTAGATAGATAGATAGATAGATAGATAGATAGATAGATAGATAGATAGATAGATAGATAGATAGATAGATAGATAGATAGATAGATAGATAGATAGATAGATAGATAGATACGCTTAAAGTCACCGAAGTTTGCTAACAAACGCTTCGCATGTAAAACGTTGTCTGGTGCGTCTGTGTTTAGAAAGCATGCAGTTAAGTAAGACTCACAATATAGTAAGCATTACCTACCGGCTTATATATGTCGCCTAGAGTTAGGGTGGGGGCCCGAGAGCCCTTGGCACATGTCAGCTGACTCATAGTTCCCCTGTGTTGCCCGCGCACGGTTATTGCAGCCGCCTTGAGCAGGCAGTTCGGTAACGTCAGTGCTGTGTAGTGTGTAATGTCCGCTTCATACAGCACTCGATTTCTGCGCTACTAAGGACGCTTTCAAACGTCCGCCACCACAAGCGGAATTGTTGTGGACGAGACTCCTTAGTTCTGCTAGCGCTGCTCAACGCACCAAGAGCTACGCACTGGCGTCACTCAAGAGTCAAGACACAAGAGAGCGTTAAGTTCACCGAACCTCTTTTGTAAGAACCACATAAATATCACTCGATGTATCATCCTCCAAGTCAAATTAGCACGAATGACTGTTCTTTGTGTTATAAATGAAAATTTTAAAACGTTTCGACAGGAATAAAAAGATACCCTGCAAGAGAGCTTGGGGCTATATACGTTATAAACTGATGTCATAACAGGTAAAGCAAAACGCGCTTACGAGTACGCTGCGTGTCAGCGATACCGCCTAGTCTGAAGGGCTACTTAAATAATGAAGGGCTACTTAAATAAATACTTCAATTTCTTTTTTTCAGAAAGCAATTATTGAAACACTCTCAGCTGTTTTTTGCCTATGAAAGCCGCACGGAACAAAAATATTTTAGCGAAATATTTTTGATGCACGTGATTGACTGTGCGCCTTCTCGCTACACACAGCGTGGCGTTAAACGGTCGGCCACGTAAGCGCACGTCATGCAGCATACTAACGGTGAGTTATATATGTGCGTCATTGACGCTGGTGGTACACCGATCTCGGTGTCTCTGCATTAGCAGCGAGACGGCGTCATGGATGCGTTCGGCGACAGACTCGTCGCGATGCGTGCACTCGTCTCTAAAGGGGTTCTTTGCCAAACGGAACATGGTCGCTCGTGCATGTGTGCACTTCTCTTGCGTCGGGGATGCGTATACATCCTGGGCGTTACAAGAACGATTGCGTCAAAGTTAGAGAGCACACGTAGCTCGATTCGCACGCATTTTGTGATAATAATGTGCTGTTCGAAACAGTTCAGTGAAATTGTGACAGTGAGCTTATGCTAACTCTGTTCACACCCGTGCGTACGTTTCATGCGTCCTTTGTGTTTGAGCAGAGCTTTGAGTGTCGAGAAGGAAGACGAAGTGATTCTTTGTAGAAAACATCTTGCTCGTCTCAGTGCTTTTCTGGACTTTTCGCGGCAGTTGTGGGGTGTAATGTCCCGTATGTTGCGGTAATGGATGTACAACCTCACGAGGTGACGTCCGACTCCGGTTTGACCGCGGCCTCTACCTCGAGGAAGCAAGGAAACACTTCCAGTGAGAGCGATGACACTGCTGTACTCCGCATCCTGCAACGAGTCCTCAGACGACGCCTTTCAACCTGTCCTGCACCGCAAGGCCAAGCGACGGATCATCAATCCATCGCCGGTGTCAAGTACAGCCACCGTGAAAACGGCGCCCCAGTGATGGCCCCATTCCATCCTGTTCGTGCCGAAGAACGCTACCGAAAGCCTGCGTGCTCTGAACAGTCAAGCGCTTTTGCTGTATTTCGAGAACACTGTGCCGAAGGAGATTAAAGAAGTACGGCTTAATACAAGAAGAAACATCCTGGCTGTCAATGTGGTGCACCCGAGTGCACTGAGCACGCTGCAACAAGTAACACAGCTGGGAAACATTGCATTTAGGTCCATCATACCAGCCGATGATGCGACCACATCAGGAGTCATTTACGACATAACACGGAAATCCCAAACGCAGACCTTCCAATACTTATAAAACCAGCGAATCAAGACAACGTCAATGTCAGCGTTGGACGGCTTGGTAACACACCCTGTGTGAGAGTAACGTTCAAAGGTGACTGTCTTCCCGCATACGTGAAGGTTGGCCACTTTCGTCAACAAGTTCGACCATTCATTCCTAAACCCGTGATATGCTTCAATTGTCAGAAGATTGGCCACGTAAAGGGTGTTTGCAGGAGCTCCACAGCGTGCCCCCTGTGCGCCGAACCACATGCGGAAGACAACTGTAGTGCTACCACACTGAAATGTCCTGTCAGGGTGCTCACAAGGCTTCTTCGAAAGAATGTCCGCACATAAAGAAAGAATTTTCTATTCTGAAGCAAATGGTTCGAGACAGTTCAACCCACAAAGAAGCTGCTGAGAAACTCCGGCAAAGACGACGTCGCTGTTGAAGGTCTTCACGTCAGACAGCGCCAACTTCAGGCAATAAGTCGACGCATCAGGAAAGATCGCCAGCTGCGGATTCCAGCACGGCAAACACAGACGTTGGAAAAGAGCAAAGGGGCAGGCAAGTCTCTACAGAAGAGTGGCCTCCACTTACGCGTACACAACGCTCAGATGAGCCGCAGCAGAAGCCGTCTTCTTCAGAGCAAGCTGCTGGAATGGAGGACTTGCAGAACACAGATCAGCAAGTGATAGCTCTTTTGCGACCCTTAATTAACGCCGGTCGCTTGTTGTTCAGCAACATGCTCACACCGTCAGCAAGAAGTGCATTGCAATTACTGGACGCTTTGAGTCCAGTACTCGCAGCGCTTGAGTAAATAATGGCTCACCAGCCACTGTCTTTCAGAGAAGAGGTCCGAAAGGCAGCGATTATTCAACAGAATGCCCGGAGACTGAGGTCACGCATAGCCGATTTCCATCGGTTTGTGTGCACCAATAAGTTCCCCATCATTGTCTTCTGCGAGCCAAATTTACAGAACAGACTTTCCGATTATGAGTCATTCATGTCGTCTACAACTGCAGACAATAGCAAAGTTCTGATGTTGATTCGCCGCGACCTCACCTACATCCCTCATCTGGTGTCACCCCATGATTACAATGAATATATACGTATAACAGGGAAAAGGAGACTTACTATCACAATTGTGGGTGCCTACCTCTCTCCGTCAAGCCGTTTCGACCATACAAGACTACAAGGTATCCTGTCAAAAACTTCTCACCCATGCATTATAATCGGCGACTTCAACGCGCATCATACAATCTGAGGAAGTTCGAAGACAATTGTTAAAGGCAGAAAGTTGGTGTCCTTCACCTCCAACAACTAACTTTCCTTGCTAAATGACGGCAGTCCGACGTTCCTACGTCGTTCAAAGTATAGCAGCTGCCTTGACCTTGCCTTTGTCTCACGAGGCCTCGTCAGGCATGCTGAGTAGTTTCCAGACATAGAAACGCATGGAAATAACCCCATTCCCACTTAAGTCAAAATCGAAGGATTGTCCCATGCTAAGGTACGCGATAGTGTTCAGAGAGTGGACTGGTTGAAATTCCAGTCTCGCATGGAAGAGCAATGTGAGGCAAAGATATCCCTCGACATAGAGGAGATAATTAAAAGCAATATACACGATACTACGTGTACCCTCACCAGCTCTCCCAAAGTAACGGAATTTGACATCGAGCTAGAACGACTTCGAGCAATCCGACGGCGTGCTGAACGAAGATACCGACGCACGGAGGCAATAGAAGACTTACAGATTGCTCGACGTATACAAAACAAGATTCAGCGTCGGATAATTAAACTCGAGTCACAACGTTGGACTGTATTTTGTGAGTCACTTGACCCACGAAAACTTTTATCCTACTTGTGGAAGACGGTACGAAGTCTCCGCACAAAACCCACTCAGTGGTCACCATTCAGGGCTCTCGCACTTTCTGAACAGAGGCGCGGCATTGACATGGCAGAATACTTCTGTGCCAGAGTATCTGGGCCATTCGCAGTGCCCAATATCCTATTGCCCTCGATTAACTGTCCACAAACCTGGATTCCCGCAAGGATATGCCTTTTTCAATCAGGGAGCTCAATACAGCGCTAGCTTTGTGTGGACGCACGTCGGCACCAGGGCCCAATAGAATTTCTTATAGGGCCTTTTGTCATCTGGATTAATGCGCGAGAATCCTCCTTTTGGAGTTGTACAACAAATCCTGGCAAGATGGAACGCTTCCGACAAGCTGGAAGACAAGTCGCCTAGTTCCACTTCTGAAACCAGGCAAGTCACCGTTGGAGCTCTCATCTTATCGTCCGATCGCATTGGCTAGTTGTGTAGGCAAAGTAACGGAGAGGATGATCCTGGGACGCCTGGAGTGGTTTTTGGAGTGTAACAACATCTACCCAGATGCCATGGCAGGTTTTCGGCGTGGTCGAGCATCGATTGACAATGTAGTAGACCTGGTCACTTACGTCCAACACGAGAAAGGCCGTAAGCGTCTCTGCGCATCTTTGTTCCTAGACTTTAAAGGGGCGTGTGACAACGTTACGCATGAAGCTGTTCTCACCGCTCTCGAAGATATAGGAGTAGGTGGTCGGATGTATCGCTGGATACGTAGTTATTTGTCAATGCGATCCTTCTTTGTCAGCGCTGAAGACGGTCCAACCTTTCCACATTACAGCCACCGTGGCGTCCCCCAGGGTGGCGTACTCAGCTCTGTGCTGTTCAATCTTACGTTAATTGCTCTTACTGAGCATCTGCCAAGCACGGTCAGGCTATCAATGTACGCAGAAGATATCTGCGTTTGGGCATCGGCTGTAACACGCCTGCAGTTACGAGGCAGAATTCAAAAAGCTGCCCCTGAAACATTAGGATACATACGAAATCGAGGCTTGGAAATTTCTTCCAAGAAATGCGCCATCGTAGCTTTTACACGAAAGCCTATGGATAAGCACACTATAAGCATCAATGGTCAAACTGTACCATACTTTCGATCGCACAAGTTTTTGGGCGTCAT
Source organism: Rhipicephalus annulatus (assembly GCA_013436015.1). Taxonomy (NCBI): domain Eukaryota; kingdom Metazoa; phylum Arthropoda; class Arachnida; order Ixodida; family Ixodidae; genus Rhipicephalus; species Rhipicephalus annulatus. The sequence continues at coordinate 472,070 of WOVY01010726.1, forward strand.
AATTGACAGGAATCTATCATGGAGCGATCACGTTTCGTACATGAAAAAACGGTTAATAGACAACTGTAACATACTGAAGTTCTTTGCAGGGAAGACTTGGGGAATGTCTCCCAGTGCAATGCTACAGCTGTACAGAGTACTTTTGCTCGGTTTTCTGAGGTACAGTTTACCGGCCTTGACCAATGCAAGCAAAACAAGCCTTCGAACGCTACAGAGTGTTCAGTCCCAGGCACTCCAGATTTGCCTCGGCTTGCCTCGTAGTGCGTCGACAATGGCTACTATAGCTATCACCGGTGACCACTTCATCACGACACATATCGATGTTGAGGCACTCAGGACACATATAAGGCATATTGCCCGGACGCCCTGCCATTCCACCACCTAGCCTCTTTATCAGCAGACAGACCACGTTCGCCATTTTGCCAAACGGTCACCACATATCGCGATTCTTTGCCAACATGCTTCACACCCGCCGCCAGGCCTTCGACTCCTTCCTGGTGGCTGACTCAGGCTAACATCAGGCTAACTATACCTGGCATCCAGAAAAAAACAGATATGTCGTCACCTACTCTTAGACAGCTTGCTCTGCTTTTGTTATACGAGACGTATCAAGGCTGTATACACGTATACACCGACAGCTCTGTTTTACAGAAGAGTTCAACGGCATCACTTGCTATACCGATAAAAGACACGACAAGAAAATTCAAGACCTCCTACCTTACGACATCAACGGGAGCAGGGGTCACAGCTCTTCGTGCCGCACTGCAATGCATCAACGACCAACAGCCACAAAAATGGAAAATTATCAGTGACTCAAAGGCGGCACTGCAATCCCTTCTATCACCTTTACGTCACGGCTTGTACGAACAACTGGTATTTGAGATTACAGAAAAGACTCACCAACTCATTGAGGAAGGACATGAAATAGCCTTTCAATGGCTCCCAAGTCATTGTGGAACAATTGGCAATGAACGGGCCGATCGAGCTGCCCGTTCTGCCCACACTGAAAACGATGAAATATCAATTCCGCTTTCCAGAACTGACGCTGCACGGAAACTCCGTATGCTTGCTCGCAAGCGCATCTCGTCACAATGGAACGAGTCACATTTCATCAATGCACGGTTAGGTACTTTGCACCCAAGTCTTAGTCTTCGAATTCCTCCGGAATTACGCCGAGGAGACGCTACTATGCTGTGCAGATTATGGATGGGCGTTGCAATTACCATTGCGTACGCGTTCCGCATAGGAATGGCTGACACTGCTGCATGTGACCATTGTGGCAGTGATGAAACAACTTGGCACATTCTGTGCGAATGCCCACAATACTGCTCGCAAAGACAGTCACTCTGCAATGCACTAAATGAACCGAACAACCAGCCTCTTTCGGAAGAAAGAATCCCGTGCTGCCGACAGGACTTTATGTCGCAGAAGAAGGCAGTGAAGGCACTACTGCGCTTCTTGCGTTCAACCGGCCTGCCCAAACGACTGTGATCTGAACTCCCTGAATGTGTGCGCATGTAGTTTTTTTTCTAATTTATTTTTATCGCTCTATTTCTATCCTCTTTCTGACCTTTTCCCCACCCCCGTACAGGGTAGCAAACCAGTTCGTCTAGGTTAACCTCCCTGTCTCTTCGTTTATTTATTTCTCTCTTCTCTCTCTCTTGAGTGTCGATCTGTAAACATCGTCAGCTCGTGCTCGTTTGGCGGTGTTCTTTTCATGCTTTTGTTCTTAAGCAGTCTGCTGCATGCTTCGATAGGCTTGCTGTTCTTCGCGCGACATTTCAATCTGTTGCTATCGCAATTGTTGCTTCGTCCTCGCGATGAAACTGTGACTTTTTCTACAATAAGAAAGCAGTGCTGTATTACTCGTATAAAGGACACCGATTTTACCACTGTAATCACATAGCTCCACTAATTAAAACAATATTCATATACGTTTCCTAAGTACTGTTCCAAATGATGTATTTATTTATTTGAAGATGCCTGCTGCTAAAAACAAAGGAATTGTGCAGCCATCGAACGAAATCAGATATTCCTGATTGTTGAGAATTTCGGGCACATTTATTGATACACCGGGCATAATCAACCTCTCAAACTGCTTTGAGCAGGATGAAAGCTATACTAAACTGAGCAATTCACGTGCTTGTGGAGCAAGAAATAGTGGTGCTTGTAAATACCTTCTAACTCAAAAGGTTGACACAATTAGGTATGTGTTGACGCATGCTACGCTACAGCGATTCATGATGCGTGAATCATAATTGTAATGTGTGCAATACGTCTTTAAAATGTGAAATGATTAGAGCCGGTAATTGTGATAATAAAGTGGGAGTGCTCTTGGTGGCCAGACATTCCGTTTCCACGCAAACTCACCCTTCCTACTTGACCACTATCATGACGCCAATGAATAAATTGTGAAATAGTATATCGCTTTTGGTCATTTTGCCCTCAAGACAAAGTATCGGTAATCGGGTGCATTAGATCTTTTCCTCCTTTTTGGCGCTGTTGTTGCTCAAGGTTAAGAGTGTCGGTCACTGCCATCATCTCATTTTACTCGCCCAATAAGTGAGTGCTTCATGTACGCCCGGCGGACGAGGTTGCGCAACACACTACATAGTGAGGAACTCTCGCTTTTCCTATTGGCTAAGCAGCCACCTAATCGCAACAGTGCCTAGACCTAGAGAGCATATAGTCACATTTATCTCAACAAAAAATAAAACTTTGGTCAGCATTATAAAAAGTACCACACTGATTAACATTTACACAAATAAATTTTGAAGCTGTAGATATTACAATGTAGAATATTCTATGTATGTAATTGGCAAGCTGTTGGTGCAGGGCGTTGAAGATAAATAGGTCCAGCCCATTGAGGGTAAATTGCGAGTGTATTGTGCTTAATTACTACGAGAAATATACAGTTCCTCTTCGACACTAAACTCATACTACAATAGCCGTTGTATTTTGGAATCGTTCGCATAGTTCTAAGTTATGATTTTATACACAATTAATGCATTATTTAAAGAACCGTTATTACACTTTCAAGTACATATCCTGAACACGAAGTTGCACTGTAGTATCCTACTCTAAATATAAGCAGTCCCTATGAAGATTAATTAAACTACGTGCGCCTCGGTATTGCAGTGGCTATAGTGCTCGTCTGCTGACCCTAAGATCCCTGGGTTATAGCCGGTTTCCGCTGTCAAATTTCTATAGAGGCGAAACAGCAGGGGACTGTATCTGCTCGATGTCAGTGCACGTTAAAGGACACCAGATGGTTTGAATTTCCTGAGCCCTTTACCATGGTACTTCTCATAATCATAACTAATTTTACGAAGTATAACCTCTTACACCTTTACCATTTATCATTTGGACTAGCATATTTCGCAAGTAGGAATTTCACATATCTACAAAAAAGAACGTTAGAGGGTTCCAACAAGCAAAGTTATTAAGATGCTTTCTTATCACATAATAAAATGTCTAAATTTTGCAGCCGAATCACTGCTGCCAAGCTATCACTATAAAAAAAGTATGTGTTAGGAATTCACGTCCTAGAACTGTAATATGATTATAAGGGGCGCCACAGTGAAAGGCTCCGAAACGTTCGACTACCTAGCAGTTTCAACATGCATCCGCATCTAAGTACAGGGGTCTGAAGCACTTTCGTCTCCAGCGAAAACCTGCCCGCTGAATTAGACATTCCATCCCGCTACCTTCGCTTCGCCGGTGTAGGACCATAACCACTAAACTATTTTGGCGAGGAGGTTTACAATAACGTTAGGTTTGTACGGGTGAATAAAGTAACATAGCGAAGAACATCAAGCCAGGAAGCACCATCAAGGATGACACCTCACGTGATACTCTAGAGGGAGATGTTACGTAGAAAACCAAAGAGTGTAAACTAGCTAAAACTTGAGTTACGGGAAAGAGTAATAAAATCTTTTGAAAAGCAGCATCACTGAGCGGTGAGATTGCCTGAAAGCTTCATTGTTTGTACTAAAAGAAAAGAGTTGACGCCCTTGACAAATTGGCATAGTTCGGCTGTTTAATTGCTTCTAGATGTAGGCGCTGTGTTCTGGTATATTTCATTATTTTCTGGAGGTTGTGCTCGTAATTTAAGTAATAAAAAATTTCAAACACATACGCAAACACGGATTTGTAAAATGAATAATAGGCACTTGTTTCTGGATCATCCAAAAATGCTTGCATTCACCTAATGCATGGCATTCATAATTATAATGAATTTTACGAAGGTAACTCTCGAGAGTATTTTTCGGCAAGAGCAAGTTTTATTGCACCTGCCTAATGTGTTCTGGCAAGGTCAGCACGGCTCTACGAAAGCAAAGTCGATCTCAATAAGAACGTTGGAACGATAAAATGGTCAACCTACGGTGGCACAGACAATATTCCTACAACAATAGTGATATCACGAAAAGACAATGAGAATGAAAAGACGTTAATATCCGACCTGATGCTTTCTCGTTAACGGCTTAGAAATACAGGTCAATAGTCGAAGAGGCACATTGTGAGAATTTTCTATGAACACAAGGCAAGTCGCCACGTGCCTTGGCATTCTAAAAAAAAAAGACTTGAACAAGTATGCTAAAACAGACGATTTTAGCAATTATATTTAGATCTTGCTCATATCTCAATTTAGAGTAACACAAAGATGGAGCCAGGCCTTATTGTAGAATAAGAGTGCTCTGAACAAAGGTAGAGGACTCTTGCAAGAATTCCTTTGTTGATAGACCTTACCTAATTAGTGCAGGATAAATAAATAAATGAATAAGTATATATATATATATATATATATATATATATATATATATATATATATATATATATATATATATATATATATATATATATATATATATATACGAGTACTTTTTAGTTTTATATAAGTGGCTTGTTACATGTGTAAACACAGCATTCCGCACGCACCACACCGGAAAGTTGACAATCCCCAATTTGTGTGGCTGTGTGGTTCTTCTGATAATGCTTATATGTTATTTCTGGTTTAGTGCCCCAAAACCACCATATGATTATGAGAGACGCTGTAGTGGAGGGCTACGAAAATTTCAACTACCTGGGGTTCTTTAAGGTGCACCCAAATTTGAGCAGCTGGGCCAACAGCATTTTCGCCTCCACCGAAATCGCAGCCGCCGCACCCGGCATTCAATACCGTGACCTGCGGGTTAGCAGACTAGTGCTTTAGCCACTTCTGATAATCTTTATCCTTATTATAATCAATACTGTTTATTTAATACCTACAGCGCCCGTACAATCAGTACAGAGGGTGGGGGGTTACAGGTAAAAGACATGAAAATTAGCAGGTTTACATTAGTTTGTGTAAAAAAGAAGAAAAAGAGAAAAAGGGTAGATTTGCAAGACACAAAACATACACAGCTGCACCGAGCACAGCTGCGTCAGAAATGCCGACGCGCCTTACAATTCCCTTCCTTATTAGATTAGTCTATGCCGACGGCCGCTCTCGCCGCTGTGTAAGGCGTGGATTGCTTGTACAGTGGTCAACTCTTATGTCACGAACGACGGAGCATCGTGCGCGTAACAGCACGAGTGAGATATGCATTCGAAAATACGCTACATCAGAGCAAGCGCGACGCCAGTGATGTGCCTGCCTTGCAATTTCCACCCTTCTTTATCTCCGTGGCGACAATTCACCCTTTGTTTCTACTGTTTTTGAGAGAGCGGATATAATTCGTACAATCAGTGGCATTATCTCTAATTTCAAGAGGCATGGTGCAGACGTTCTGGTCAACTGTCTACGTGGCTTTTATTTCTGTGACATTTTTTTATTGTCGTGCAGTATTAAGAGTGATTATTGAAGGCGAAACTTATTAGATACAACTTTTTAATTGCTACTGTAGCGGAGAATCACTCAGCAATACATAGTCACTTTGATCGTTTCTATCTATCTATCTATCTATCTATCTATCTATCTATCTATCTATCTATCTATCTATCTATCTATCTATCTGTCTGTCTATCTGTCTATCTGTCTATCTGTCTGTCTGTCTGTCTGTCTGTCTGTCTGTCTGTCTGTCTGTCTGTTTGTTTGCGCATGAGCGATCTTGTGCCTGTCCTCTGGACTTGACACATACCAAAATTTGCAAGGGGGGCATTAGTGTGTGACGAGTATGATGAAGTGGTCATTACACAAAAATAATGAGATATTTGTAGCGTACGTCATCCAACAAATTTGTTCAGGCACGTGTCACACATAAACTTATACGGCAGCCCATATAATGCGGGTATGGTAATAATATTATTTACTTTCTAACGTATCAAAATGACGACATGATTACGAAAGGCACCGTAGCGGAGAGCTCCAGAAATTTTAACTACCTGTGGTTCTTTAACCTGCACCTAACTGTAGAAACACAGGCCTCAAAGCGTTTTCGCCTCTATTGAAAATGCGGCCGACGTAGCCGGGATTCGATCCCGCGACCTTGGGGTTAGCGGTCGAGCGCCTTTCCCACTTTAGACTACCACTGCGGATCAAAATGTAGGTATGAGCTGCAGGTGGTTCACCACTCGTATCAAACCAGGAATGACGGTGACAGACAGACAGACAGACAGACAGACAGACAGACAGACAGACAGACAGACAGACAGACAGACAGACAGACGGACGGACGGACGGACGGGTGGACAGACAGACAACAGTGTACTTACGAGTATTTGCAATGCCCACGGTTTATTGGTGGCGCACTGTGTAATCCAATATGGCTGCGAAAGGATGTGAACTCACATGAAAAAATTGTCAGATCCCACGTACAGTGGGAATCAATGATATGCGAAGCACGAATGAGAATTGTTGATATAACACTTTAAAATGAGCACAACGTTACGAGGTAAATGATGCCGCATATGACTTCCATGTGACCATTATCATGTTTGATGTGTCGTTTACCTTCGTCGTCTATCACGTCACGTTATACCAAATTTAGTATACGTGGAGCTGGCGAAACGGCCACGAGCACGCTATTAGCCTGGTATATTGTCATGTTCTTACAGGACACGTGTGTCAGAACTATCATGTTTGCACCAGTCATATATTTCGTCATCCATTGACGTCACGCAACCCTAAATTTGGTATATGTGTAGCTAGCAAAACGGCCACGAGGGCATCATGAAGAGCTCAATATACTCCGATGTAGCATTGACGTGCGCGCACGCTGGGCAAAGCGACGCTACGTTTACAAAACGCTAGCACTCTATATTAAGACGCCAGGCGCGACCAGCGTCCATCTGCACGGCCCGACGGCAACCGGTGCGAAATGCGACATGCTGAATTTCGCACCGATTCCTTACCCAGACACCCCTGCATCTCCCTCTTTTTGTGACGGAGGGACGCCGGATGCACTGAAACGCGCATGCATCAAAGCAACGCAGCGCGGCGCGCGCATGCAAGTATATGTAAGGTCCCTAGATGAAACAAGTTTCCAAGGTAGCGACACCCTCCCTTTTCCTCCTCGCTTATTTGCCTGAAGCGCCCCCTAGATGGTTCAAAACTTTCATCCAAAAGCGAATGTTTGGGTTATGTTGCTACGGTGAATAGATGTAAATGAAACAAAATGAAACGAAATAAGACGTAGCATAAACAGTTATATTTATGAACATAAACGGCACAACACAAGAGCAAGCGGGATGTGCGTTACTCAACCGGCAACGTTGTGCAGTTCTTTACACCACTAGCCATGGCGTCTCGCGTAGTACATTTTAGTTCCACGGCCGCGGTATTTCGTCCAGTTCTAACTAGTCCACTTCTCCGATTGTGTTTTGTTCGTGTTGTGACACTGTGAACGTGCTTCTTGCTGGATCCTGTAAGTGGCCACAGGGCGTGACGTTGTGACGATTGAGTACAACCGGCTTGTGCACACGCAAGAAAAAAAAAAACTACGACCAGACTGGTACGAACACTCGTCCAGCAGCACTGCGATGACGCTTTTTTTAAATGTGCCCATTTGGACAATCTTGATGCCAAGTGATTCTGATGCAGTGCTGGGAACTTCCTGAAAAGTGAGAGTTCTACTGGTGAGGTGTCTCGAAGCAGCGCGTTTCGGCTCAAGCGGGAACTGGTCAAGAGTGAAATGTTTCTGAAGGTGCGTTGATTACAACCTACAGCTGCTGTGTATACGTGCATACCCACATGTATTTTTACCAACTGGCATGCACTAGACACGCATTAGACGCGCGCCTGGCGTTTCAATAAAAACCGACAAGTGAACTCGCTTCGCAGATCCACGTCGACATACGTTGACGGAGTTGCACGAAAGCATTCGCGTGAAATTGTTCATAGTTGCACTTCATGGTGCGCTTCATCTCGGAAAGCACGAGGTAAGTTGAAGAGAGCGAAACCATTTTCTGTTGTTTACGGCAACGCAGCATTGCTGAAAAACGCAGATGTTGCATTGAACGAGCATGGCGAAACAATCTTGGTCGACTTAGCGCACACCGAAACGCTCCTCCTCTTCAGTTTATGTTCTGGCTACTATTTTGTCTTCTGGTCACGGCGAGAATCCGGCTAGAGCCATATGCGCATGCGTACTCGTTTTGAACCTTTTGCGTAATAATAAATAACACCACCAGCCATTTGCAAGATCACGTGCAAGTAATGCACCAATTACAGACGCGGATGGCAGAGTAAAAGAGGAGTAATCGAAAGAGTGTGGACGACGGCTCGAGAACAATGAGTGACGCTACCCTGTTTCATCTAGGGACCTTCAGTATATGGCAGGACCGGCACCTGGCGTGGAAACGCCGGCGTGACGCGACGAAATCAACACCGGTGAGCACGCGCACCGCGTCACGTCAAAGTTTATTGGCGTCTTGACTGTCGCATTTAGTCATGTTCTAACATGACTTGCATCTCGTGATTATCATGTTTGCACCAATAACATACATTCGTCATCCATTGGCATAACGTAATACCAAGTTTGGCATGTGTGACGCTAGTGAAGCGGCCGCGAGTGCATCATCGGTGTGACTTGTAGTCTTGTTATTACATGTCAGGCATGTCGAATTATCATGTTTGGATGTTTTATTTACCTATGTCGTCCGTTTGCGTCATGTAATACCAAGTTTGGTACATGTGAAGCTAGCGAAACGGCCGCGAGCGCATCATGAGTGTAGCATGTAGTCTTGTTGTCACATTACACGCATCTTATGTTTATCATGTTTGCACCAGTCACATGCTTTCCTCACCCACTCGCGTACTGTAATACCAAATTTGGTATATGTGACACTAGCGAAACGGCCGCGAGTGCATCATGAGCGTGGCATGTAATCATGTTGTTACATGACACGCATGTCATGATTTTCATTTGAGGGTCTTTCGTTTGTGTTCGCCATGCTACTATGCCATACCATACCAGTCGTGGAACATGCGATGCGAACGAAACCACCGCAAGAGCTGCAGCACCACGAAATATAAATCATGACATTCGTGACATACATGTCATGATTTTCATGTTATGACAAGTCAAATTTGTTATTCATACAGTCATGCTAAGCCATACCAAGTTTGGTATCGATACCATTATCTAAACGGCCAGGAGAGCTAAAAGTCGTTGGCGGCTAGATAGATAGATAGATAGATAGATAGATAGATAGATAGATAGATAGATAGATAGATAGATAGATAGATAGATAGACAGATAGATAGATAGATAGATAGATAGATAGATAGATAGATAGATAGATAGATAGATAGATAGATAGATAGATAGATAGATAGATAGATAGATAGATAGATAGATAGATAGATAGATAGATAGATAGATAGATAGATAGATAGATAGATACGTTCGATGTCAACGAAGTTTGCTAAGAAATGCTTCGCATGTAAAAATAACACGCGTGGACATACTCCTCGTGTCGCTTTCAGCGGATGAACTTTTGGTCGTCAAAAGAATGTATATCGAACCAAAGTAATTTTTCAACTGATAGGAACTGCTCAATGTTCTCTACCTCATTTCTCGCCGCAGTGCAAAGGGTGGTGGTGTCAACTGATCCACCGTATACCAACAATGCTTTGCGTGATCCTGTGTGTGCTACAGAAAACTACGCGAACTGGAATTCGCGTATGAACAGAACGGTACTCCGTATTTATTTATGGCGAGCCTCTGTAGCGGATTAGCCGAAGTTGTAGGCCACTAGCGAGTAGGGCACCGTCGCAGCTGCACAGGACCAAATTTTTACCTTAGGGATGGTTTGCAAACATATTACGCCGTCATTATTACTGGCACTTTAAGCATCATGCAGCTGCTTCTCTAACGAAACAGTAGCATTTAACTTCCCATTAAGTAGCGCTTGTGTCACAGCCATGATCAACTCTAACGGTGCGGAATTGCCTGCTCTAGGATGTTGCAAGTTCCTTCAGCGTGATCGAAACAAAGATATCGATCGCGTACGTTTTTCGCAACGTCAAAATTGCGAACATTTGTCGGACAACAACGTCGTTCGGATGGCACCGGTGAAGTGAAGGAGAAGTTTGCGTGGACTGTAGTCGTAACTTCATATTTCATTGTTTTAACAATCGCGCTTCGCTGGTCGAGCGTGCTGGCGGCATGCGGCGCTTTGTAATATTCGCTGTGATTGGAATATATTCAATTCATAGGAAAAAGTATGCTTTCATTTTGAGCTCGCTAAAGAATATTATACAATAAGTACCATCAAAGTGGCTTACCAGCGTGAAAAAAAAAAACATTAATGCACGACAGGACATGAAGTTCAACTCTCTTCCTTTGAGCTAGCTCATCATGCGTTGTCTCTGTCACTCTCAGCGTGTAGACAACCACCTACATTCAGCGAAAAATCGCCGACGTCGAGATGGTTTGTTTGAACATCACTGCTGAAAGTAATTTGAGGAATTCTCTCCTTCAAACGACTTCGAAAGCACGAACAACGCGACATTCACCACGTCTATCTGGGGGGGGGCGGACACTGCGGAGATCATTCTGCTCCGATACCCGGCAAAAAAAAAAATAACTTGTAATATGCTGCCATCTATCAAATAACGTATTGAAACAAGCGGTGCAGTGTAGGCCAAGGCTAGGTAACACAAATCATGGGCCTGCGCATTTTACGCCGATTGTATACTTTCGGCATAAAATGAATGTTATGGGATTCATGCACTATATACAAATGCACTGACGAATGCAGAACGCGCGAAAAAGAAGGCGACTTTTAACTGGAATGGTCAGACGATAGCAATTCACTATCCAGAGTGGCTGCAGAATATCTCGCGAAGTTGATATATGTACTCTGGGGGCTATAATTGAAAACAGGAGTTGCCACATATTTTCACGAAAACTTCAAGTCTTCCAAGAACGAATCAAATTTATCGTGTCATGGGCGGTCCGAAATACTCACTGATGCACTAAACATACAAAGTGCTTCACACTCATTTCTTCCTAACGCGTTCACACTGCGGCTAGCACCGCAAAACAAGAGAGCATTAGTAGCGTCTGCCCTGAGATGATCCCAGAGAGGACTCTCCTGAATTCCGCTAGGCGGCGCGAAACTCTACGAACATTGCGAATTCTAGTACACTAAAACACCGCTGATTTTTTTAAAGTGCGTCTCACTTGAATCTCGAAGTATAATGCCGAAATAAAATGTCAGGCGAATTAGGTTCCACGCCATTGCTAACCACGTGCCGTTGCTTATCGCTCGAGGCGGTTCGTGCAGCCGCCTAGCCAAGTGCGCCCACTGCGCGAGCCAAGTACAAGAGACGAAAGGTTCGTGCATCTACCACGGGTCCTAGAGTCAGTTTTGCATGTTAGTTCGGGCGTTTCGACATTCTAGAACGGTCTGTGTCCAGCTATGCTTCGACTCTACTTTGTCTAAAAACACAAGCCAAAGAGGCCACCTTTAGACCGAGAACTACCCAGCTTCGTTGTTTATTAACATTTACATAGCTAGAGTGCGCTTTTCCTTTTTGGAAAATATTGTAAGAAATACACGTAGAGTCGCGGACACGCAAGAGCCGAACAACAAGTAGGTCAGAAATTTTTTAGTAGAGCAGAAATTTATTTTGACGCTTAAGATTGAAAACAAAAATGCCTGGCCTGCACGGAACACGCAGCACAGTCACAGCGAAAGCTAGAAGAGTGGCCTTTCAAAGCCTCTTCTAAACACTCTTTGGGTAACAGCTACAAGCCCACTGCTGCGTACCCGCTACGCCATATATAGTCATAAATTTTGTGCAGTAGAGGCCAGCATTCACTATACAATCATTCGTCATTCTTTAGAGAAGAGAGGCATCCGCCACGCATTTGTTAAGAATTCTGTGCAAATTTTTGGCAATCGCTGACGACAAAAAAGAAATATACCTTAAGTGGTTACGCACCACAGTTATTAGGTTATCGAAAACAAGTGTTCTAATCGGTTGACGAATTGGAAAACCCTTTGCGCCATTCGCATTCTGCGACACCTGGCTGTTTATTCGATGTTATAAAACGCTTTATTACTAATAATAATGCGATTGTTTTCCTGGCATTCAGCCTGCCTAAGTCCTGTTTAGAAACGTGTTCCAAGCACAGGCGTTGCTCAGTGGTAGAATACTGGGCTGGCACGCAGGGAACTCGGGTTTGAATCCCATTCTGTCATGAATGTATTTTGACTGCGTTCTTTTTTCTTTCGATACTATTCACGGACACTGTCAGCGGGGGCAAACAAATACGGCGCCGCGAGTGACCCCTGTTTTGATCTCATAACAGCTTTTGTTGTAAAAGCATCGCAAACCTGACTGGTGCGTTTATTCGTTCCCGAGCACACTTTTTGTGCACCTCCAATATCATATGTTCTAATGAATCTAGTGCCACCACTGCCGACAACGCAAGAGATCACTTCTGGCGATACTTTCAAGAAATTGTCGCTGGATGTGTCGGCTTATCTAAGCGATAGTGTGGCATTGTGGTCATATAGTACCGAACCACCATGACCACTATTAGCTTGTAGAATGCTTTGTGAAAGTGAGAGCACCAGAAGGTGATCGTCAAATAAAAAAAATTACTGTTCCTCCACCAGCCCCTGAATGTTTTCACGGTCTAGTCGACGGATTGATGATTTGTTCAGTATGTTGGGTTTCACCTCCCAAAAGCACCTTATTATTATGACAGACGCCGTATTGGAGGTTTCTGGAAATTTCGGCCACCTGCGGTTCTTTAACGTGCTCCCAAGTCTGAGCAGACAGGCCTACAGCATTTCCGCCTGCATCGGAATTTAATCCCGAAACCGCGGTTCAGCAGTCTAGTACATTAGCCACAAGACTACCGAGGCGGGGCTAGTCGATGGAGGGAAACGGATACCTGAGATTGGCGTCATACAGAATAAACGTGTCAGCGTATTTCATTGTTCCAACACGAAGAGTTGTAAATGTAAACTAAGCGAACGCCATACGACGAGTGTGATGCGACAAAGCGGGAATTGTGTGAGCGCTACAGTGGCAACTCCTAAAACAAATAATAATGATGTAATTAGTCCAAACCTTCAACTTAAAGGCCTTTTTTTCGGGAGCAATAACACCATCGAAGCCATCTTTAGAATACAGATCCCGAAGTCTACACTTTCGTTCGTGGTAACCGGAAACACTTGTCGAGTGCGCTTCTCCTATGACTTTCTTTACGGTGAAAAGGCCAAGCTGCACGAAAAGTTAGCATGGCCGCTTACTTCCGCGTTCACTCAGCCAGCTGTCAGTGCAATTGGTGACGTATCATGAGAATGGTCCCACAGTTATGAAATAAAAATAGGATTGTCAATTTATTGGTTAGGAAAAGCTATCGCTTGACCGATGGTGTAAACGACGTAACAGCCAGGAAAATGCAAAAGTGGGGCACGTCAGAACAGGGTTCTGCTGTACCCCCATAACTACCCATTTTATTGTGGTGCAGTTGTGTTTGGAAAAACTTGTCAGTGATTCATAATGCTTGGAACTCTACTAGGGGAGAGCGTAGAGCCATACCGGGATCCCTCGCACAGGTGTATGGACTAAAGCGTAGAATCGCTTTGAACCTACAATGCATTGTGTGTTTAGCAAAACTGGTTAACCATTCAGAGTACTAGGTACTTTATTATGGGAGAGCATAGAGCCGTCACGGTCAATCATGCAGAACAAGCACAAAAGAACTGTTTGTTTATTCTCGCGGACCTAATATTTGATAGAGAACTGAACTAGGATCATCATCATCATCATCAGCCTGACTACGTCCACTGCAGGACAAAGGCCTCTCCCATGTTCCGCCAGTTAACCCGGTCCTGTGCTTGCTGCTGCCAATTTATAATCGCAAACTTCTTAATCTCATCTGCCCACCTAACCTTCTGTCTCCCCCTAACCCGCTTCCCTTCTCTGGGAGTCCAGTTAGTTACCCTTAATGACCAGCGGTTATCCTGTCTACGCGCTACATGCCCAGCCCATGTACATTTCCCCTTCTTTATTTCAACTATGATATCCTTAACCCCCGTTTGTCCCCTAATCCACTCTGCTCTCTTCTTGTCTCTTAAGGTTACACCTACCATATTTTTTCCATTGCTCGCTGCGTCGTCCTCAATTTAAGCTGAACCCTCTTTGTAAGTCTCCAGGTTTCTGCTTCGTAGCTAAGTACCCGCAAGATACAGCTGTTATATACCTTCCTCTTGAAGGATAGTGGCAATCTACCTGTCATAATTTGAGAGTGCTTGTCGAATATGTTCTACCCCATTTTTATTCTTCTAGTTACTTCAATCTCATGGTTAGGCTCTGCGGTTATTACCTGCGCTAAGTAGACATAGTCTTTTACAACTTCAAGTGCACTATTACCTATCTCGAAGCGCTGCTCATTTCCGAGGTTGTTGTGCATTACTTTCGTTTTCTGCAGATTAATTTTAAGACCCACCTTTCTGCTCTCCTTGTCTAACACCGTAATCATGAGTTGCAATTCATCCCCTGAGTTACTCAGCAATGCAATGTCATCGGCGAAGCGCAGGTTACTAAGGTATTCTCCATTAACTCTTATCCCTAACTGTTCCCATTCTAGGCTTCTGAAAACCTCCTGTAAGCACGCGGTAAATAGCATTGGGTAGATTGTGTCCCCCTGCTTTACACCCTTCTTGATTGGTATTCTGTTGCTTTCTTTATGAAGCACTATGGTAGCAGTGGATCCCCTGTAGATTTCTTCCAGAATGTTTATATATACTTAATCTACGCCCTGATTCCGCAGTGTCTGCATGACGGCTGAGAGAGAGAGAGAGAGAGAGTGAGAAAGGAAAGGCTGGGAGGTTAACCAGATATTAGCATCTGGTTTGCTACCCAGCACTAGGGGCGGGGAAGTAGGGGCAAGAAAGAGGGGGTAGATAGAGAGAAAAAAAAACAAAAACCGCACGCACACTCATAAAAAACAACGAAAACACACACAGGAAGGGCGTCCTAGCTACAACCGTTCAGTAAGGCCGGTCAATCGCAAAAAGTTTAGTAGCGCTTTCAGGGCCCTCTTCTGTGAAGTCGCATCCTGACGATATTGCAGAGTTCCCTGCTCCGACAGAGGTTGATCATTTAATTTGTTGAGTTCCTTGTGAAGGCATAGTCGTTGTTTACTATCGCTAGGCCCTCACAAAGAATATGTTGAATTGTTTCCTCTTTGCCACAGTGGCCACAGGCTGCGGTGTCGGCCATCCCAATGCGGAAAGCGTAAGCGTTGGTAAACGCAACGCCCAACCACAGTTTACATAACAGGGTCTGGTCTGCTCGGCAAAGCCTCGACGGGACTTGAAGACTTAGTGTAGGGTCAAGCGAGTACAGTCGCGCATGCTTGAAGTGTGGCTGATTCCATTGTGATGTGGTTTGCTGGCGAGCAAGCCTGCGGAGCTTTCTTGCAGCATCTGTTCTAGAAAGTGGTAGTCGCAGTTTATGATCCTCTGTGTGGGTTGAGTGGGCAGCTTGATCGGCCCGTTCATTGCCTATGATTCCGCAGTGACTGGGCAACCACTGAAATGTAATTTGGTGCCCTTTCTCATTCAGGTGGTGTATAACCTCTGCTATCTCTAGTACCAGCTGCTCGTGTGGTCCACGGCGTAAGGCTGGTAGTAGAGACTGCAGTGCCGCCTTCGAGTCGCAGAAAATAGTCCACTTGCGTGTAGGTTGATCAACTACAAATTGCAACGCGGCACGAAGTGCTGCCAAGTCTGCTGCCGTTGATGTTGTTGCGTGAGATGTCTTGAATTTAATTGTCGTGGCCAACCTTGGTATCACTACTGCTCCTGTAGAGCACTCCGGCTGAACCGATTCGTCATTGTATATATGTGTGGAGTCTTGATATTTTTCATACAAAAGAAGCAGTGTGAGCTGTTTAAGAGCCGGTGACGACGAATTGGCCTTTTTCTGAACGCCAGGTATGTTAATAATATAATTCTACTGAATAAAACGCCTTTTCGTAATCTATGAAGGCTATGTATAGTGGTTGGTTATACTCTGAGCATTTATCTATTACCTGACTGATAGTATGAATGCGGTCAATTGTTGAGTAGCCTGTTCGAAATCCTGCTTGTTCCTTTGGTTGATTGAATTCTAATGTTTTCTTTACTCTATTAGCAATAACCTTTGTAAATGGCTTGTATACTACAGAGAGCAAGCTGATCGGCCTCTAATTCTTCAAGTCCTTGTTATCTTCTTTCTTATGTATTAAGATGGTGTTAGCGTTCTTCAAAGACTCTGGTACCCTTCCCGTCAGGAGACACCTCGTAAACAGGGTGGCTAGTTTTTCTAACACAATCTGTCCTCCATCTTTCAGCAGATCTGATGTTACCTGATCCTCACCAGCAGCTTTGCCTCTTTGCATGCTCTCCAAAGCTTTTCTGACTTCTTCTATATTTACTGGTGGGGTGTCATCTGTGTTACTGCTATTTCTTATAGTATTAAGGTCGTGGTTGTCTCGGCTACTGTACAGATCTCTGTAAAACTCCTCCGCTATTTTAACTATCCTATCCATATTGGTAGTTATTTTGCCTTCTTTGTCTTTTAGTGCATACATCCGACGTTTCCTTATCCCAAGTTTCCTCTTCACTGCTTTGACGCTTCCTCCGTTTTTCAGAGCGTGTTCAATTCTCTCCATGTTTTATCTTCTTACATAGCATACTTTACGTCTATTAATCAACTTCGAAAGCTCTGCCAGTTCTATTTTGTCTGTTGTCTTTGACACTTTCATGATTTGACGCTTCTTAATTAGGTTCTTCGTTTCCTGAGAAAGCTTGCCAGTGTCCTGTCTAACTACCCTGCCTCCAACTTCCACTGCGCACTCCGTAATGATACTCATCAGATTATCATTCATTGTATCTACGCTAAGGTTGGTTTCCTCACTAAGAGCCGAGTACCTGTTCTGCAGCGAGACTCTGAATTCCTGTACTTTTCCTCTCAGTGCTAGCTCATTGATTGGCTTCTTGCGTATCAGTTTCTGTCGTTCTAGGATACATTTACCTAATTATCCTCGAGAAACGTATTTGAAACCCCAGACCTCATTTTTTAACAAAATAAAAGCTTTGTTAGAGCACACACTGCATACACTGCAACACACACTGCAATCAACTCTAAAGGTTACCGTGAAAGATATACACAAAAACAAAGTACCTTTAAATGCTGATTGTGACCTCAGTCGACAAGTATGCAAACCGTGAAGCTGGAAGAGACCAAAATATTGAAATCTTTGAGCTAAGTCACATTTATTAGAAAAGTTATAATCTGATGATTCGGATAAATTTTACGTGACTGCGAGTCTAGTTCATGAAGACATGGTTCAAAAAGCTAAGAGAGATGAATATATCAATGCATGCGCGAAATATTCTGCCAGTTATAATACTGTCAATCGTTACACCTTCATGGTCTATTTATAGCACACTGTGTAATAGGTATTTTAATAGACATAAAATTCAACTTCACCACCAGAAAAATACCTATGACTGCGACGCCTACTATGGTGAACAAAGCGCTATATTGGTACTTTCATTAATAAAGCAAAAACGTTGGTAGATCCCACGTACAGGGGAAATTGATTATATGCGAAACACGAATACGAAATAAGAAACACGAATAAGGAACACGTCCCATAATACCAAGTTTGGTATAAGTGAAGCAAGCGAAACGGCCGCCAGCGCATCATGCGCGTAACATGTAGTCATGTTGTTACATGACACGCATCTAATGATTATCACATTGCACCAGTCGCATACATTCGTCAACCATTCACGTATTGTAATGCAAAATTTGGCATATAGAACGCAAGAAAACGGCCGCGGCCACATCATGAGCGTGGCATGTATTAATGTGGTTACATGACACGCGTCTCATGTTTATTGTGTTTGGACCACTATCATACCTTTGTCTTTCATTAACGTACCGTAATACCAAATTTGGTATAAGTGAAGCTTGCAAAACGGCCACCAGCGCATCATAATCGTGACATGTCGTGATGTTGTTACATGACACGTATATAATGATTATCACGTTTGTACCAGTCACATGGTTTCGTAATTTGATTCACGTACAGCACTGCTAAATATGGTATATGTGACGCTAGCGAAACGGCTCCGAGCGCGTCATGAGCGTGGAATGTAGCCATGTTTTTACATGACACGCATGTCATAATTTTTATGTTAGGGTCTGTCACTTGTTTTCGGCATGCAATCATGCCATACCATACCAGTTTTCCAACATGCCATGTGAACGAAACCATCGCAAGAGCTGCAATAACATGAAACGTAAATCATGTCATTCATGAAAGACATGTCATGATTTTCATTTTATCACTAGTCAAATATGGTTTTCATAGTGTCATGTTATGCCATACTAAGTTTGGTATTTATGCCATTATCGAAAGGGCCAGGAGAGCTAAATGTCGTAGGCGGCTAGATAGATAGACGGATAGATAGATAGATAGATAGATAATAGATAGATAGATAGATAGATAGATAGATAGATAGATAGATAGATAGATAGATAGATAGATACGCTCAAAGTCACCGGAGTTCGATAAGAAGTGCTTCGCATTTTAAAAAATGCAGGTGGAAACTGCTTAAGAAAATGTAATATTTTGTCCTGCAATCAGAAGAAAATCAGAGGCATGGTAGAATTTTTTAACACGTAGTTGCACGCTGCCTACAAGAATATTTTTTTTGTAGGCCGTCTTCAATGTCAACCATTTTGCATCCTCTTCCAACAATAGCAGATATTTCCAGTCGTTGAAACAGTCTAAAATAATTGACTATATGTCAAGCATTCTATCTCGTTCCTACACTAAGTGAATGTGATCGCACTACCAACAAGGTCCTTGTGTCATTGAAGATATAATAAATCTTCGAAAAAAGAGAGAGAGAATCAACTTTATTAAAGGTCCTGAAGGGGACTGGGCACCCCTTACGGGGGCCAGCCCCGTGGCTCTACCCATGTGGGGACTGGGAGTCGGAGCTCGCCAGCCACCTTTTGGGCCTTCTGGGCGGCCTGGTGTTTAAGCGCCCAGTCGGGGCTCCTGAGGTGGTTGATGCAGTAGTCCTCGTAGGCAGGGGACTCGAAGCTAGCGTTTACCGCGCTACACTGCCACAGCGTGTGACTTAAATCGCACCTAGTATTTCGGTATTTGGGGCAATCTGGCCTTATATATGGGAGGTATTTGCTGCAGATATAGGGGCTGCGGTAACTGTGCGTTTGCAGAAGTCGAAGCATAATGTGTTGTGTTTAATTAGTGTTGAGTGAGGTGAGAGGAATTCCTTTCTGAATAACTTATAGTGCGAGTAAATTTCGTGATATGAGAGGAGTAGCTCCCGGTGCGTGTTGGTGTCCCCGGCAAGTGAGCTGGAGCGCGACCCCGCGCGGCAGGTAAGATCACGCGCGAGATTATGGGCCAGCTCAATACCGTTGGGGACCCCTGGTTGAACGTTGATCCCTTCATGACGCGGGAACCAGTGTATGTGCTTGTCTACAGTTATTTGAACAGATACTAGAATTCTTAATTCCGCCTGGCAAAGTGTACCGCGGCGGTATCCCAGTGCAGCGGGTTTGGATTCGGTAAATATTGTGTCGCGCCGAGGGAATGCCAGAGCAAGGACAATGGCCACTTGTTCAGCCTCGCAGGCTTTCTGTGTTTCTACGGTAAGATCATTAAGAGCTGTCCTGTCTGGGGCGACCACTGCAGCTGCAAAGTAGGGTTTGTCCATGTATTTAGCGGCATCTACGAAAACCACGTCTGCCGCGTGTATATTGGCCGCTTTAAGTAAGGCTTGAGCTCGTGCCTTTTTTCGAGGCTGATTGTGCACCAGGTGCATGCTCCTGGGGAAGGGTAGCACTGTGATTTTAGCGTGAACGTGTAGCAGTAACGGTTCTGGTTCGTTGACTTGAGTAGGGATAGGAAGACTTATGTGTTAGAGGAGTTCCTGACCCGCAGCTGTCTTAGACAGGCGTATGAGTTAGGACATTTTTTGTGCTTCTGTGATTTCTTGGAGCGTGTTATGAAGCCCAAGGGCTAGAAGGCGTTGCGTGCTTGTAGACAAGGGTAAACCAAGTACTCGTTTCTTGCATTTTCGGATGAGGTTGTCTACTTTAGTTTCATCGCCTTTGCTACACGGTTGAGCGCAGGCAACGTAGTGAACGTGGCACATTAATAACGCATGAAAGATGCGTAGTAAGCTCTCGTCTGTGAGTCCTGCGTGTCCATTAGCGACGCGTCGGGCGAGGTGAATGACTGCCTCAGCTTTTTTGGTGAGATGTGTGATAGTTGAGTCGTTCTTGCCATTCTCCTGCAGGGTAAAGCCGAGAATTCGAACCAACGACACTATCGAGATAACCGAGCCGTCCATGGTGCAGAGGTGTATGGTAGGTTCGCCTTTGTTGCAGCCGTATTAGGTGGCAGAAGCAGCAACTTGGACTTAGATGCCGATAGTCTGAGGCCCGTGGGCTTTAAAAATGTTTGTACTGCAGTGACTGCTTCCGGAAGTCTCGCTTCCATGTGTCCATCACTCCGTACAGTGCGCCAGATAGTGATATCGTCGGCGTAGAGCACGTGTTCTACGCCTTCGATAGGTTCTAGCTTTTGCAAAAGTTGTCTGAGGGCTAAATTGAAAAGAAACAGTGAGAGCACCGATCCTTGCGGTTGCCCCGCGGGCCTGTGTGAGTTGAGATCCCCACCTTTAGTGTGGCCGTTCTGGCTCTTAGGAAAGAGCGGACGTATTCGTAAAAGCGGCGGCTTAAGCCTGCCTTCTGAATCTCGTGTAGTATAGAGCGGCCTTATGGTTTCGAAAGCTTTCTCTAAGTCAAGAGCTATGATTGCTTTGAGGTCTTTGCTCCTTACTCTAAGTAACGTCTCCTGCAGCATGAGAAGTACGTCCTGCGTGGCCATAGCCGGCCTGGGCCCTACTTGATTGAATGGGAAGAAATGTTTTCGCTATGAATATTTTGTGACTGGACGAAAAATGACGTGCTCCTTGACCTTACTCACAAAGAATGTGAGGGAGATGGGTCGTAGAGTCGAGTCCCAGGGGTTTGTTCGGCTTGGGAATGAGTATGACGGTCGCAGCCCTCCATTCTGGCGGGACGCTCCCTTGCTCCCAAACCTCATTCATGTGGATGGCTAGTGATTCAATGCCATAGTCAGCCAGGTTGCGGAGTAGTTTGTCGTTGACTCCGTCAGGACCCGGGGCTGACTTAGTATTGAGCTCTGCTACTACCGCGCATATTTCAGTGCTAGTTATAGCCTGCTCATATGGGTCGTTTGTGGCTCCCGCGTAAGGTGGATAGTCTTCATGTGAGGTAGGTTCTGTGCATAGATACCGGGCTGCTGTTGCATCTAATATCAGCGCGTCGGTAAGTTGCTGTCTTCGCGCTTTGTGTAACAGTCTATCTAGAGTTAGTCTTTGCTCTGACTTGGTGGGCTTGTCGCCGAGCAGATGCCTGAGAAGGTCCCATTTTAGACCATTCCTCATGCGTGCGTCCAGCGAATGACACACCTCATTCCACTGTTTGCGTGCTAGTGTCTTACTGTACTCTTCGATTTGTCGGTTGAGCAATGCAATTATTTTTCGTAGCCTACGATTGAGTTTATGCATTCTATAGCTTTCTTGAAGACTTTTGGGGGCCTCCAGGAGATGTGCGAGGTGGCTGTCCATGTGGTCTAGGTTGCGTGTTGTAGAAATATTTTTAGTAGCTTGTTTTACGTTCCGCTGTAGTCTCGCAAACAGTTCAGAGAGTGAAGAGTAATGGTGGGTGTCTTGTCTGCGTATTTTCCTAAAGAAGCCTCAGTCTACTACTTTAGAGTCTCTGGGCTCGAGGCTGCCTATATTGACTGTTGTGCTACAGATCAAGTGATCGCTACCGAGGTTAGCTTGCAGATTAACCCATGTGGGATTAAATACGTTGCGTACTAGGGTCAGGTCAGGGGATAAGTCCCGTTACACTGAGTTACCTATGTGTGTGTGGGGGGGGGGCAGAGAGGTCATTAAGTAACATGAGATTGTGTTGAGTGATGTGTGTTTGTAAGTGGCGTCCTTTCTGTGTTGTGCGATTGTAAACTCATTCTAAATTGGGGGGAATTGAAAACCCCCGCGATGATGAGGGGATGGTTGCCTGCTGTCTGCATCGCTTTAGTTAGTAGTGTGGTGAATGTTTCTGTACTGTGTGGAGGTGAACTGTACACGTTAAAGATGAATACCAATTGCTGGTTGTGAGCGGAGCGTTGGGGATTATCTCTTTCATCTGATGCTCTATTTTGAGGCCTGGGCGTACTGCATGTGTCATGTAAGCATAAGGCTTAGCCACACAGGCGGCTATTCCTCGGGCTTTGTTCCCACACACGGCCTCGACTCTGCATCTGGGAAGAGCGAATCGGTCGATACGCATTTCCTGCAAGAGAATGATGGCCGGTCGTTGGGTCCTAGAGCCAATGAATTGTTTAGCGTTTCTCTTCGCGTACGGAGGGTACTTGTGTTCGATTGCCAAATTGTGAATGATTGTGACGACGCCGTTTCAAGGTCTAGGTATTAGCCCAGCGCGCTTACTGCGTGCCCGGTCATCCTACAACACCTTAGTACAATTGTGCTGACCATGCAGCCAACTCGATAAGTTGTTTCTGCATGCTCTCTAGTTTAGCGTTGAAAGCGCTCTACTCGGCCGTGGTCTCTGCGTGGTACCGATCTACCATCGCGTAATATTGGCTGCAAACCGTTCAAATTCGGATTGCTCTTCGGCCTGGAGCGCCGGGCCTGCCCGTTTCTCAGCGCCGCGTATCGAGACGAGGCCGCTCATAACGCTACCCTCACGCGATTCGGGGGCCTGTTGTTTTGCTAGCTCTATTTTAAGCGATTGGATTTCTTTAGCCTGCTCCACACACATGCGTTTTAACTGTGCTAGTTCTGGGTCAAGTTGCTGTGGCGAGTATCTTTGACACTGCACTGCGCAGGCCACACCTTTGCATGCCACCTTGTCGGCCCAGGTGGGCTGGTCAGTGAAAGTAAGATTTCGTGGGCCTATGAGGTCCTTGGGGTTTGGTGGTCTTGGCAGGAACCGGGCTGGGCGCTGGGTTTGGTGTGTGCTGCTGGGCTATCTTTTGTCGGTGACGGCGCTGACGACGACGGCATTCGCGGTCGCCCGTGCGGTGTGCTTTGCCGCATAAGTCACACACTGGTTGGTTGCACACATGTGGGTTGTACGTTGGCAAGTGTTCGCAGTGGTCGCATACTTTGGTTGAAGGAGTGGGGCACACGTTTTGGCGATGGCCTACTTGGCCACAGGTGCGGCAGGTGTCTACTTGACGCTTGTACAACATGCAGCGGTAGTTGACCTGGCCGCAGTAGATGTAGTTGGGCACTTTGGGCCCGTTGAAGATCAGAATCACAGTTTCAGTGTTCTTGATGCGACGCCTCCGAGTAGGCTTGAGTTGCACGGTTCCTCGGCTTGTGATTCCTCGGCTCGTGATACCGGCAGGGGATAAGTAGACCGTGACCGGGTGTCGCTAGTCAGTCAGGATGATCTCGGTTACTCGACTGTACGCTGTTGCATTAGTAGCGCTGGGCGTACTGACGACAAAAATGTTTTGCATCGAGTTGGGACAACTATTGTCCTCCTTCGTTACCGACGGCGCTAGATGAGCTGCTATGGTTAGTGGGGCGATAATCCTGTGTCGGCTGCAGGCTTGCACGTTGAGGCCGCCTCCCGGTCGCACGACGACTCGATTGTGACGGCGTGGCATCCCCGGAAGCCTGCTCGCAGCTGCGACACGTCATAGAGTAGCGTTAGGCGTCTCTGTCGCGCCTCCTTGCGTTCCCGACTGTCGGGCTGCGTGTGACTTCGCGCACGATTCTTGCCTTCTGGCCTTCTTTTTAGAACGGAGAACCATCCGTTTCCTTGTAATTCCTCAGGGGTAACGTCGTCCCCCTCCATGGCAATCTGCTGCGGCATCTCGTAGATGGCGTGCCAGCGCCGTAGGCGGGGAGGCTGGCCTAACCTTGCCTAGGCTTAGCTCGCCGGTGAAGCAAAAAGGCCTCTAAAATGATAAAAACGAGCCCACTTTGGTGAACCAGGTGTCGAAATGTTCAGGTGAACTTCGCGGAAGAAGGTCCGTGCAGCTCAAGAAGATTCGAGGCTGTTGACCGGTCAGAATTGGCATTCGCAGCGGAGCGCGATGGGTGTGCGTTCGCACACCAATCCGAGAGACACTCCCCCAAGCCTCCGAGAAAAAACTCTTCCAGAAGAGGCGCGCAGTGTAACATACAGCTAATCTTGTAGCGCACACACGTATCTCGCTCCACTTTAATATCACGGGAACGAAGACTCTCCTGGTTATGGTTGTAGCACTTACCTTCACCTTGCTGGTGTATGTATCATTACAGGCTACACAATGTACGTGAGCTTGTTTTTCTGATGCTCTGCAACACTTTCTTTGTTCATAGTTCTAGCCTGTAAGTCAGCACTGAGAAAAGCGCAAATTTTTGCTTCTACGTTAGTGGAAGTTGAATAGGCAGTCATGTGCTGCAAATACCTATATTTATATACTCCGCTTCACTAACTGTTCGCATCACTCACAAATGTAGAGTTTTCTCGTAGTATCAGGGCCGTGGGTGCACTGTAAATGGTCCCTGAACTTTTAGGGGCGAAGCTTCTCAAAGTGGCACACGTTCGTCCCTCGTAGTACGTAACATGTCTTACGCTTTGACCTCCAAGGGGGTGGCGGTGAGAGATTGCTCCTGTGCGTTGTTGAACAATGAAAAAATCGCAGTGCTCGCGTTAACAAAAGACAAATTCTTTTGTCTCTCATTCCCCATTTGCAGCCATTGACATGTACATTGAGCAGTATCTGACAAGAAAAGGTTGCTACGTTATACTTGCTGAACGTAACCTCCTTTGTTTCAGAAAGGTTTAGCGAGCGTTGGGCCGCAGTGCCATGAATACAGTGAACTAGTATATACCATGAACTCGAGGTGGTTAAAGGTGGGAAGTAGACACGAAGCGCCAGCCATAAGAAAGTGTGCGTGTGCCACCTCTCGTTTAGTCCTTGGAATGTCTGCTGCATGGTGGTGTTTCTATATGCGGAATATAATGAAAAGATGCGAGATTGTTCTACTTGAAGTGTTGACTAGATGGACGAATGGACACACAGACAGATGCATGGACGGACGCACGCATGGCTGCACGAACGGATGGACGCTTGGGCGGACGCAGGGTGGATGCATGGACGAGCGCATGGACAGACGCATGGATGGTCGTGCGGACGCACGTACAGACGCACGCACGGACGGGCGGATGGATGCATGAGTGGACGCATGGATGGACGCAAGGACGGACGGAAGCAAGAACGAATACACGGACGGTTGCTTCGCCCCACTCTCCATCATCCACCCCGTGGATATGCTGCAATGTTTTAAGCAATCTAGATTAATTTAGCACACTACACACAAAGTGGCTGTATGGTTATGTCTAAAATTTGTGTCCAAACTGTTTTACTCATTAGTGAAATTACCAGAAAATTCCCTTACGGACGCAGCTGAATGGAGCTTTGTTTTGAGGTTGTGATGCGCCACCTCTTCGGAATGTGGCGTTGCCCTAGTTGGCCGTATGTCTGCCCCGCATCCCACAAACTGTTGCCGGTGAGCCATTCATTGCGTGTGGTAGATCTTCCCAAGCCGATAGAGCAGATAGCTTTTCACAAGTTCTTCTACTGCTTCGCATTGATTGCGGGAAAGTGCAAGGATGGATTCGCACACCAAGAGAAAGGAAAAACCTACTCGTGTGAGCGAGTGAACGTGCTGTCGGTGGAAAACTCTGGCGTAAAACGCGGGCAGAATTCGACAACTGCACAAGTTTACCTATGGGAAAAGCAGTGATCAGACGAAAAATATGCATGATTTTGACCTGAGCGTCTTTCGATAGTCGGCGCACAACTTTTTTGATCGAGTTGAAATTTCAACAAGCCCATTGTGGTGCAACCTGAGACGCTACTGACCATGTGCACAACGACGATGCGAAGGATAGTGAAGCTGCTTGTCCTCAATTAAAACAAGAGCTTTAGCAGTGCATTTATTACGAAATTTTCTCTCACTATAAGGTATTTAGACAGTAAATGCAGTCCCCCCCTTAACGCTAAATAAAGCACAATAGCTAATTCTTCGACTGATCTAAGGGCGCAGTTACCCCAGCCCCTGTATCTGCAGCAAGTACTTCCGCAATATAAAGTCATTCAGCATGCCAAAAATCAAATAGCGACCCAAACCACATGTTCTGGCTGGGTTCTCTTCAGGTCTCTTTCCGTCAAGGAGGACTGGATCAACCACGTCAGGAGCCCCTACAGGGCGCTTAATACCTGAAGGCTGTCCAGTAGGAACAAATGTGACTGCTGAGCTGTGACTAGAAGTCCGCACATGAGCGAGCCACCGGGCCGACCCCAGCTAGGCACGCCTCTTCGGGATTTTTATTAGGTTAATTCTATCTCTCTCCCATGATATAGACGCACATTGTGCAATGTCACCACTGATTTTAGCAGAGCTGTGGCGGGAGATTTAGGTTGAGACCGAAATGATGAGATGTGAACTCTTCTTGCGGGATCGCGGTTATCGTTATGTGATGCGTGCAGGACGGGGTTCATGCAGTATTGCAGTAAGAGTAACCAATATGACAGCAACAGACACAGCTGATCCCCTTTTTAGGAAATGATGTAACATCAAAGTGAAACGCGTCCTCACTGAGGTAGTTGAGCCTCTATTTTGCATTGTTTCACCACAAGAGAAAGATTTGACATGGCAACACACTTCAATTTCATGCGAAGAACGGCAAGCAGCTCGAAACATACAGTGCGCAAGTCGTGCACGAAGCACGCAGGGAAGGGACATACGGTAATTAAGAAGTAGTGGGTCATACACAGCTCATAGGTCACATTGTCAGCGCTAAGCACGAGACGCTCGGGCTGGACGTTGTAGCTGCTCTCGCTTGCTAGGCCTACGCTTCTGTGGTGTCTGAAATAACACTTCTACTTGTCAGGCTGTCTCAGTTAATTAGTGTAATACACAGAACAAGCGCAGGCAAACAACTGTTTTAGCTCGAAACTTAAAGCACGCTGCTCAAACAGACAGAAAGGCGTACGAGACGACTGCACAAGTATACACAGGACTAGCGCGAACAAGTGTCAGAAACACTCGTGGAGGCACGCGATTAAAGAAACGCGAGAGGCTTCGAACGTGAGACGGTTGCACCAACTCTTTACCGATGACGAGAACGCGGTAAAGGTTAGGAGCTCATAGGTCTGCCAACGGTATATTGTGTATATAAAAGACTTGCCGTGAGGACGGTTTTCCCAATACCATCCATGACTTAATGGCTTGTGTAGTGCACGCTACAAACTGAGAGTACACTGGTTCGACGCCCCACTACAAAACAGTACCTTGTTTTTTTCTTTGTCATCTCCTATTATATAGTTTACTGCGTCGTATTCATGACGGAAACATGGCAGCGAGTCCTGGTGGACCCCGGCAAAAAAACCAAAAAACTTTTGTGTCAAAGCCAGGTAACAGTATGTCGAAAAATAAAGCTTTTGATAGATTGATAGATTGGACGGACGGATGGACGCACGTATGGATAGATGAATGGACGGATGAATAAATGGATGGATAAATTGATGGATGAATGGATGGATGCATGGATGGATGAATGGACAACTTTTTTATGGTCCTTAGGTGCGTGCGTTTAGCGCGCAGCGGGCCACTCCCACGTTGGGACAGAGAGACCGTGCCCTTCCACTGCGTCGTGAGCGCGATGGACAGCCCAGAGCTATCCAAAAGAAGCCATGGACAACTCTAGAAGGGCACTGACAGCGGAAACGTGAAAAAGCTCGCATTCGCCGGGCGACTAGCGCAGCGCGAGTGCAAAAACAAACCTAAGAAGTCGAGTGATGTAAGAAACTGCGTACTGATGATCCGGCAACCTTTCAAGTCACGCTAAACCGCAAACGAGGGTGAAAGTGCAGGTTGCGGGAAGAATCTGCAAACCTCGCCACTGAGTTAGCTCGCGATGTCAAATGTTTGCACAACGCCGCGCCGAACAAGGTGCGTTGTGCCGCGCCACGGTGGCCTAGTGGCTAAGGTACTAGGCTGCTGACCAGCAGGTCGCGGGATTGAATTCCGGCTGCGGCGGCTGCATTTCAGATGTAGGCGGAAATGTTGTAGGCCCATGTACTCAGATTTGGGTTCACCTTAAAGAACCCCAGGTGGTCGAAATTTCCGGAGCCCTCCACTACGGTGTCTCTCATAATCATATGGTGGTTTTGGGACGTTAAACCCCGCATATAGTCGACGAGCAGCGTTGTGGGCACAACAGCATCCACGTAGTGATTGCGGGAACGCGTTCGCCGTGGTGAACTCCCGCTTTCCACGGCAGTTTCTTTAGCAGCACTTTTCTTCGCCTGCAACGTTTGTGACCACCTGTGGCTCGAGAACAACCGCTGTGAGTAGCGCATCGCGAAATGCATTTCACCCCAAATACACTCCTCAAGGACCGTGATCAAGTGAGCCACCTAGTGCGGAATGCGAAATAAACGCTATAGTAAGCCCAAGCCAAACATGTATCATGCCTCATTAATAAGCGTGAACATGACACCAATTCAAGTTGAAGGCTTCAGTGTAACGTCAGATTGAACCCACTCCTAAACACCGGGGCCGCACGTTGCAGCTCTCGCTGGTTAACCATTTGTACGGAGTGCTCGAGAGATCATTTTCTTTTCTGCCCATACGGTAACTTCTGTGTACGGAACACAATGTAACAGAAACCTTACTTGGTCTACTGTTTAGCAACAAATAAAGTTCCTCTGTCTGTCTGTCTGTCTGTCTGTCTGTCTGTCTGTCTGTCTGTCTGTCTGTCTGTCTGTCTGTCTGTCTGTCTGTCTGTCTGTCTGTCTGTCTGTCTCTCTGTCTGTCTGTCTGTCTGTCTGTCTGTCTGTCTGTCTGTCTGTCTGTCTGTCCGTCTGTCTGTAGCTGTTAGCTAGATAAAACGCGTAGTTTAGAATTATGTTTCACCCATTAGTGTTACGATACATTCACAGAAGTACCATTCGCAGCAGCGCGGGTTGGCCCCCTGCGGCAATAACAAAGAGAACTTGGCCATAGATGAGGTTACCTCATCCAAAACCTAAACAGTATACGATAATTTAAACGATGAATTGCCTTACTGTGTAGAACGCTATTGGGTCAGGCCCGTCTGTAATACTTGACTTTAAAAGCTTCGGTGGGCACACTGGGCCACTTGTATCCAATATTTGTGAACGTCGTGCACGAGAATGGGTCAATGCTGTCTCTCGCGTTAAGAGCAGCAGTCATTGCTGTTTTCGCCTTTGAAGTCTAGCCTTCTGCTGCTGAGGCACGTAGTAGCACGCGGCCGAAAAAAAAGGCAAATCTGTGGCGCTTATTATTCAGGGAGAAGCGCTCGCGAGCTTCGAAAACAACCGCTTTCGACCACAACGAATATGAACTGAAATCCCAACCGTGAAGATAAACACATTTGTAGGTTTCTAACACATTGCATCATCTTTTGAAGTGTAACAGCCGAATAAAATACGTAATAAAAACTCCAGGCGGCTCTCACAAGAGCGCAGTCATAAGGGTGATGATGCAGACCACAAGAGACGACGGCGTGACCAAGAAATCCCACAATCCCCTGCGAAAACGCGCGACTTGCGCCACACTTTTCGCTGTGCAGCACAGATAGTGAGGGCGTCTCCTCAGCTTTCCTTCCTCCAAATTCATCGGCAATGTCTTTGGAGATACCGCAACATCTTTGTTCACTGGACGCGTTAAGCTATGAAGCTCGAGCGTTCTCTGGTCGGTCAAGTGCACTCGTATAAACTTGACTGTTGTAAAGTGACTTCTAGTGCGTGAATACGGAGTTTGCTGTACACCTGCTGCAGCCTTTCGACGGTTCACAACAGCTCGCACCTGCTACGGCATCTGATATCAAACGGCGTGTTTGTGACTCTTGCCTCTGACAAAGCTTCTTCTACATTCCCACTCGTTTTTACAGCAAGAACAATATAACAGTCGCAATGTAACGCTTTGTGCTCAGTTGATTGATTTGTGGGGTTTAACGTCCCAAAACCACCATTTGATTATGAGAGACGCCGTAGTGGAGGACCCCGGAAATTTTGACCACCTGGGGTTCTTTAACGTGCACCCAAATCTGAGTACACAGGCCTACAACATTTCCGCCTCCATCGGAAATGCAGCCGCCGCAGCCGGGAATCGGACCCGCGACCTGCGGGTCAGCAGCCGAGTGCCTTAGGTTTGTGCTCAGTCGGCGGTAATGGCAGTCGGCGGGATTCACCGTTAGGCAATTCTTTGAAAGCGTCGCACTCGAACGAATTTGAACATGTTCTTTCGGGCTTAAGTGCGTGTTAAGTTCACGCGTCCATTGAAGAAGAACGTTGCAATTTTTTCGCAATTGTATAGTAAAAGATCTTCTTGTACCTCTCACACAAGTGTTTTGTATGATCCGCAAAGACCTGCCAACAAAAGCTATTGTAGTATGGCTTTGAGTCGCTTATTATTGGCCGTTGATTAGTCGTTTGCTGCTTGATATAATCAATGAAAACTCCCTGAACAACAACCCACGAACCCGTCTATGTGATCGCGTGACAAAGCTTTAAAAGAAGCTGCTGTGTCATCGGTTGTGCCGATGGAACAAACAATGGTGGTGTGGGAACTCTTCTTAGATAGAATATTTCAGTTCACTCAATTGGTGATAATTTGCGCCATCAGTGGCGACTGAAATATAGCCAGGTGACTCCACGAAAATTTAGTTATGGGTAGGCACGATTTTGTTTGTGTATTATGAATCTTCAGGCTGTAAATTTATCGCTGCCATTCATGCGGTCTTAGCCTTTTAATAAAATTGGCTGTGAAGAACGTTGGAAGGCCTCTCTAAAACCGAAATTACTAAGAAACGAAACCCACGTCCACAACACATTTTTTTATGTTCACTGTTTTGCTTTGCCAATCATCAAAATTTTTCATCCGGTAATAGCTCCACCACGTAAGTGCGGCGGCGCATGCGGGCTGGCGCGTCTCTCTTTACTGCTGTTGGCGTTTTTTTTGGGGGGGGGGGAGTTTGAGGACTTAGACGGTTAACTCGAGCTCTACTGAGTTCTGAAGAGACGTTGATTTTGAAAAATAGGCATTTATTGACACTTATAGGCATTTGTGTACTAGCGCTCAGAATGTATATTTATAGGTACTATGAAACATTCTAATACCTCTTGTTAACCCCTAATTTATGCTCATGTATAAAATTGAGATTATAGCAAATCAATAAAAATAGGCATTTATCTACAATATAGTTTTTAGTTTTAACACTACAAAATTAAATACTTTTCAGTGTCGTTTCTTGATGTTATAGCAATGGGTGATTTTAGAACATTATCGAAAAAAGGCCGATTCTCAGAAGAAGAAGGAAGCTTTGAAGAAAGTAAAAAAAAACACTTGAAATATGGGGGTGTTGTTGGCGGCAACGTATGGACAAGCGTACTCACCATCTCGAAGGCTCCGATTCCTTAGGGGTGCTAAGTTGGGAATTCGCCGCTTACAAAATGGGAAAACCGCTTTTCGAAATGCTCACTGTAACGATAGCCAGTTTTCATTTTTTTTGTCTAGTATGGATAGCGTAACATAGTTCACAGATTGAAATATTTCAGTCACTAATGGCGCGTCATCTGTGTTCTTTTTCTTGACTGTAATATTTTTGTGTCCCTCCGTTTATTGTCAGTAAGTCAATAATCACACAAAAAGATCGGGCAGATTTGGACTAACACAACAGTATCATTTATGAGAGCTCACAGAGCACCTTGACTCTTGCGGTACAGCGCAAAAATGGCTATTTTTCATGTCTCGGGAAGATGGCGTTTGCTTGTTTAAAAACTACTCCAGCACACACGGCAGCATACCAAAATTTGCACTAAGATACGCTTTCCCAAAATATACGTTCTAGAGCAATATACATAATTTGGAATGAATAAAAATGTCAAAACTGTGAAAGTTTTCGTTGCCACAACGAAATACTGCAATAAAACACTGTATACGCAAAAATATTCAAGGCGAAGAAATTAAATTTGGTACATTTTAAAGATAAATGACCCAGAAACAGTACAAAAATATTAAATGCTGTACAAAATCTTTCTTGTGACACAGACGAAGAAAATCGTTCCCGAGGTTCCGCTTCATTGCTTGTGCCATGCCGTGAAGCATTGCTTGATTTTTCATGGGGCACAAGTACACTCGTAAACATTCCTCTGTAAGTATTTGTTTTTCTGAGCTGCAAGTGTGCAAGTGTTTCAACATAAATGGATTCTCGTGACGTGAGAATCCTTGTATAAATCATATATTCAAGAAACTTCTCTATTTCGTCTCGCGTCACCAATTTCCATGAGCAACCTCACACCGCATGTGTTGGTGTTCCAATATATGCATCCAAGCGTATTCCTTCGCATTTTCGCACCTGACATTTTAAATAAAGAACATTATCGCGCACAGTTACACTAAACAAACATTTCGTTCTGATTCGTTGTCAAGACTAAGCTGAGCTCTGGTGGCCTTCCTGTCGAGAGGATTAGCTCTGCAGCCCGTGCCACCTCACTGCAACCCAGTGACTTGAAGAACTCGCAAGTAACCAAAGTAGTTATAGGATTGTGTACAAAGGTCAGCAGCTACACACTTGAGGCGGAGGAGACAACTTGAGGCTGTAAACAAGGCAACCTCATCAACGACTTTATCAACGGCAAAACATCGCCTCTATAAAACTTGAAGCTGAGGTGCTGCCATCCTCCTGTAGGCGCATCCTCACTCATTTCACGTGCGTGTAATAGCAATATAGGCTCTAGTGGCGTGTGCTTTGTGCAGCACAAATGAACACACATGCGTGCTTGACGACGACGCAATAAATAGCGACTATAGCGACACTGGAGGATCACTGTGTTTGTTATAACGATGCAAGTGAAAAAAAATGCTGCAGAAAACTGGCCAAGAAGGCTAACTTCATATAGCGCGCATGCACAGAATATTCTATAGAAATCCGAGATGAAGCAAAAGGGCAAATTGAACACTAAACAATAATGAAGCCAATGAACGAACAAGCGAGTGGTCAAGTTTAGGTGAAAAGCAATCACGATTGAAAAACTCGGTTAAGAACAGGCAATGTATACAATTCCATGCGCTCAACATGAACTATGTCCGGCCTCGGCTATGCCGTGGTCCGTGCTAACGATCTTGTGTAAGGGAGCACTTTTTATTTGACGTGAAAGTTTATACGTGCCGAAACACCGGTCAAGTTAATTTTCACTGCGGCTTCGGCAGCGAACGGGACTCGCTCGCTGGATTCCGTACCGACCGGTTGTGTCCTCGTTATCTCTGACGACAGTGTAGCTCTGACAAACTGGACTTGCTCTACGCCATCCTCTGACGCCGACAAAAGCTCTCGCAAGTGGTGCCCCGTCCTCGGACTCCTGTGACCGTGTTTCCATCTTTCCTATCTCTCCTATTCCCTTGATACGTCGTCACTCTCGCGCTTTCACGCTTACCTCATCCCTTTTCTCTCTCTCTACAGCTTTATTCCTATTATTTTAATCCCTCCTCACCGCCATCCCTTGTGAGCTACTGTTGAGGTTCGCTCCCTGAAACAGACTGTTACGTGGCTCACTTTTCTTTTCTTTTCCTTCTTACAACATAACTCCCCCCCCCCCCTCGTTAACGGGTGTCGACACTCAAACTAAGCCACTACGGTTAAATGTCGCTTTCCTGTGGCGGAAATTGTGACATCTTGCAGCCGCCTGCTGCTGCTGGCCGATGTGCAGGTGCGCAAACTTTCGAGCTTTCTAGACACGCTCTCCGAAATTCTCGGTGTCAGTTGTGAGCTCGTCAGCGTCTTGAGAAGGTCTACCACAGCATCAAGTCTGCTTCGCTCTTTGAAGTCGTAGAGAAGCCGAAACGACATTAATTGAGAAGTTTCTTGCACGGCGGTATTATAAGCAGAGGCCACGTAAGACAGAATTCGTTCCCATGTTTTGTAGTTGACGTCTATGCCCATCGGAAATAGCTGCGAACGTGTTACTCGGTCGTTAGGTAAGCTCAGTTCTCACATCTCGTTCATAAGTTGTGCCACGAATGGTGTCCCTGCGTTCAATATCACACTGGAAGGAGCACTGTGACGCTATATGATTGGCGAATGACAAAATGCACCACCTCCTAGCTATAGCTCGTGCACGGGTTCACTTGCACCTCATCGTAGCCACCACGATCATCCATTTCTTGCCACCACCACTTGAGATATGGTCCGAAAATGTCCATGCCGATTTGGTCGAAGAGCGTACTAGGTGCCTCAATTGGCTGAACTAAGCCAGCCGGCCTACGAGTTGATTTTTTTCGGCGCTGGCATGCGATACATCATTTGACAAATTGTTTTACGCTCATCAAAAGACCGGGTCAATAGTACTTGACTTATTCTTGCAAATGTTTGTGAGAAACCTAAGTGGTCAGATGTAGGTCCATTAGGGCAAACGAATAGTACTTCGTATCGCATGTCTCTGGGAGCTACGAGGAGGTAAGCATAGTCGGGAAACCACCAGAAGGTACACACGGTGGCGATGTGTATGTATATGATGCAGGTGTCACATCGCGTTAACGTGACGGAGGCTCAGGCAGTCCAGTGCTTTTGCTATCCGCTGTTGTTAACTGCTTAGTGGAGAGAGCGAACGCTTAGCGGATAGATTTCGTGGTAGTGGATGGAGCGAACACTCAGAAAAGGCGTTGGTCGACGGATTCGAATCTCGACACGGTGAAGATGTCTTTCAATCCAAGGAGCTTAGTTTCATGAAATACATTCAGGCTTTCTTTGGCATATTAAGTTACAAACAAGGAGAAGCTTCAAGAGCTTCGCTTCTGTTATCAAGAAAATGAAAGGAAAGCTGCGCCATATGTTGTCGAAGCGAATAAAAACCTCTAGTCGAGGAAGCGAGTGTGGGTCCGCTTTCGATTATTATAATTACTGCTTGCGTTACCTGGTGAGAAGACAACAATAAAAGCTCCGCTGTTGAAAAATCGTCGTTTATTGCTGCATTAGTCAGCAACGTAGATTCGCTCACGTTGTCAGAGTGTAGGTTGTGATACCTTCAAACTCCTTGCTGTACTTAGCCAGGGCACTCTGTATTCTTCTCCGTTACTTTGAAAACACTCCTTTCGCATCACCTACCAAAAAAGACAAAAAAACACATCATAACGAATTTAAAAGACGTGTAAGATTCTTAGAACATGGGCCCATAAGTTCTGCTACAAATTAGGGTTGCTTCACTACCAGAGTAATTATTCAAGTTATGACAGGTGAGCATGGCAAAAACAGAAACAAATACCTCCACCTAGATTGAACATGTAAATTAAAAGTGTTGTTTGGTGGGTCTGTATTTAGAAGGCATGCAGTAAGTAAGACGTACATTATGGTTAGCATAAACACAGGACTTACATATGCCACCTAGAGTTAAGACAGGGGCTCGAGAGCCCTTGGCAAATATCAGTTTACTCATCAGTTCCCCTGTATGGCCCGCGCTCAGTTATTGCACCCGCCTTGAGCCGGCAGTTTGTTAACATTAGTGCTGAGTGGTGAGTAATGTGGGTTTTGTACAGTACTCGCTTTCTGTGCTACTAAGGACGCTTTGAAACATCCGCCGCCACAAGCGACATTATTGTGAACGAGACTCCTTAGCTCTCCTAGTACTGCTCAACGCACCAAGAGCTACGAACTGGCGTCACTCAAGAGTCAAGACACAAGAGAGCGTTGAGTTCGCCTAACCTTTTTTTGTGTCAGAACCGCATAAATATCACTCGATGCACCGTCTTTCAAGTCATATAAGCATGAATGACTATTCTTTGTTTTAAAAACTAAAATATCATAATGGTTCGACGGGATGAGGAGACATCCTGCGCGAGTGCTTGGGGCTACATTTAGTAATCTAAATTGAAGGACCAATTTGGAAAAGATTTGTGCGGTGGCGGAGAAAAAACTATGGTACTTGCGAAGAAAATTAAGACTTGCTACGACACCCGTTAAGCTAGCAGCATATCTTACGTATATTCGGCCAACATTGGAATATGCCAGTATTGTGTGGGATCCCTCGGAAATCGACCTCATTAATATGCTAGAAAGAGTACAAAGGCGAGCTGCCAGGTTTATTCTTTCAAAGTACTCCTCAACTGAGTCAGTAACAGGAATGC
This sequence comes from Rhipicephalus annulatus, assembly GCA_013436015.1. NCBI lineage: Eukaryota > Metazoa > Arthropoda > Arachnida > Ixodida > Ixodidae > Rhipicephalus > Rhipicephalus annulatus. The sequence continues at coordinate 508,826 of WOVY01010726.1, forward strand.
TACGCTCTCTTCAACTGCCCACTTTAGCTGAACGACGGCAATTGGCAAAGATGAAGTTCTTGTTTTTATTGTCCAAAATAAATTAAACATAAACACAACAAAATACTTAACGCCACGCTGCGCAAGAAACCTAAGAAGTGTAAACAATTACACATACGAAGTGCCACAACAGCGTGTCAATGTATATGCAAATTCGTTTTTTTCAAAAACAATTCGTCAGTGGAATGCTTTGCCATTACCACTGGTTCATTGTGATTCACTGGAAAAATTTGAGGAAGGGCTCAAAGATAATTTTCTGTAAGCATGGTCTACTATGGTAATTTATTTCAATTCATTTGTATGCTTACTACTGCTGCACTGTTTTTCCTTCAGCCTCAATGCCGGTGTTTCCAATCGATGTCATGTAACATTTCCAGGTTCAAGTGTTGCTGTTTAAATTGCTGTATGATTTGAATGTATAGATGTTTGTCATTCTAAGTATGTCCCACCCCTGTAACAGCGGAAAGGCTAACAGTATTTGGAAAATAAATAAATAAATATACGTTATAACAGGCGCCAGAACAGGTAAAGCACAACGAGCTTACGAGTATGCTGCGTGTCAGCGATACCGCCTAGTCGAAAGGGCTATTTCAACTGGTTAAATTTCAAACTTTCCCAAAAGATGCTTGTTGGCTTCACACGTTTTCAGCAACACCTCCCCTTTCTTCAAGCGCTCGTATGCGCGCAAGCTTCTCGTCGTGACACTGCCGAGTCTCCTGCTTGTTTTAAGGTGAAACCTTCCATTTCTCATACTTATTCGCGTCCGTGTCCTGGAACAGCGCCAGTTGTTGCCATTCACCTCACACTTTGCAGCTATACTGTGATGGCACACGGCGTAACAGTGCCGCAGCCACTGCTGTAGGCTGTCTTCCTATACAAACTGTCATCAATAACGTGATTGCTGACAGAGTGTCACAACAACTATGACATAGTCATTCGAACGGCCACAAGCTTTTGCCGAACACACTTCCGAATACTTATATTTCTTTTTTTTTTACAGAGAGCAGTTATTGAGACAATCTTGGCTGTTTTTTTTGCTATGCAATCCACGCGGAAGGAGAATAATGTAGCAAAACGTTTTTGATGCACGTGATTGACTTTGTGTTTTTCACTCCACAGAACGTGGCGTTAATCGCTCGGCCACGAAAGCGCACGTCATGCAGCATAATAATGGTGAGCTATTTATGTACGTCATTTACGCTGGTGGTACATGCCCCGTTCTCGGTGCCTCTGCATTAGCAGCGGGATGGCATGACGGGTACGTTCGGTTAGCGTCTCGTCGCGATACATGCACTCGTCTCGAAAGGAGTCGTTTGTCAAACGGAACGTCGTCGCTCGTGAACGCGTGTGCTTCTCTTTTGTTGGTGATGCGTGTATACCCTGGGCGTTATCAGAACGATTGTGTCGAAGTTAGGGAGCACACGAAGTTGGTTTCGCTCACTGCAGTGACCCCTTTTGTGATAACAGTGTGCTGTTCAAAACAGTTCAGTGAAATTGTAAGTGAGCTCACGTTCATCATGTTCATACCCGTGCGTACGTGTCGTGCGTCCTTTGTGTTTGAGCAGAGCTTTAATTGTGAAGCTGTAAACATTGTCAGTTCGGGATCCTCTGACGTGTGTTCTTTCCATGAGTTTGTTCTTAAGCAGTCTGCTGCATTTATCGATCTGCTTGCCGTTCTTCGCGTAAAATTTTAATTTGTTTCTATCGCAGTCGTTGCTTCGTCCTCGCGGTGAAACGGCTACTTTTAGGGGTGAAGCTCCTTAAAGCGGCACCGTTTGATCCTCGTAGTACGTAACACGTCTTACGCTCTGACTTCCAAGGGGTGCCGGTGGGAGATTTCTCCTGTGCATTGTTCAACAATAAAAAATCGCAGCGTTTGCGTTAACTAAAAGCCAAATTCTTCTGTTTGTCATTCCCCATTAGCAGCCATTGGTATATACATTAAGCTGTATCTGACAAGAAAAGGTTCCTACGTTATACTTGCTAGACGTAACCTCCTTTGTTTCAGAAAGGTTTAGCGAGCATTAGGTCACAGTGCCACGAATACAGTGAACTAGTATATACCATGAACTCGAGGTGGTTAAAGGTGGGAAGTATACACGAAGCGCCAGCCGTAAGTAAGTGTGCGTGTGCCACCTCTCGTTTAGTCCTTGGAATGTCTGCTCGATGGCGGTGCTTCTATATGTGGAATATATAATAAAAAGATACGAGGTTGTTGTACTTGGAGTGTTGACTAGATGGACGAATGGACACACAGACAGATGCATGGATGGACGCACGGGTGGCTGCACGAACGGAAGGACGCATGGGCGGACGCAGGGTGGATGCATGGACGAGCGCATGGACGGACGCATGGATGGACGTGCGTACGCACGTACAGACGCACGCATGGACGGGCGGATGGACGCATGGGTGGACGCATGGATGGACGCATGGACGGACGGAAGAAAGAACGAATGCACGGACGGATGCTTCGCCCCAATCTCCATCATCCACCCCGTGGATATGCTGCAATTTTTTTTGCAATATCAAAGCAGTGGCGTATTATTCGTATAAAGAACATGAACTTTCCCACCGTAATCAACTACCTCTACTATGTAAAACATTATTCATATAGGTTTCCTAATTACTGTTCCGAATCACGTATTTAATATGCTGAAGAAGCCTGCTGCTAAGGACAAAGGAATTGTGTACCGTCGAATGAAATCAGATATTCCTGATTGTTGAGTGCTTCGGGCACATCTATGGATGCACCGGGTATAATCAACTTCTCAAGCTGGTTACAGCAGGATGGAAGCTACAAAACTGTGCTAGTCACGCGGTTGTGGAGCAAGACATTGCGGTGCTAGTAAATACCTTCTAATTAAAAAACTGGACACAAATACGTTTGTGTTGACGCGCGCTATCTTGCAGCAATACTTGATGCGCGAATCATAATTGTATTGTGCGTATTACGTCCTTATTTTGCGCAATGACGAGAACCGCTAGTTGTGATAATAAAGTGGGAGTACTCGTGGTAGCGAGACATTATGCTTTCACGCAAACTCACCCTTCCTACTTCACCACTCTCATTACAGCAATAAATAAAATGTGGAATTGTATATAACCTTTTGTTATCTGCAACTCAGAAGAAAGCGTCGGCGATCGGGTACATTAGATCTTTTTCTCCTTTTTGGCAGAGTTGATGCTAAATGCTGAGAGCGTCGGTCACTGCCATCGTCTTATTTCACTCGCCCAACAAAGGAATGCTTCGTATAAACCCGGCGGATGAGGTTACGCGACTCAATACATAGTGAGGACTTGTCGCTTTTCCTGTTAGCTAATTACCCATTTAATCAAAACAGTGCTGGAACTAGTTATTGAGATGGAGTATATATGTAACACAATAGGGAGAACACTGAGAGAACTCATCGGTGGCAAGAAGAGAGTATTTAGTCACATCTCTGCCAAGAAAATATGAATCAAGGCCAGCTCTATAAAAGTGATCGTACTGATTACCATTTACACAAAGAGGGTTTTGAAGCTGCACTTGTTACACTGTAGAATAATCTGTGTATGTGATTGACAAGTTGTTGGTGCAGGGCGTTGTGGATGAACGATTTGAGCCCATTGTGGCTAAATTGCAAGTGTATTGTGCTTAAGTACTACAAGGAATATACAGTCCTTCTTGGACACTATACTGATACTACAATAGCCATTGTAATACGCATCGTGCGGATAGTTCTAAATTATAACTTTTTACGCAATTCACGCACTATTCTCAAAGAACCGTTGTTGCTTATTACAACTATATTTCCTGAACACCAAGTTGTATTGAAGTGTCACACTCGAAATACAAGCAGTCTCAATGAAAATTACTTAAACTACGTGCGCATCAATAGAACAGTCGCTCAAGTGCTCGTCTGCTGACCCGAAAATCTCAGGATTAATTGCGGTAGCAGCTGTCGAATTTATATAGAGGCGAATTGGCAGGGGACGACGTCGGTGCAATGTCAGTGCACGATAATGAACACCAGAGGATGGGAATTTCCGGAGCCCTGGACTACGGTGCTTCTCATATCTATAACGTAACTTCACGAAGTATAACCTCATACACTTTTACCATTTCATATTTACGCCACCATATTTCAAAAGCACAAATTTCACACGTCGAAAAAATACATGGGAGGGCTCCAACATGCAAAGTAAATAAGAGGCTTTTTATTAACATAATAATATGCCTAAATTTTGCAGTCGAACCACTGCTTCCCAGTTATCAGTATAAACAAAAGTAAGTGTTGGATTTTCGCGTCCTAGAACCACTATATAATTATAAGGGGCGCCACAATGAAAGGTTCCGAAACGTTAGACTACTGAGCAGTTTTAACATGCGCCTACATCTAAGTACTGGGGCCTGAAGCAGTTTCATCTGCATCGAAAACCTGGTAAGTGAGTCCAGGATTCCATTCCGCAACCTTCGCTTTGCCAGTCAGGGACCATCACCACTCGATTATTAAGGCGAGGAGGTTATCAGTAATGTTCGGTTGGTACGGCTACATAAAGTAACATAGCGAAGGAGATCAAGCCAGTCACTGGCATCAAGAATGACACCTCACGTGATAATGTAAACGGAGATATTACGTAGAACAGAGGATGGAAACTATAACGTGGGTTACGGGAAGGGGTACGGAAATCTTTTGAAAAGCGGCATCACTGAGAGGTCCAGTTGCCTAAAAGTTTTGATGGTAGTACTAATAAAGAAGTCAACGCCCTTGACAAATTGACATCGTTGGCTGTTTAACTGTCATGCTTGGTGTAGGCGCTGTGTTCTGGTATTTTTCAGTTTTTTCAGAGGTGGCGCTCGTAATACAGGAATTATAAAATTTAAAAGCCACACTCAAACACACGTATGTAAAATGAATAATTTATGCTTGTTTGTGGCAGATCCAAAAAATGCTTGCGTTCGCCTATTGCATGGTATTAAGAACTCTAATGATTGTAACGAAGGTTCTCTTAGGAGTAATTTTTGGCAAGAGAAAATTTTTTTTGCACGTTCGTATGTGATTTCGCAAGGTCAGCAGGGCTATACAAAAGCAAAGTCGATCTAAGTAAGAACATTGGAATGATAAAATCGTCAGCCTACTGCGACACAAACAATAGCCGTACAACAATAACGATATCTTGAAGAGACAATGAGAATGAAAAGACGTCAACACGAGACCGCTGCTTTCTCTTAAACGACTTAGAAATGTAGGTGAAAAGCAAAACGAGGCACATTGTGAGAATTTTCTATCGACACAAGGAGAGTCGCCACGTGCGCTGCCGTTCTAAAAAAGACTTGAAGAAGTATGCTGAATCGAATTATTTCAGAAAATATATTGGGATCTTGCTCATCTCATATCTCAATGCTGAAAACCCTTAGGATATATATATTCTGCATTATTTAGGCAAAGTCTATGAAAAAAGGCATTCTCGCTAGAAAAATTACTACCTTTATTCAGAGCATTCTAAGTCTACAAGAAGGCCTGGATTCACCTTAATGTTATTCAACATTGAGATATGAGCAAGATCCCAATATATTGGCAAAAATAATCTGATAAGCATACTTCTGCAAGTCTTTTTAAGAACGGTAGGGCGACTCTCCCTGTGTCGATAGAAAATTCTCACAATGTGCCTTGTTTTGCTATTCACCTATATTTCTAAGTCGTTTAGGAGAAAGCATAGGTCACATGTTGACGTCTTTCTTTCTCATTGTAGTTTCGCAATTTCGTCATTGCTGTAGCGCCATTGTCTGTGTCGCAGTAGGCTGACAATTTTATCATTCCGATGTTCTTACTAAGATCGACTTTGCTTTCGTATAGCCCTGCTGACCTTGCCAAATCACATACGAACGTGCAAAAAAAATTTTCTCTTGCCAAGAAATACTCCTAAGAAAACCTTCGTAAAAATCATTAGAGTTCTTAATACCATGCAATAGGCGAACACAAGCATTTTTTGGATCAGCCAGAAAAGAGAATAAATTATTCATTTTACATACGTGTGTTTGCGTGTGCGTTTTAAATTTTGTATTTTTTGTATTATGAGCGCCACCTCCAAAAAAAAACTGAAAAAATACCAGCACACAGCGCCTACACCAAGCATATCAGTTAAACAGCCAACGATATCAATTTGTCAAGGGCGTTGACTTCTTTTAGTTCTACTACCTTCAAAACGTTTAGGCAACTGGACCTCGCAGTGATGCCGCTTTTGAAAAGATTTCCATACCCCTTCCCGTAACCTACGTTATGGCTTCCACCCTTTGCTCTACGCAATATCTCCACTTAAAGTATCACGTGAGGTGTCATTCTTGATGCAGTGACTGACTTGATCTCCTTCGCTATATTACTTTATTTAGCCGTACCAACCGAACATTATTGATAACGTTCTCGCCTTAATAATCGAGTGGTTGTGGTCCCCGACTGGCGAAGCGAAGGTTGCGGAATGGAACCCTGGATTCAGTGACCAGGTTTTCGATGCAGATGAAACTGCTTCAGGCCCCAGAACTTAGATGTAGGCGCGTGTTAAAACTGCTAGGTAGTCGAACGTTTCGGAGCCTTTCATTGTGGCACTCTTATAACGATATTGTGGTTCTAGGAAGCGAAAATCCAACACTTACTTTTGTTTATACTGATAACTGGAAAGCAGTCATTCAAATGCAAAATTTCGGCATTTTATTGTGTTATTAGAAAGCTTCTTATTTACTTTGCATGTTGGAGCCCTCCCACGTACTTTTTTAAACATGTGAAATTTGTGCTTTTGAAATATGGTGGCGTAAATATTAAATGGTAATAGTGTATGAGGTTATACTTCGTGAAGTTACGTTATAGATATGAGAAGCACCGTAGTCCAGGGCTCCGGAAATTCCCATCCTCTGGTGTTCATTAACGTGCACTGACATCGCACCGACGTGGTCCTCTGCCGATTCGCCTCTATAGAAATTCGACAGCTGCCACCGAGAATAATCCTGAGATTTTCGGGTCAGGAGACGAGCGCTGTAGCCATTGTTCTATCGTGGCGCACGTAGTTCAAATTATTTCTTTGGAGACGGCTTGTATTTCGAGTGTGACACTACAATACAACTTGGTGTTCAGGAAATATAGTTGTAATGAGTGACAACAGTTCTTTGACAATAGTGCGTGAATCGCGTAAAACGTTATAATTTAGAACTATCCGCACAATGCCTATTACAATGGCTATTGTAGTAAAAGCTTAGTGTTGAAGAAGGACTGTATATTCCTTGTAGTACTTAAGCCTACTACACTTGCAATTTACCCACAATGGGCTCGAACCGTTCATCCACAACTCCCTGCACCAACAACTTGTCAATCACATACATAGATTATTCTGCAGTGTAACATGTGATGCTCCAAAACCCTATTTGTGTAAATGGTAATCAGTACGATCACTTTTATAGAGCTAGCCTTGATTTATATTTCCTTGGCACAGATGTGACTAAATACTATCTTCTTGCCACCGATGAGTACTATCAGTATCCTCCCTATTGTGTTACATAAACACTCCATCTCAATAACTAGTTCCAGCGCTGTTGTGATTAGGTGGCTGATCAGCCAACAGGAAAAGCGACAATTCCTAACTATGTATTGAGTAGCGCAACCTTGTCCGCCGGGCGTACACGAAGCATTCCTTTGTTGGGCGAGTAAAATAAGGCGATGGCAGTGACCGACGCTCTCAGCATTTAACAACAACTCTGCCAAAAAGGAGAAACAGATCTAATGTACCCAATCACCAACGCTTTCTCCTGAGTTGCAGATAACAAAAGGTTATATACGATTCCACATTTCATTTATTGCTGTAATGAGAGTGGTCAAGTAGGAAGGGTGAGTTTGCGTGAAAGCATAATGTCTGGCTACCACGAGCACTCCCACTTTAATATCACAACTAGCGGCTGCCGTCATTGCGCAAAATAAGGACGTAATACGCACAATACAATTATGATTCGCGCATCAAGTATTGCTGCAAGATAGCGCGCGTCAACACAAACGTATTTTTTTTTGCAAAGGTCAGTCATCTTTGTTTATTTATCGTGAATACATTGAAAGGCTGACGACAAAAGCTGCATAAAAGCAGCTTGACAGGCCCGTCAGCACAATTCAAAACGTCAGCAGCAGACGGCAGATATGCATGCTGTAGAAATTTACAGTAATAAACACAACACACCAAAGTATCGCAATTCTATTGCGATAACAAAAATATGCAAGAAAAAAATATATGCACGCTAACAACTAAACAAAGAAACGATATTGTATTCTACAAACGTGGGAACGCTACGAACAAGAAAAAGAGGAACGACGAGGCAATACTGAAACATACAAAAGTGCAAATAGTGTCAATTTACAAAAAAAGATGCACCGGCAAAAAAAAGACTGATAATAAAAAGTATACATATGACTACTGCACACAACAGAACAGGAATAGGCGCTTGAAAAAAAATGGTTACACCAATCAGGGTATCACCCACCCAGAGATGCATATGCACTAAAATGTTACACATAGGAAAACGAACGGCGGCTAATAATTGAAGGCCCGAAAAATTGGATGCATAATGCATTAAAACGGTACACACAGGAAAAAAGTAATGTTTGTCGTTGAAGGCGCGAAAAATTTGAGTAGCAAAGAGAAGGAGTAAAAAGAAGGTCCGTAACGAAGGTCCGCAAGGCAGAATCGATAGACAGTTGGCGATAACACAATGAGCGACGTAAAAAAAAAGAAACCTTACCAGGATAACACTATCAATCTACGCACTTCCTTTTTGGAAGTACGCGTCATATCTATGTTTCTTGCTTCCAGTTTGTTCAGTAAGCGCGGCAAAGTATTAGATAATGTTTGCAGACCGTATGATGTACGAAAAGTGGGCACGTGCCATCGTTCAGTGTTTCTGCAAGTGTATACAGGCGCATTCGGGCAAGGGGCAGGCCAGCTCAGATAAATTTTTGCAATTTTTCGCTAGTTCTTTCTTGAAGCTAAGAGCTAATCTTACATTATAAAGATCGAAAATTTTCGTAATGCAGTATTTCTGAAATAAGTGACCAGTGTGGGCCGAGAAGCTCAAATTTCAAATGGAACACAAGGATTTTTTTGCAGTAAATTGAGTCTATTTTTATTAGCAAGCGTAGTAGTTCCCCAAACTAGGTGAGCGTAATTTAGATAAGATTCAAACAAAGATTTATAAAGCAGTAACTTAACTTAGGGTGGAATTAAGTGGCGGTGTTTGCTAAGAATTCCTGCAATGCGAGACAATTTTATCATTACAGAATTAACGTGGTCATCCCAAGTAAGGTGACTACTGAAGTGCACTTCCAATTCCTTCAGGCATTCCACGATTTCTATTGAGTCAGAACCAAATTTAACATACTGCGGAACAATGATTTGTTTATTTCGGGGTCGAAACAGTATAGCTTTAGACTTGTTTGCGTTTATTTTTAATCGATTAGTAATTGACCAGCATTGAATAGACTGCAATACAGCGTTAGTTTCCCTTCCAATCTGGTCAGACGAGTCCAACGAAAAAAGTATGGTCATATCATCGGCATACAAAATGCACTTAGCTTGTTGACATAAGCTTAAAATATCATTAATATATAAATTAAACAACAAAGGTCCTAATATACTCCCCTGTGGAACTCCAGCTATTATACGCTTAACAGATGATTTGTGGGTATCAATACAAACATACTGTGTGCGACTGGCTAAGTAAGAGGCGAGTAAAGAGTGAACACAATCGCGAAAGCCATACCTATCAAGTTTCGATAAAAGTATGTTGTGATTAATGCAATGGAATGCCTGGGAAAAATCTATGAACACGCCTAGAACAACTTTCTTTTCTTCAAAGGAGCGTAATACGTATTTTTTTTGTTGAAGTAGTGCTAATTCCGTAGATTTGTGTGTTACAAAGCCGTATTGATCGTCAGAAACTAATTTTTGAGTTTTACAAAATGATGACAACTGAATCTGAATTATTTTTTCAAGCCCTTTAGAAAATACCGGCAATATTGACACGGGTCGATAGTTTGACGCACATCTCCTATGTTCCTTTTTAAAGAGGGCGGACACTTTTGCCTTTTGCATTTCGGTGGGAAAAACGCCTGAATTAAGGCAGAGGTTAAAGATGTCTGTAAGTATTGGGGTTAATATATCAAGGACGTATTTCACCGGCTTTATCTGGACGTCATTTGCATCCCGGCTTTGAGAATGCTCCCCCTCACCTTACTAGGGCTAAGGTAGTTGTGCTTAGGAGGCTTTGGGCCGATGTGGTTCTTAAACTGGCCTTTATATTGTCATGGAACTGGTCACATTAACGAGTCGGTGAGACGTGTCAGTGTTGTCCCACTCCTGCGATGCAAGCCGATACATACCACCTTTTATGGACATGTAAATGGTTGCAGCCAGAATGCTCCCGTCACCTCGCTCAAGCTGGCCTTCGCTACAGCGACACGGTTAGTTACAACCGCTGGATACATGAAAGCAGCTTCAACAAGATACCACTTCACTTCATACACAACACCGGCCTAACAGCACACATTTCTCGCAATAAAAAGCGCTTTTGTCGCTATAAAAACATTTATTCAACACAAAGAAATAGTATTTACTATACTGCTACATGGCGTGAGCCGCCTCCCGATCTAAAGAGCACAGCCGCATCCATCCATCCATCCATCCATCCATCCATCCATCCATCCACCTAATAACTTTCTGGTGACTTTAAGTATGGGTTTCAATTATGACATGCATGTCTTGAAAGCCATGACTACATGCCACGCTAATGACGCTCTCATGGCCATTTCGCTAGCTTCACATATACCTAATTTCGTATTACTTGACGTTAATGGACAATGAAGGTATAACAGACACGTCCAAACATATTATTCATAATATGCGTGTCATGTAAAACTGGACTACGTCCCACGCTCTTAATGTGCTCGAGGTCGTTTCGGCGATTTATTGATATGTCGAGTTCGACGTCCCAAAAGCACAATATGATTATCACCGATGCCGTAGTAGAGGGCGCCTGAAATTTCGACCATCTGTGGTTCTTCGACGTGCAACAAAATCTGAGCAACCGCGCTTACAGCCTTTGCACCTCCATCTAAAATACAGCCGCCACAGCCGGGATCGGATGCCACGACTGATGGGTCAGCAGCCGAGTACCTTAGCGATTAGTCTACCGAGGCGGGGTGCGTGCGGCCATTTCGCTGGCTCCACGGATACCAAACTTGGTATCACGTGACGTGAATAGGCGACGAAGGTAAATGCATGTACAAACATGACAATGATACTGTGTGTCATGTAAAACTAGACTGCATGCTACGCTCGTAGCGTGCTCGGGGCCCTTTCGCTAGCTCGATATATACGAAATAGTTCTATCACGTGACGTAAATAGACGAGCAAAGTAAATGACACGTCCAAACACCATTGATATTCATGATATTAAAGTATTGTGCGGTATAATCTACGTCTGCCACGTAACGTTGTGCTAATATTAAAGTGGCATATCAACCATCCTCATTCGTGCTTCGCATATCATTGATTGCTACTGTACATGAGATCTGCCATTTTTTTCCAGGGTGTTTATATATGTTTCGCCGATGCCCAGATTCCACAGTGTCTGCATGACGGATTCAAATGCCTTGTCATAATCTATGAAGGCTTTGTGTAGTGGTTCAGTGCATTCTGAGACTTTGTCTATCACTTGATTGATAGGATGAATGTGGTCTATTGTTAAGTAGCCAATTCGAAGTCCTGTTTGATTCTTTGATGAATGAATTGCAATGTTGTCTTAGTTCTGTTAGCAATTACCTTTGTTAATAGCTCATATACGACGCAGAGAAAGCTTGTAGGCCTTTAAATTTTTAATGCATTGCCGTACCGTTTCCTATATATTAGGATGACGTTAGCATTCTTCCGAAATTGTGATACGCTCCTCATCAGAAGACACTTCGTAGAATGGGTAGCTAGCCTTTCTAGCACAAGCTGTGCCCCATCTTTCATCAAATGTGATGTCACCTGATCCTCCCAAGCAGATTTTCCTCTTTACATTCTCTCCAAGGCTTTCCTGGCTTCGCCTGTCATTTGTCATTGCTGGTGGGATATCATCTGGGGTACTGCTAGTTTTTTCATTATGGTTGCGCTTGTACTGGCTATCGTAAAGTTCCCTGTAAAATTGCTTCGCTACTTTAACTATCCTATCAACATTACCAGTGATTTTGTCTTCATAGACTCTTAGTGCATACTTCCGTTTTTTGCGTTTTCGTAGTTGCCTCTTCACTGCTTTGATGCTTCCTCCGTTCTTTAAAGCATGCTCGATCCGCTCCATGGTATACCTTCTTACATCGGATACCTAACGCTTATTTATCAACTTCGAAAGCTCTGCCAGTTATATTTTGTCCGTTGGAATTCAAGATTTTATGCTTTGATGTTTTCTAATAAGGTTCTTCGTCTCCTGAGACGGCTTGCTAGTCTCCTGTCTAACTACCATAGCTCCGATTTCTACTGCACACTACGTAATGATACCCTTCATATTATTATTCACTGCGTCAATGCCAGGGCTGGTTTGCTCGAGAAGAACCGAGTACCTGCTCTGAAGCGAAACTCTGAACTCCTGTACTTTCCCTCTCAGAGCTAGCTTATTCATTGGCTTCTTGTGTGTCAGTTCTTAGCATTCCTTCTTCTAGTTTATCTAAATTCGAGGCCGTGCTATTCTGTGTAGTGTTCCTACTTAAAAGAACGGAACAGCATTATAGCTTCAGTATGGAACTGGAGTCCATCTTAACCTGCCTTATTCCTAATTTCGTTCTTCTCTTCTTTTCTGCCCCGGCTCTCGTGCTTCTTCTTCTTCTGTCCCAAGGCTCATACTTCTCCATCGTTTCCTCCAGATTCCGGGCGATCGTGGTACAAATAAAGGACTCTGGAAACAAGTGTTGGTGGGACTTGATACCGACTTTTATTAAAAACCAGTTGTTCAGAGCCTTCCCGCAGCTTCACATTATTGATTTCTTCAGATTTTGCTGTGGTGCTTCGTACCGCCAACCTTGATAAAGCATCTGCATCGGTTAAAAGTGGTCCTGGTCGGTGCGATATGGTAAAGTCAAATTGCTGCAAGTAAATCACCCATCTAGCAATACGTCCTTTAGTTTGGGTCATATTCAAGAGATGAGTGAGGGCCTGGTGATCGCTGAACAAAGTGAACTTCGTACCTTCCAGGTACTTACGGAAGTACTCAACGGCCTTCACCGCCAGGGCTTCCCTTTTCGCAGTTGTGTAGTTAATTTCAGATGGCTTGAACATGTACCTGTAGTAACCTACTACGTGTCGCTTGTCTCGGCTGGATGATTCAATACAATTTTGATACAACCAGTCCCATATTGTGAGGCGTCAGTGTTCAATTCAAAGGGTAAAGTGAAGTCTGATAGGCGTAGGACAGGGTCAGAAGAAATTGTGTGCACCAAGTCATATTACACTCTTTCACAACCGTCCCTCCAGTCAAAGGGAACGTCTTTCTGTGTTAAACGTGTGAGACATCTAATGTTGACAGCAAGGTCCTTTATGAAAGATCGGAAGTGCCCTGCCAATCCCAAAAACACGCGCAGTGAATGGACGTCATATGGTTTTCTTCAAATGGGAGATCTTCTCGACGGACTCTTGTTTGGTGGTTTTGGTGTTCCCATTGAAGACTCGTCCAAGAAACACAGCCTTTCGTTGAAAGAATGCACTCTTTTCAAAATTAACCTTGAGATGTACCAAGCTTAAGGTTTTAACACCTGACACATGTAGTCCTGATGATCAGCCTCTGTTTTTGGAGAAGACTATTATGTCGTCTACGTACACAATACAGAAAACACTAAGGATTAGCCTTAGCACGTCATTCATGAACTTCTGGAACCACGCTGGCGAAATTTTTCAACCGAAAGAAAGCCGTTTATACTCGTGAATGTTGAATGGCGTGATAAAAGGTGTGTACATTTTTGTTTTTTTGGTTAGTGGGATCTGCCAGAAGCCTTTGCACAAATCGATAAGGGCAAAATATTGGCAACACCAGTCTCATCTATAATTGTGTCGGTCTTCGGCTTGGGAAATGGTATGATTTCTGTTTGACGATTGAGAACCCTGTAGTCTATTGAGAACCCTGTAATCTGAAAGTTCCGTCTTCTTTCGGTGTGATCGTTATGGGAGAAGCGAAGGGTAATACCAATAGTCGTATGATATCAGCATCTAGCATCTCCTGCAACTTTTTCTTGAGCCAAATGTTTCGCTCTTTTAACATATGTTTAGGTTATTTTTGGATGACGGCCTTGTCAGTGAGCTCAAAAAGAACCTTGTATGATTTTATCGCCTAAGAATAGTTTTCTCCGCATACACGTTCAGAGTAGGTCATTGCGATATCCTCCGTGCACATTACAACACGTAGGTTATCTTGTCTACCTTGATATGTCTCGTTCCTTGCTACTGCCTCGACTAGAACCACAACGTCCCAGTATATGTTGATCTTTAATTTCTTTATATCTGGTCTTGATAGCAAAAAGTCATACGTGACTCCCTCTATCACCAACACTTCGCTCTCAATTTGCTGACCCTGAAACTCTATATTTACAATGGTCCACTTACCATGCAACTCTACTTTTTCATCATAGCCTTGTACCCGTAGGGCTCTTCCACTATGCACACGACGTGCATCCACCATCTTTGCATTTACAATAGACACAGATGCACCGCTGTCTACAACAGCCATTATCGGCTTGTTTCTACTTTGACGAGAATTTGAAGTAGTCTAGAGGGACCTAAATAAACAGTCTTGTTTGGAGTCATCAGGCGGCACTGATCACTCTCATTTATTAGTTTTTTTCTGCCTAAACCTCCTGAGTTTCAGTGTTGATATTATTCACTCGACCTCTTGGGAGCGCGCCAGGTCAAGTTATCTGTGCTACTTGCGAGGTGGCTCGGTTCTCGCTGATCGCGGCTTGACCGGTCTGCTGTACTCCGACTGAAACAGCTGCTTGAATTAGCGGTTACGCTTGTTTCCGAAGTTGATGGTATGTTCTGAAGACGCTCCAGGAGGTCATCTAGAGTTTTTGGTGACCGTATTTGCACCTGCTTCAAGGCTTCAGCGTGTAATCCATAGATTATTAGGGCTACTACGGCCGTAGATAGGAGCAAAGGCTCAGCTAGCTTTAAAAGACGGCGTTTCTCAAAGAAGTACTCGACAAGGAAGCTTTTCTTGGACTTGAAATTAAGTGCTGTACTCCATTTATGTCCTGGATTGCTTCCGAATGCGGTCAAAATTTTCTTATTTCACAGACTTCAAGAGTCACCACTGTCTTCCTGAATGCATATTTCATACCACTTGAGCGCAACATATCTCAAGTAAACGCGCATGTTAGTGGTATCATCCTCGTCAGAGAGCCACTTGTTTTTTTCAGCAGCATATTTGTAAGACTCAAGCCAATTTTCTGGACTTGAAGACATACCGTCGAAAGCATCAGGCTCTACAAATTTAGGCACCGGTTTTCAGCATTTAGAGAGCTTATAAGGGATATCAATAGTTGGTTATGTTGCACAATCTGATCTTGTTGCAGCTGAAGAGCTTTCAAAATGAGGCTAACCTCTTCCGTGGAAGACCGTGATCCTGAGTCTCTTCAACGAGCAGGTTCAAGAACTAGGCTGTAGAAGGTCGCCACACGCAAGTTCAGTTTTACAGCACCTTTCCTTCGTAGTTCCGTAGTGTCCACGGCTGCCTTTCCCAGTACCAGGTTCATGAGTTCTTCTGAGCAGAGCTCACGAGGTATGTCCACCGCTGCTTCATTTGGAACTTGGTACTTCGAAAAGATGATCTT
The DNA here is from genome assembly GCA_013436015.1 of Rhipicephalus annulatus. Lineage (NCBI taxonomy): Eukaryota > Metazoa > Arthropoda > Arachnida > Ixodida > Ixodidae > Rhipicephalus > Rhipicephalus annulatus. The sequence continues at coordinate 524,728 of WOVY01010726.1, forward strand.
GTCCGTGGAGGTCTCATCAAAGAAGAACGTCACCCACGTGTTGGCTTCGATTGCCGGCTGCGCCAAAATAATGTAGTGTTCCTACCTAAAAGAACAGAACAGCAATATAGCTTCAGTATGTAACTGGCGTTTATCTTAATCTGCTTTATTCCTAACTTCGTCCTTCTCTTCTTTTCTGCCCCGGCTCTTGTGCTTTTTCTTCTCCTGACCCAAGGCTCATACCGCTTCATTCTATAGTAACTGCATCGTACCTTTCCAAGCACTTTAACATCCTGCCCGATGTCTTGATGTGCGCTCAGTTAAAAGTCTATTTCGTTCTTACTTTCGCAATTACGGCTTCTCTATGTTTCCTTACGGTTTTCTCGTCTTTGGTAGAAGATAATTAGGATGCTTCAAATATTTTGTTTGGTGAATTCTACTAAAAACCCCATTTAGGCTTTTCTAGTACCCATGATAGGATTCTACTACCGGTGATAGGATTCGCTACAGGATGGTCTCCAGCCTGTTTTTCCCTACATTGGCACTGAAGTCTCCCATCACTATAACATACTGTGTTTTTTACATTACTTATTGCCAATTCCACCTCTTCAAATAAGCTTTTAACTTATATACTTCATTATAATAGGATCTAGGCCTGCACCACCTACGTTCTAAAATATGAACCAAAAGTTGTAAAGGAGGAAAACGAAAAGACATCAAACCAACAATACCTCGATTCACAGCATGCGGTACTAAATACAAGACCTCGCTACCACGACTGTTTATGAAAAATTATTGATATACACCCTATACTATTTGAAGGCTCTCAGGGATCCGCAACTTCAGTGTATTTTCGTCATCAGTAGCGAGTTTGCTTAACGTGTGCTTGTTGGGTGCGCTGTAAAGGTTGTCGCTTCTTGGGTTTCAATGAGCGCTGCCTCCCCGTAGCGTGGTCTTTCCTGCGCGCGCGCTTATCAGACTCGTGGTTCCTCAAAGCCTGAAGGTCACTTCGTTCACTGCCATGGCTAGTTTTACAAAAGGAGCACGCTGCCCACACACCAAGAAATCTTAACTGTGACAGTTGTACACGCTTGTTCTGTGCACATTCCTACAGGGTAGCCAGCCGGTCTGAGAACTGGCTAACGTTTCTGTCTTTCCTCATTTATTCCTCCTCCTCCTCCTTCATTCGTTTTGTGCGTCTCTCTTTCTGTTTGAACGGCATGCTTTGAAGGGGTCCTGCGACACTTTTCGGAAAGCGTCATTTAAAACTGAAATGCTAGTAGCGGTGATTACTCGGACGAATGCCACAAGAATGATAAAATTTGGTGCTAGGAAAGTAAAGTTATGAGTTCTCAGAGTTTAAACTCGAGCAGACGACGACGAGAAACGATCTCTTAGACATTTCACTGGCCTGCTCACATCAAAGACCACTTCCAATCTAAGGGTGCGTCTCACAAATACATTCCGGAAATGTCACCTCATCAAGGCTTTCACACAATACCTCGCTACCGCTCTTTTTTGACGGCGTCATTAGCATGGTTACTACGAACTATATACGTGCGTCGGGCAGCAGACGTTTCTACGGTTACACTGTGTAAGCTACACACTTACGCTTTGGGCAGGGTCACTTCTCAGTTTGCGAGCAAGAAGCATTCTACAGCAACGCCGATGCATACCGCGTGTTGTAGTTTTGGCTCACTAAAAATGTGCCATGTGTTTCCCTTTTTAGCTGCCGGCGTATCAGAGCCTGGTTCGCAGGCTTAGTGTTGTGTTCGTTGTTCTGAAAATACTTCATTTCAAAACAAGAATACTTTCTTTCTGAGAAAGCATAAAAAATTTTTTGTTGCTTTTATTATTTACTTTTATTGCCTATATAGCTACCACCATGTGAACATTGCACGCTATTCCTCATGGTAAAGAGATCAAAAGCGAATTGCGTTTGTCATCACGTCTCATGACACGAAGTCACTTCTCATAACAAAAATACCCGATGTGTGTCGCTGTAGTCTGATCTCCAGGTAGTTTGTCCCGTGAAATAAAATTAAGGCATTGTCGACGTTGGTGGTGCCATGTGAGCAACGACATCTGCACGTTCCATAGCACAAGCAGAGCCGATCAAAAATACGTGCTCAAATGGTGTTGCAGGGCCCCTTTAAGTGTCGAGTTGTATTTGTTGTTAGTCAGAGCTAGTACTGTGTATGCTAATTTCGTGCCTGTTTTCTGCTTGAGGTGCGCGCTGAAAATTCTAGCATAATTGCCATCTATCCTTTGACTTTCCATTTTTTGTTGCATTCATTCCTTCGCCCTTGTGGCGAAACAGTGCGCAACAAACGGTCAACTACCTATATGAAGACAAGTTTCACCTTCATGTTACACGGATTTCTAGAACCCTACTGAAACGTTCCGCATATACGGATCCGTACATACGCAATTATTGGACTACGGAAAGCCGCATCATGCGTAAAGATGCGAACATCCGCAGCTTACGGAAGACGCCATATTGTGTAGAAAGATGTGGACATCCGCAGCTTATGGAAAGTGCCATATCATGCTAAGTTACCCGATAAGCAGCTTACGGAAATCAGCATAATGCAAAACCATGCAGCTATCTGCTGCATCTTGCAAAGATCAAATGAACATCCTAGATCTCGAGTAAGAGCAATTGGCCATTCACGTTGTTTGCAAAAGCAAGTACTGTGTAGAAATATATATGAATATTTCATTTTTAATATGTTGCATGAAGGTGAAATATGTTTGCTATCTGAAACAGCCTTGATAAGTAAACAAAGGCTTGAAAGAAACAAATGTGTTGAGAAGCTACCTAATGAGGGATTGAATCATCGGCATCTTTCCAATTGTCGTGATGCGGAAGCAAAATTACCTCTCAAATAAAATACATTACAAAACTACTAAATTAACATGCTAGTGATCATAAATGGTGGTTACATTGCAACACAATAATGCAGTGTTCTATGCAGGACGTAAAAACCTATAAGTTATCATTATCAATAGAGAAGCATTATTATACACTCCAGCCCTGCTACAATCAATATATTTTTTTATTTGTCTGTATGCTCCAGCTGTGAATAGTGACATTGCAGCGTTGATGGTACACAAATGAGGTGACTGCACCGTAATTTCACGAGCTCCACCTAAGCCACAGGATGGAAGCACAAAACACAAAGTAAGAGCAATTTTAGAAGAAATGTTTGAACATAAATAATAATCATAGCACTGTGAAAGTGTTGCGCTGTGTTTGTCTCATGAACACCTTGTGGAGATCGGCGAAATGCTGCTTGAGGCTACGGCACCACTGTAAATTTGGAAGGTCACTGCCACAGAACTTATGTGTCCTTCATAGGCACCTGGAAATGAATATAATTGGCACAAATAATGTCAGACACATGTTAGCACATTAGTTCACATGCACGAGAAATATAACACACAGAATGAAACTGAAAATGTAAGGCACACAATCCTTCATGTTATGCATATGTGAATAATAGAAGGAATGAGTGTATAAATTAGTTCTGCCACATCAAAAAAACAGCATGCTTATCACGGTGAAAATAACTAGGTTGTCACGATTTTCAATGGTAGAGATAATTGATTATTATGTCCTTATGAAATTATGATTTAAATGCTTCCTGCACAGTAAAATTTAGGAACTGTAATTGAAAGCTCTCAATGTACATTTAATAGTGTGTGCATGTACATCTGCTGCCTTTATACTATACAGTTTGTGCACAAAATTGGCATCTTGAACAATTTTGAGAGTTAAACCTATGCAACTTATGAAGGTTAAAATCACCATGGAAGCAAGCAGGACCAGACAGGTGCCATTAAAAATCTGTGCAAGCCAGATAACTATAACCGAACTGCACACATATAGGGGAGCAAGAGTAACAGAAATTCGGCTGCTGACCCGCAGGACGCGGTATCAAATCCCGGCTCCATTTCTGATGGAGGCAGAAATGCTGTAGGCACGTGTGCTCAGATTTGGGTGTACGTTAAAGAAGCCCAAGTGGTCGAAGTTTCCAGTGCCCTTCACTAGACGTCTCTCATAATTATATCGTGGTTTTCAGACGTGAAACCCCACATATAAATCAAGAATAACAGAAATAAACTGCCAACAGAAAAGTTGGGTGCATGTGCTATCTGTAAGTTCTTACACCTTACTACATACAGCATGCTCATTCCAGTTTAAATAATGATATTGAAAATAACTGCTCTATTAGGAATGTAAAAGGTAAGGTAGAACTGAACGACACTACAAAAAGTGACCCTATTATGACATCACGTTTTCTTATAACAAAATTGACTAAGACTCTGAAATATCATTATCCAAGAAAAAAATCTTCAAAAGAACAATAAAGTGTGAAGTCATATATTTTCAATATGGCTACTATGACTATAACCAGGAAATCGAGCTCAACATGGCTAATGTTAGTTTTTAAGGCCTATGTTCACTAGACAATGAACTATACTGCAAAAAGCACAGCGTTCGGGCAAAGCACCACACAAAAAAGAAAGCAGTCCTTTTTGTTATTACCTACAATGCCTATAAAATGGTATTTTTACCTCTACTTTCCGCTTTTTATCTAAGTAACTGGTGTGAAACAAGTTAGCTGAAAATGCACTGTGCCTCCAAAACCTGTTTGTTGAATCTGAATTTTTAAAAAATGGTGAAGCTTGCACTAAATTAGGCTCCACAAGCCTTGGAACAGCGAGACTGCATGGACTACTTTGGTTACTTGTGTTTTGTTTCTGGGCCTAAGCATAAAGACAAGGGCTTAACTGTATTGCTGCTAACAAACAAATGGTTTCGAAATTGCCCGAGCGTCAAAGGATGCTCTGACATTTGTTGTTTTTCGCACTAGGCTATTCTACACCAAACATACAAACCATACTGCCTAGCGACCATCACAGATGTATAGTTTAAAAAATGATGGTAATTTACTCTTCTGAACATAGTTATTTGCAGAAATGTTTTGAAGAGAAAAAGTAGTGGTCACGTGGGTACCTTCAGAACTTCGCAGAATGTCGTGCGGGTGTTATTTGTGAGAAAAATTTCAGAGTACCGCTTTTTCTTGCCATATCAAATTTGATCTACATATTAAGTAAAGGTTCTACTCAAAGTATTTGAAGCCGAGTAACATTAGTGCAATTGTTCCGCTACATAGGCTTTGAAGAATTCAGCCAAACTGTTTATCGTTTGCATTTCTTGTATGGCAATACTGCAATTTGTATGACTATTTGAGCCTTAAATACTCACTGCACAGAAGTTATATTTCACGAAAAAAATAATGTTAGGTCCAGATTACAAATATTACAATATAATCGTTTTTGTCCACATTGAGATGCAACTTGAGCTGTGTGTTTGTCTAATTGAAAACTACTTTTATGTGTAAGTTGAAAGCAAATAAACAGTTCTTGTTATATGGCAAGTGTTATCATTACAATTTTTGTTTAAATGAGCAAAATGAGTTTTGAAGTCTTCTATTGAGGGCCATGGGGAACTTCGGAACGGAAGCTGTCGTATATCAAATGCAGAAAATAGCCATCATAAGAAAACTTCAAAAATTCATTTTACTTTAAGACAAAGTGTAATCATATAACTTGCCATATAAAGAGAACTGCTTCCTTGCTTTGGATGTGGCAAAAAAATTGCACTAATATTACTGAGCTTCATGCACTACACACAATCACCTTTACCTAATACCTAGACCGAATTTGGTGAAGAAGAGGCAGTATTTTTTAACATTTTTTACTTTTTACAAACAACAACCAGACGACATCCTGGGAAGTCGAGAAGGCACCAATGTGGCCTAATATTTTGTTCTCTGCGATATATTTTAGCATTTTGCTGTATTCAATACAGTAAACGAGCACAATATTTTTTTTTCAAAACACATTTAGGACGGTTGGCAAAATGGCTGGGATGTTTGATGTGTAATTGATTCACTGCCAGCATTTATTCTTCCGAAGCTCAAGCTATCACCTCTCTGTTGCTGCCTCCCTCACATACAATGCCTGCATAGGAAAGAAAAAGAAAGGCAGGTCCGACAAAGTTCACAAGGCAAGATATTTTCATGTTGGATAAATTCATTACCATAAACAGCAGCAAAATAACATTCATTTTGAGTAGTCCAAGACACAAGCTATATACCAGCATACTAAGAGCCAAGCACAAACATTTCATTTGAACATGTGTGGTGATAGACAGGAAGCACTTATTCCAAGACTGATCAGTCTGTAATTAACTGAATGAAGTACAATGCACTGTTCAATCCAACACCACATAGGCATCTTTGCTATAGCAAAGCCATGTGTCATTGATTCATGCACTAGATGGGAGAATGCAAATGTAACAAAAAAGGTGAAAAAGAAAACAAGGGGAAAAAAAGAAGAAAGGGGGGATGCAAAGTAGAAGCAGTGTAGCACTACTTTTACTTTGCATCCCCCTTTTCTTTCTTCTTTTTTCTTCTTTTCTATCATTTATCTTTTTTTGCTTCCCTTACCCTCAACCACCGACAGGAGAACACTTTGTATTAGCGCAACATAACTTGAAAAGAAGCAAGGGCTGCACTATTCTGCGTTATAGGTTTTTTTTTCAGACAAATATTTCCAACAGGCACACATGCCTACACCAAAAGATGATGTCATTACTGACCCCATTATAAACTAACACGCCAAGGATGACAAGGTGACTTCTAAAAAATAGGTCCTCCTATCGCAACATCGGCCAGCCTGTCTGAGGCACTTCCACTGTTCACCCTGATTAGCCCACTAGATGTTTCCATCTGTCGACTCACATCTTCATTTTGGATAACACTAAGACGAGCTTACATTGATAAATACGCACGAAAGTTTAGTGATGTATCAGATTAAGCAACTCTGTTAAAAAATATTGATAGCTTGCTTCCACGCTTTTTATACTGTAGCCTGAAACTTCGTAATGTCTTCTATGCACATGAACCAGATTGACAACGTAATGCACAACATGCTTAAGAATACTGCGAGGAACATGATAACGACAAAACGACCAGGCCACCCAAATTTTTCGCTGTACATGTTTATAAAAGTTCATGTACACCCAAACAAGGTGCTTATGATACAAGCCGAAAAAACCTACAAGTAGGGCCTTGGAGCCTTCTGGAAGTAGACGTGTTGCATTTTTTTCTGTGGAGGGCTTTACACCCATAAGTGAGGAACAAAACTTCTGTACAATGAAGAATGTTGGCAGCTATCAGTTATAGAAAACCTAATGCAGCTAATCTTCTCCGAAACATCTGTACATTTAGAGAGGTGACGTAGCTTCTGTGATTGTGGCAGTAACTCCAACAGGACCAGTGCGAAAATTGGCACTACTTGGCGAGACAAATGTCCAAACATGCCTGCCCGACTCCCTCTAGCCATCCCGGCTGAATCTGACACATGATTTCTTAACTGCTGGCTGGACAAAAACAAAACCACTGAAGCACTCACAATACACAGCGTGAAGTTCCTCTGGAGTGGTCAACTTCGTTTTCTGCGATGAAAGAGCAGCACAGTGTACTGATAAGGCACTCCTAGCAATGGTTTTCAATGCCACACAGTGACCTTGCTGTTCCTGTCGAAGAGAGCTTCGGGAGCTTGGAGGGTGCTTGCTCTTTTCTTGGGGGCTGCTGCCGCTCCTCGTTTTCTGCTCAAGGTCAACCTGCACAAAGTTGTAGATGAGGCTTTAGGAGTTGTATATAATATTATGCAAATTTTCGCTGAACACACATTTCCTCGTGGCACACTGAGGAATTTCTTACAAAGCTTAAGGCCTCGCATATGCAAACATTTAAAATCGATCCGAAGATGCACTCGACTCTAAAGGAGCAAGTTTGTTATGTAGTGTATATAAAGAAAGGTCATTCAGCACAACCACAACTTGAGTTGCACACAAAAACGACATTTTACACGATCCTGTTTACTTACATGGTCCATTTTATTTTATTTACACGGTCCATTTTACACGGTCCTGTTTTACACAATCTGGTCTGCATGAACTCTTCAACCGGGCACCATATAGATTGAAAGACCCACACAGAGTTTGAGACAAACCTAGTTTCCCGTGGAGTATCCTTTTGCACTATAACAACGCATCTCAATTTAGTTAGTTGGTCAGAACGAGGTGAAAACAGCTCGCACTTGAAAAGCACGGGCAGAAGGAATGACGCCTGCACCCAGTGCTCCCTCTACATTCTCGTTGAGGGTGCAGTTTTCGCCTTATCCTTATGCAATTTCGCATTTATAACATTGTTCGCTGCTTAATCTTTGTGGCAATAAAGTGTGTGATACCGTCATGTGTATCCCATGTAATTTATAAAAATAGAATACAAGATAGCTTGATTCAAAAATAACAAAGTGAATCCAGTGCCATGTCCTGTAGCCATTCTTTAGGCAAGTGGCAGAATGATTTATTCTTCAAAACATATCTTACTTGTAACCACTACAAGAGCAAATTCGTACACTGGCACATTCTGTTTGCCTCTTCAGATTATAAGGTACCTTTTTTACACCAGAAAATCTTCAAGAAGAATAGAAGTGTTGTAATTGTGAAGAAAGAAAAGTAGAAGGAAAAAAAGATAACCTGCCCTGTACAGGGACCGAGCCTGCGAACTTCGAATAACATGTCCGAAGCTCTATCAACTGAGCTACCATGGCGGCTATCCCTCTTCCAATTCGTACGGTATATATGTGCATTTATACATGGAAGAGTCAGTCAGCGCTGCCTGTTACCAATATGGCGAGTGTGGGACACCTTTTTTTGCCTACTGGCAATTACATTACGATTGCAATTACGTTACGATTACTTCCGATATCCCTATACTTCTTTGGCAGCAATATGCATCTGTCGGTTCTCAGAAAATCTGCTAGTCACAGGAGGTGGCAATGGTTCGCCCTCCCACCTAAATTCATGTACTTGAACACATGCACAACTGATCAAAAAAAAACAAGTCACACACCGCTAAGATTACTGAGATTCACTGTTTCAGATTCATGAGTAAAAGAAAGAACTATGAATTTAAGAGTTTGTTGTCTTTGTTGAACACATTATAATGAGAACTAGCAGAAAATGATGCCAAACAAACTATAGGGGATGCTATCAAAAGTAACTTTAACAAAATTGTGAAAAGAAAAGTGAACAAAAACGTAACTTGGCAACGTTTTTTGACAATTTAATTGACATTACTTTTTATAACATCCCTATATTTTACTGGGTAATGTTGTCGGGTAAAACTCATTGGTGAGTAGGCTGACAAAGAAAGCATATGGCATTGATACTTCTTTTGAACACCTAATAGTTTCAGGACATTAAAAGAGCGGAAGCTACTTTCAGTAGACCAGAATATTCAGTTGGAGCGAAAAAAAAACGTACACACATTTTTACCAGGCTTTTTAACACATTTTGAGACATAAAAGTGTATGGTGCCAGTAATGGTAAGTACCATTACTTTTGTCACACTATGCACTGTAGCAGGTGTAGTTAGAGTGGTGATAGTGAAGAATTATTCAAGCACGCCTCCAACTGCATTCACATCAGTGGTCGCGTATTTTAAAAATAAACCTGCTGTATAATAAAAAAGTTTAGAGCATTTATGTTTTTATCCAAATCAAGTTAAACCGACTGGGTAAGAAAACCATGTGCATAAAATAATCAAAGGCATAAAGTTATTCATGTATTATAACTATGTGAACAATTTCAGCAACGCAGGACAAAGTGACAACAGTTCTATTAAAAACCCCTCTCATTATAACATGCATGAAAAGCACCACACCAGTATATTTTATAGTGCATGTAATATCGAGACTATTAGACTGTCTATTGACCTTTTAGAAGAAGGGTATCTCCTTCACGTTCAAGGGGCAACCACTTAGCCTTTTCCTGAGCTTTTCTGTGAATATTTCCTGAATTTCAGATATCATTATGATTGATTTAGAGTGAACAGATTTTGCTTACGCATTGAAACCTAGTTCTGTATGTAACTGCAATTATGGGTGCCAAACCACCTCCAATTAATTTTTAACATTATTTTTTAACTGCAGCAGCACAACTAGCTATGGGTGCCCAAAACGTAGCTAGAAACAATACCTTTACCTCTTTGAGCCTTTTGGAAGTGTTCAGCTTCTCAGTGCTCACATTACAACATTTTTTAAATACGTGTTTGTGTGCCCACTACTCTTGCTCCTTGTACAGTGAGGAGAAGCACAAGGCAAGAAGAGACAAGAAAGGAAGCATAGCGAAAAAAAGCGAAATAAGCGAGGACCTCTTTTGTATCGTACAATGTGTTAACATCACTATTGCGACAACATATAGACAAATTATCACGGCTATGCATCCATTGTAGAGTCATACACAGCTGCAACACAACGACTAAATTTCAACCTTGTGTTGGTTTAGGATCCCTTTATAGTGGCAAGCTAAGGATATCTGCATTTGTTTGGCACCCATTAAGATACAGCAAATTGTGATATGGTAATATTATTTAAAATGCACGTCATGTGGCTTCATTGTATATGTGGCCACAAGTAACTCTGGTTGCAAAGCAATATGGGAGAGCCTAAACAGACATCACCGACCACTCCAGTCTGAACCTGTCTTTGCTACTTGCCCATTATCATCCCAGCAAAAAATGAATAATTGAATCTGCTACAGATATGTGCTAGCTTATGCTAAGGACCAAGTATGAAGGGGGTTCTGTCATCATTGAGATCAGTTATTTGTTCAAGAACACTTGCTGTCAAACACAAATACATTGCTGTCGAAGCATCAAGACTCAAATATAAAGCAAAAAGAAGTGTCTCTTTAAAAATTACAGGCCACAAGGTGCAAAATAAATATTTCTTTCTTGGGATGTAAGGCACGCACTAGAGGTGCTGCCATATTATACTTTTGCTTGTGTTGAAATCTGCTTGCTTTACTCACCCAACACATCTTTAAAGATGCCGTGAAAACACCAAGGAGCTGATGCAGCAAGGTTGAACACATGTCCAGGGATTCCACCATTCCTAAGCAGCCCTACAGCCTCCACAGTCCTGCAACCATTTGTAAGATAAATATAGTTCTACCCAAAGTTCTTGGTTTACAGACACACGTGCAAGACGCATAACCACTCTATAGGAAGTTTGCATGATAATGCGCTAGGTAGCAAAAAGAATGCCAATATCAAGTATCCCGGCCTGCCGCTTCTTTTTTTCCGTTCTTAAATATTCAATCCATGGTTAATAAATGTTCCCCCAATGTGCAGTGTACTGGCAGTCCGGTGAAGAATTGCAATGTATTTCAAACACAGTCCAATTCATGGCAAGTAAGCATGCAATAGCGTTTTGTCAGCTGTTCGAGAAAAGAGCATGAAGTTTAGCTAAAACCCATGTTTTTTATAAACACCATTCAATTTGATACAAAAGTTGTGAGCATTATGTGAAGGAGCACGGATTAATGTTTAATCAATGATTTCTTATGATGTACTGATATGAATGCAACTAACTGAATATGGAAAGATAATTTTTGCTTGAGAATTTTAGAATTATGACCACTATCGCACTTGCCAGCTGCATCTTGTCCAAAACAGCGGCAAGATAGGCTAGCTTCTGTAGGTGAGCAGTAATGAGCAGTGCAAAGTAACAACAAGAAACACCAGTAACAACAGTATGGAGCAAGCACAGACTGCCAACTGTATAATTTATTGCACAGAAGTTCGCCTGAATATCAGTCAGACAACTCGTGCAAGTGAAGGTCCAGTTGGGAATGAACAAGTTACGAAATCAACAATGCCTGCTTTCACTAACAGGAACCTCATTCACATAAAGAATGCAGCGATAGGCCCCTACCGAGGTACGTCACAGCATGATGCCACTGGCACATGTAAAAGGTATGGCTGGAAAAACACTCCCGCTGGTGGCTCAGCCCGGTACAGTCGTGCGGTGTTTGGTGCAAGTTTTCATTTTTAAAAGCTTACACTTCACGTTACAATGTCGACATTAGCTGTAGTATGTGTCAGCAAACATCTAGCTGTGTGGTAAACTGTGTGGTAAAATATTTGCCACACTGTCTGTTTATCTTGAAGAAGTGAACACACATGGTGGCCTGTGCGAGGAACAGCGGCATAGTCTTCAAAAATGTGCACTGTTGATTGCGGCATGTAGTGTGCATTGGAAAGTATTGAGAATATCGGTTCAACTGAGAATATTGTGTGTGGTGTGTGCAGTGTCAATAACAATGTGTATTGTTTGCGAAGACGTTAGCACTCATGGCAGGGACCGGTCGATGAAAAAACTTGATTCGACATTTTAGTCAAGGTAAATATGCACTTGACGCGACCATCTGCGAGTGGGTACATCTCGGTGTTTGCGCTGTGTGCAGAAAAAAATTGCATGATCACCGGGCTGGAAGATACCATTTGCTGAAGCTGCATGTATGAATCGCTTGACGAGTACGCAAGCCCAATATAGGTATAACTCGTTTTATCGAAGGCCTCATATGTCTTCATGGAATAAGCAGAGATTCTTGTTTCACATATACTCAGTACCTTTACCGCTCGATATTCATGAAGTGACAATGCAAACAACAAGTTTGTGTGTTAGGTCCTAAGGGAGCAATGTAAATATGCAAATAAGTTGTAGGTGTCAGATGCAGCGATGTAACTGCGCAAAAGATTACGTATATATTAGGCTACAGGTTTAGAATCGCATACATTTCAATGGTCTATCATGAACGTCACAAACAACTTTCTTGCCAACCAGCCCTTGCACAGAGGGAGGGAATAACTGGCACGGTGGTCGAAGTGACGTCACACTATTTGCAAACATAGAGAGGTTTCTTAGTTAGGCAACATTTTGCACAATATATTTTTGAGATGCAAGACTGTACTCGTCCACATTGATCATACTGATGTCTTTTGTTGTTACTTTGTGCTGTGAATTACTAGACATTTAGTCACCATGATCTTTAAAAGCTAATTTCAGTGTTCTCTCTCATATTGCTGACAACTGTGTTGTTGCATAAATTGGGCAAAAAAGCAACACAGAAAGGCTGTCACAGTAAATACACCAACATGGGTATTCTCCTGCAAACAAAAGTCGGCACTGGTCCTGTCATTACCCGTCTTCCTTCTCTCTTTGCCTTGTTTGTGCTGAAACAGCCAAACACCTGATGAGTTAGATGAGAAATATTAACGCATCAAAACTATAAGTGCTTGCATCAGCAACTACACAACAGCGTGATAACCGCACCCCTGCCACACAGCAGCGAAACATATTTTGAACATGCTGGCAGTGTATTATTTTATAAAAAGCAGCTCTGACAGATTACAAAATCTCACAATGTGCATGCAAGTTTTCTTTAAAGTCAGGCGTACAATGTAGGTGCTGGCCGGTACACTCTTAGTTACAAGCAAAAGCGTCTTGCCGTTACACATGCAGATTGCACGAACACCTCTCTCTCTCTACACTAGGCACACACATTATATCTTTTAACAAGCACACGCCACTGTTTAGGGGCATAATAACGCTCTACCGTGAACGTATGCTAATCAACACACTTAGGCGGTTGGCTAGGTGAATCGAGCCAAGTTACAAATTGTATCGCCCGCGAACGTAAACAAAATGCTGCTTTGCATCAAATGGCACTGCAGGCTTCGTTTAATTAACAACGTAGCAAGCGCCGTGTGCGTCTTCCTCACTACATTGCACATATGAAAAAATCGATCACCATACACATGCATGTTGCCGCAGTTGTCTCGAATTAGCTCCAGTAAGGCCGCGCCGATGCGCCATGGCTCTGCTGGCGTTAGCGTTGTCAAAGCGAATCGGCAACCGCACTCGCAAAGGCGCCTAATGTTGCCGTTTCACGACGCCTCGTTCGAGTGCAGCAACACACACTTGCACTGAGTGGCATACTTGGTCTACATAAAAAAGTGTCTCCCTTACCTTTAGTTTCTTTCACACTGTCCTGAGGGAAGCAACCACAGGCGTCAGCCGTCACCTCGGAGTCCTTCGAGCGCCCGCCCAACCCGCCTATTCCTTGGACGACTCGCACTTGATCCGCACTCGAACAACCGCGGGAATAGTGCGCAATCTTAGCACATCACACGAACGAGGAACGGCGCTTCCTTGCGTAAATTTAACATTTAGTGCTCTCGTGTGTAGCAGCGCGAACACATGAGAGACGCACCCAAACGGCATGCCCCCGGAAACAAAGACAAACAATATGTGGCTTTAGCTGTGAATGGATTTGGCTTGGATATCTGTGTGAGAAAAATAAAAAACATCTGTCGCTGCTATAAACTGAAAAAAAATGTATGTTATCTGACAAAATAACTTTAAAAGTGATAAACGGTTATTCAAAAAACAAGTTACAACTTATGAATATTTTCGCAGGTCTTTGTTTTCTTTTTGTTCTAGCAGACGACAGCCTCCTACTGCTTCTACGACAGACGTAGTGTGGCTTCACGTTCGGTGCGTGTCGCCGACGCAAAGCTCTACAGTACTGATATCAGAGTTATCAATTCTCAATGGATCATAGGATGGCTACAAAGCAGTAACATTTTGATATAGTGCAGTACGCAATCTTTCAAGGTATGACATTTCTTTGCTCTGAAGCAAATTGAAGCAAGCCGGCCGGCGCAATCAGCTGACGTCGCCACTACGCGAGGCATGGTCGTGCGCAATAGCGTCGCGCCCCGCGCTCGATTTGTCATCAAGCGATAGAGCTACTAAGTGGAATACAGCTAGATGCAGGGATTATTGGCGTATCACTCTAATTCCCTGTGGTGGCCGACTCAATCGCAAGAGAGCCCCGGGAAACAACCTTCAACTGCTCAAGCTTGTGTGTGGGTGTAAAAATACTTGATTTCATCCGCGGTGGGGCAGCAATCTATAGTTGAAAGACATGCGAAAAGCATGTGACATATATACAATCACAAAACATATGCACACAACAATAGATACGATCGCATATCGTACATAAATATGCCAACACATAGCATGAAAAAAACATAACTTAAACTCGCGTACACTTTTCAGCGCGAATAGCTCAGCAAGTTAGCGCACTCAGTTCACGTACGCGAGCACAGCTACGTGGCGCAGGTTCGAGTCCCGCGAAGTCAAAATTTTTTTCAATGTTTTCATTGTACTGCTATTTTTTCTAATGCCTTAGGTTCTAAAACAAAATAAAAGCAATATTGCGTTGAAGTACGTATGTGGGTCTGTGTTTTTTGCGCAACAGTGTTTAGTATTTCTATTTTCATTATTAATTTTTTATTTGTTTCATAAATAACAAAATTAAGTACTAAGGGGAACATTGGGTCTGCTTGATTGTGAAGGGACTCGAGAACTGAGAAAACTCAAACCAAAAAATTTATTTGAGAAAAAACTGAGCGTTTCTTAGCCGGACCAGTTTCTTCAAAAGTAGGCCCTAGGTATGCGTGAGACTTGCTATATGACTCACCTCAAGCTGTGGCAGCTTAGGGAAGGCAATATCACCGAGAAGCAGTTCCAAAATATATTTTGGTTGATGTTTTTTGATTCCTCCAAAATAAGGGCTGCACAATTGTGATCGAACCAAACCAAGAATTGCGGGCACGAAGTCATAAGACAGAAAATGAATAATGTTGATTGTTTGTAAAATTGCCCTTAATAAAAGGAAGAGTTATGGAGTGCTACGTAGCTCAACTCGCAGTAGGAATTTTATATATACATATAGATAGTTTAAAATGGACAATGTTGCACACACAGACATTGGTTAAATTTCTTTGCAGCACAGTTGAAGCATCTATGTAGAACTGAAGCATCAAGAGAAGCTCATGCGTCCTCACTTTATTGCGCTTTACATAGTTTGTATGCGTCCATGCAGCCATGATATGATATATTTTAAAGCATTTGTTTAACCTATAATCTTCTTATTCATTAAAGCTGGCCCATAAGTTGTGTCTTAAGTAGCACTACAATTGAAGCGTAATCTGCATGGTGGTCTGAAACAACGCTTTTGAAAATCTCAAAACGACCCAGCTCTATACACGACCATCCGTGCATCAATGATAAGCACCATTATGTGTCCGTACATATCAGTTGTGCTCTCATACTCAATTATTTTTCTGACCACTCCCTCTACCCCTACTTCGTTTCTGTCATGAAGCTGTGGCAAGTTGTGTATAGCTGTATTTATATTGTAGGAGCACATACTATCAATAAAAAATTATTTTTAGGCTACATGCAATTATTTTTCATAGATTTTCATTTCTTTTGTCGGTGCTCAGGAGAGCTAAGCTCATGGTCGATATTTTAAAATGACATTTCTCTTTGCCAATGTTAATGAGAACAGTTTCATTAATATTGACAAGTTCATTCACATTGAATTTAGTTCTCATTAATATTGTTTCTACCAAAAAACGAGCCCTTGAAGTTATGCTTTTTTGCTTGATTTCTTTTCGTGTGACAGCATGCAAGTATAAAATGACAGTTATTGTCATTCCTTGTGAACAACACATTTTCCGTATGACAGACTTTACCACCTGGTCATCTGCAGAAGTTGTATTCATTCTGGAAAAAGGCGAACAGCGGTGACTGACAACACAGACTAGCCTGCGTTATTCTTATGTACTATCTATGTCACTGTGCATTCATTTATAACTTTATAGAGCTCGGATTTCCTGCTGAAAATGTGACAACAACGGTAGAGTTTCCACATTTTTGCAACAATCCACATGCCTCTCATACACTTTTGCACATTTTCGTAAGCAGCTTACAAAATCTGTATATTTCCGTAAAACCTTACATTCTGCATTTTCCTTATGAAAGCTTCTGTACACTGAATACACTTTCCTTATCCTTCCATATCTTTTATAATGAACTCTCCGTATGCTCCATAAGTTTCCTTATCTTTCCATATTTTATATAAAATTCTCTATCCACGCCATTAAACTTCATTATCCTTCCATATACTCCATAAAAAGCCTTCCTTATATGCCATACATTTTCCTTATCTTTCCGTATACTCCATAAAAAGCTTTCCGTATACGCCATACAATTTTCTTATCCTTCCATATACTCCATAAGAAGCTTTCCCTAAATGCCATACAATTTCCGTATATTTCCTTAAAACTCCATATTTTTTCCATATGTAGCATAAGAAAATGTTACGGAGTCCATATATTTTCCGTAAGATTTCATACGGAACGTTTCAGTAGGGATGCTAGCAACTACGGTAAGAATAGTCATGGTAGTGTACGTTTCCTCATTATACAATTATACCTCATTCTTCAGAACCGTATGGTACCTGCTACACATACACAAGATATCATGGGCTTTTGTTGATGCTGTGGCTGACGAGAATGAATCTCTCCCTGAGGCTCTGTGAAGACTTGGAGCATTGAACGAGCCACTCCTTTCTCTACTCGTTGTGTGACGACCACTCCTTGTGTCACGTCTGCTTGTTACTCTACTGTTCCAACAAAAAAAGAAACAACTAAGGGGCCCTCAAGCGTCGCCTTTAGGATTTGAGCGCTATAGTGATTTCCTCTTGCTTGTGTGCGCTTCAACCAATTTCTGCATACTTCTATTCAATAATGCTACTCTAGAAGTTTACATTGTGGATTACTACAATGTATTCGATAAATTTGAAAGTGGATTGTTTCAGTGAAGCTTTGGCGCAGGGCTGCATTTGGTGTAAGGAAGAGTATGCTTTAAAATAGGGGCAATTATGCGCGTGAAATGTCTTCGAACTTGCAATGCACTCACTACGAAGCCCTTAGGCAAGAGGCGCTGTGACGTGTATGCTGTTTGTAGTAGGTTACCACCTTTAACCATAAAATTGTTATGATAATCAAATGTATTGACGTCTGATGTCGCTGTAAGCTTGTACCACCTATTATTACAGCGACATTATATGTTGTATTACGAGGCGCGGATACAAGAGATGCATATGTTTGCAAAGCATGGAAATTGCTTTCACTGCGACTCCAAGCAGAGAAAGTTATTTTCACTACACTTTCAAGCATAGGCGTGACCGTGTGGTAGATTATCTGCATGCCACGCAAAAGCCCAGTTTTGTTCCTCAACCCGACCAAACTTTTTTGTTATACTCGCACGCACAAGATGACAATTTTTCGCTCACAACAAATGACGCCGACGCCCGAAATTCTACAAAACGAGCTCCTTAACGCTATTGCGTGAACATGCTTTATTACACATGCTAAATCGACGCCTTAGCAAATCAAATCCACATATGGCAAGTAGGTCACAGAGTTCCAAGCATCGCCGTAG
This sequence comes from Rhipicephalus annulatus, assembly GCA_013436015.1. Lineage (NCBI taxonomy): Eukaryota > Metazoa > Arthropoda > Arachnida > Ixodida > Ixodidae > Rhipicephalus > Rhipicephalus annulatus. The sequence continues at coordinate 542,998 of WOVY01010726.1, forward strand.
TTATGGATTACTGATCTGATGCCCAGAAGGCCAGGTTTTTATTTCCATTGCGTATTCCCTATTTTTTGTGTGTTTTATTTTCATTGCGCGATAATGGTTACGGACACCAGGACGGCAGTGGTGGCAGCGGCGAAAAACTACGGCATCATAATCGGCCCTTCTCATCACGGCTTTCGCTGCATAACGAACGTCTTCCTGTTCTGCATCACCATTTCCACAGTGAATCTTCCAACCGGACGGTCATTTGCCCATCCCAGGCTTTTTGGCCAGAAGTTTACACCATGGACGTTTTTCATTATTTTTAACTCTTTCCACCTAGTTCAGTGTCAATTTGCATGAAAGGGAACACGGGAGCGCATGCCGTGGTGCGCTCCGGGGGCTCCTCGCAGCGCGTTCATGCAGGAGTGAGCGCAACCACAGCCTCTTTTTGGTCACCTTGTGGCGAGCAAAATGACCATTCATTGCTGATATGGAAACCAGCAGCACCATTGTAACTCGTTCCCTTTTCAAGGTGATTAGGCAAGAGGCTGGTAATCGCGTTGAAGGGAGAGGCAGTCACAATTTGGCTGCTGGTTCTATCCCCATTAAAAAACGTCCACCATAAAAATGGTGGTTTCTACCATCAACAATTTTGGTGGAATAAGGTGCTGGAAAAATTGGCGGCACATGGTGGATGATGGAGTGCTGGCAATGCGGGAGCTCGAAACGGCGTCAGAACCCACCGTGACTAGCTGCCACTGAAATCTATATGGAAGCATAATTGTATAGCAAACGCGATGAAAAAAAAGCACCCGTAAAAACATGATCGCGAAGATTTGAACGTGTAACCTTCGAAATAGTGAAAGAAGACGGTAACCACTGCACCACACCAAGTTACAGGAAGCTTGCTGTTAAACCGCCAGTGAACTTACGAACTGACCGTTCAACTTAAGTTTCGTTTGTTGCTTGCTTCAGGTAGACGGGATCGGCACCTGCTACTAAATAGGGCAAATTTATTAACATAAACAACTGTTGCCTACAACGATTTTCACTGCGACAATGGCAACAGCGCTATGTTTTTCTTACAATTCAGAAGGGCCAGAAAAAAAATCGAGTGGACTGAGGAGCAACTTCAGTTTACCGGAGGTTACTGTCAAATGTATTATGCGTTTCTCGCTCGTACTAAATGGTGGTATCTGCTCAGCCTTTGTGACGCCTCGAGGCTCAATCGATTGATACGCTCACACAAGTGATTGAGTAATGCGATCTTTTTTTGTTTCTCGAGCAATGTACAACACAGTCGTGTCAGCGCACTGCTGTAGCTCTCCCGTTAGCAACAACTACATAACAGCTTGGTCAGTACGAATGCAGAGTGAAGGAAACATTATGCTATCATATTGGTTCAGTAAGCATACTAATGAACAAGTCTATTTCTCGCATAAAATCCAGGAAAGTACCAGCGAGTGAGACAGGTGGCTGTCGGTGACGGGAAGCATACGTTTGCGAGAAGTGCTGGCGCCACGTCGCATCGATGTTTATCGCGTCTTGCGCGGACACTGTACACTATAAAAATGCTTCATTTAGTGTAAATGTTGCCACGGCTGTGCTGTATTGTGGTTTTTACCCGTCAAAATCGTCGATGCTGGAACCCAGAAGCGCCGATAACACGTACGGGCTCGGTCCGCAGGCCAAACTTTTGGTGGAAATCATGGAAATAGAACAGAAGGGTGAAACTAAAGCTCTCTTGAACATGTCTCGACGTATGTAGAAGGTAGACGTTTAAGCATTGTAGCGTTGCACGCAATTTGTGTACCTAAAATTACGGCTAAAGTAATTGGTTCTGCAAGAATTGCCAGAGTAACGTTTCTAGCGTGACGGCATCAAGTGACCAATGTATAGTGGTCCACCGTTGAAAGTTGTAATTGTGAACTGGAGCTCATTTATTTCTCGACTTTGCGTCGCGATGTAACACAATTACTGTCACTTTTCACAGCAACACCTCTAGTCGTATAAACAACACAAAAGCACCACATTGCACATGTCAAACTGATGCATACCTGCATGAAATGCAAACATTCACGGCCATATGCTACGCTCCACGAAAATTGAAGCGTTGTTGACACCACAGAAAAAAAAAACGTGCTAGACAATGTAATGAGCAGCGTTGGTTTCTTTCCACCATAAACACATTTCTCTGCACATTACAGAGTGAAGCACCACGAATATTTAACTCCATTGGCTCTCCACGACCATCACCTTCTGCCAGTACTTTTTCCACTCTCGCCGTCATCAGCCATACGACCACTACAGCTTTCACCATATCCAGTATCATTTACACCATATCCACTCTCATTTCTACCAAATCCAGTATTATTCCACCATATCTACCAATGATACCAGCATCCATCAACCCAAGATTTCATTAGGGATATCAGCAATGAATAGTCGTTTTGTTCGCCGCGAGATGACCGGAAAGAGGCTGTGTTCGCTATCACTCCCGCATGAGCGCGCTCCCAGCAGTCACCGCAGCTCGCCAGGACATCCGCTTCAGTAATATTTTTCGTAAAAATTGACCCTGTACTTTGCAACATTTGCATCACGAAAGTGACAATCATATCACTAAGGAGCGTGTGCATGGTAGGTACAGAAAAAGAATGATAAACAGTGGTGTTTTATCAAGTGGTGGCGTTTCAGTTGAAGTTTCCTCAGCGACACGGCCGTAACGCCAATGTTTGTTCCCGGGGAGCAAGATTTCAGAAAATTCTGGCCTTATGCATAGAAGATTCGCACGCTTTGTGAAATTTCTGGGTACCGAACATTCATGCAGAGTGGCGTTTACCTCATTTATTATACTGACCTACTTACGAGGAACTATCTCAAGACGTCATCTAGAAATAACGAAAGTCAGAAACAATCCTTACACCACAGTGAAATTCTCACTGTGTTTTTAGTGCATATACTACTGGCCTTAGAACTCACTTAGATGCACAGGGCTCTGTACCTTTCGTTTTTTTAGTTTCGGTTAGGAGAAATTTTCTCGGAAACTACCGATTGTGAGAAATGCCTGTTTTTATTTGGCATTTGTTCTTATTGATGCTAGAATTTGAATTTCATTCTAAGCGCTGACATTTCTGTAATGTTTTAGCTAAGTAAATAATTTTCCATCAATATTTTTAAAGGACTGCCAAAAAATGACAACTGTTTCGAATAGGTGCACCATACTCATTGAGTCTTTCGTTACTATGCCTGTTCAAACCAAGCACCGTTGCGCGACGCTTTCTATTGGCGATTTCGATATACTGAATTCGTTTTCGTGCATCCAGCACATCGCAAGTAGTTTTCCAGCCACTTAGCTTTCAGTATCAATTATTATTAGCCCGTTCAGCAACATGGCGATTTTCGACAGGTCTTTACGCTAACCAATGTGCATGTGTTGTCGGGAAAATGTCCTTTGCTAGCGAACTGAACAGAAGTGCGTGCCCCTCGTGCTTATGCTCGAGCAACATCAAAGTTCAGGAAGGAAAAAAAACATTTAGGCGAAATATCAAATAATACGTGAGCTTTGCAATACGATAGTGTTGACCAATTATCTTTGATAGAAATTTGTGCCAGCTGTGTAATTGAGAGTTGTTACCAGAAGTCAGAAAACTTTATTCTACAAAAAAATATTTATGGAGGTACGCTGCATGTGTAAAGTGTAGATGGCCTTGCTAGCCAGTTTCCAGCAGTTTGGTGTCGCTTGTATCGTTACATCAGACACTGGGCTGCATCTAGTGTCTCTTCGATGGGGTCGTTGTGACGCTCGCATTAGTGCGCACCTGCGAAAAAAAGAGTTCTCTGCTCTATATGTCGTGCAACCGCACCTGCATTTATGGAGGATGCCATAGAGTCCGACAATGATAGCCCCTCAGCTTCAGGCTTTATGGCGACGATGTGTTGCGTCAGCCTGAGGAATCTGAAGCCATTCATGTATTTGCTTTGTTACTGTCCTAAACTTTTCTCCTGCATTGTAAGTGAGTAGTTGCTAACTTTTTTGCACACTCTCTGAGCTATCCTGGTTACGTTCGGGGTCCACAAGTAGCTGGGGTGCATTGGCTGGCACCGGCTACCGAGCTTCTCATCACGATAAGAAGGACACAGGAGCACTTCTTTACTCCGACTCCGGCATACCCCGAAACGCTTTAGATACGCGCGCGATATTGCTGTTTTTTGTTTTGAATTTAGCACACTATCTCCCACTATGCAAAAATGCACAAATATACGCTTGGATGCATATATTGAAACGTTGACCTAGCGCAGTGAGGTTGTTCATGGAAAGAGGTGACGCTATACGAAAACGCGCATTGGACAGGTGATTTAGAGAGAATTATTCGCATTGTAAAGAACAAGGACCTGTGGTCGTGGCTCTGAACGACGATGTTAATTTCATCAGGGCTAGCTCTGCCATCCTCCGCCATTGTAGGTAATCGGCAAGCTACCAGAAGGCTCTTCCTTGCCACACAGCATCAGTTGGTTTTTGTTAGAAAGCTGTTCAGTATCTTTAATCTTGTCGAACATGCCACATTTTCTACCGTTTCTTCAATTTCCTTCTGCTTTTTCAAGGCTAGTAATTACTTGATCTTTTTGTTTCTTGATTCTTGCTCCAGCTTCGCAGTACTGCCACACTCCTCCAACGACTGTTCCCCTCTTGTCCAATTCACAGCGTGAAACATTTGCTGTAGAGTATTGTTGTATATTGGTCTGTTTGGTTTCGGTTCCACGATCACTGCTTATATACATAAACTGCTCATATACATGCTTATATACATAAACAACACTGCCGCTGGCGGCGCCAGTGTTGTTTATGTATATAAGCATGCGCAAGTTGGAATAAAGGGGCTTTTGTTTCGAAGGACACTCAAGTTTTCTAGTCGTTCATTCACCGGCAGCACACGCCGTCACTACATTTGCGACGATGACGCTCGTTTAGGAGGGAGTTTGATTTTCGTCATTTTCGCCGACTGTTTTTCGCACCATGAGTGTTTCCGGACTGGCACCACTGCCCCCGTTCCTGCCCACGCCTGGCCGCCCTGTTGTTGCCTGGCCGCAATGGATCCGCATCTTCGAGAATTTTCTGTTCGCATCTGGTCTTTCGGACTGTGCGCCGGACCGTCGCAAGGCTCTCCTAGTCCACAGCTTCGGCGTAGATTGTCAGCGCATATTTCACAAACTACCGCTTCAGTCTTCGGCCAACGCAAAATCCGGTGATCCAACTACTGATACGGATTCGGGAAATGTAGAGCACACTTCTCAGACACAGCATGAAGCATCGTCGTACGATACTGCTGTAGCATCGCTGCATGCGCACTTCACGACAACAACAAATGTTGTGGTCGAAAGGCACCGGTTTGGTAGGCGCATGCAGCAAGTCGGTGAAACAATCAATGAGTACATTACCGCGTTACGTGAGCTGCTCTTTTCCTTCTCAGAAAGATTCCTTGTGTGACCGGTTCGTTGCGGGCGTATTATCTCGGAACTTGCGCGAGCAGTTCCGAGATAAAACGTGGGGAGGAAACGGTACAGCTAGGGGCGGGGGGAGGATCTCTGCCTACATGCGAGGGCCCCACCACAGAGATAACTACCAGGACTTCAGCTGCTGCTCCTTCGCCTGCGCAGGCACCCAAGTCTTCTGCGTACGCTGCGCAGGCACCTACGTCTTCTGCGTACGCTGCATAGGCACCTACGTCTCCTCCGGCTGCGCAGGCACCTACATCTCCTTCAGCTGCGCAGGTGCACGGGTCGCCTACTGCGACGCAGTCAGCCAAGTCTCCAGGAGCAGCCACAAAGCAACGCAGGGTGCAACCACCAAGAAAGAGACTGCCACCAGAGCGTAATGGCTACATGAGAAGTTGTGCTAAAGTGAATGAAACGGACGTATCCAGTGCTGTAGATTCGTTGTGTAAACTGTGTGATTTTGTAGTACTAAATAGTTACGTTCATTGTACAGGTTCTATTTCTGTATAGTTTTTTTTTGCAGATGCGCTAACACACTAAACTACTAAATCACTAATCCATATGGCTGCTTTTAAGGAAGGGAATGTGTTGTATATTGGTCTGTTTGCTTTCGGTTCCACGATCACTGCCGCTAGTGGCGCCAGTGTTTGTTATGTATATAAGCATGCGCAAGTTGGAATAAAGGGGCTTTTGCTCCAATGGGCACTCAAGTTGTCTAGTCGTTCATTCACCGGTGCCCCATGCCGCCACTACAAGTATTTTCTATGGACATCATCGTCTCTTCATCATTGCCAAAAGAAGCCCGACGCGTCGAATTCTGAATTGATGGCTCTACACTGTGACACGCGGTCACACCTCATGCTATGGCATTTCCTTCAACTTCAAACTGTTTTCATATTCAGATTGACTAGCAGAAAATTCAGTTTCGTACTTAGAAGATGAGCATTCGCGACCTATAATGTCACCCCGCCGCGGTGGTCTAGTGGCTAAGGTACTCGGCTGCTGACCCACAGGGCGCGGGTTCGAATCCCGGCTGCGGTGGCTGCATTTCCGATGGAGGCGGAAATGTTGTAGGCCCGTGTGCTCTGATTTGGGCGCACGGTAAAGAACCCCAGGTGGTCTAAATTTCCGGAGCCCTCCACTACGGCGTCTCTCATAATCATATAGTGGTTTTGGGACGTTAAACCCCACATATCAATCAAAACCTGTAATGTCTCTTTCCATTCTTTCGACAATGTCACAGTCGTGCGTGATGGAAATCAACTCCGTTGTAGTTTTCACTTTCATGTCTGATGTAACAAAGCGCAGAATAACTCGTGTCAGATACATGACCAAACAGTTTGCGTTCAGACAGAAAATACTGTCCCTCAGTGAATGCATACACGATCTTCTCACGGTAACGTGAATCATCCTTGATTTTCTGGTCAACTGCCTTGTCTTCAGTTACGTCGAGGATGTGCCTCTCCAACTGGTAGAGCTGAGCTTCTCTAGTAAAAAAAAAACAATGACTTGCCTGTTCACCTCGCGTGCTTTGGTGTTGGAGTCCCACATTGGACCTGTCAGGAGTGTAAATTCTTTGAGACGCTGGCCCTCAAAGTCGCACGAAAATTCCGAAGACGCTAGGCTTATTTTATCGACGTCCCGGAACGACCACTCCCGGGTTTTGCAGCTCCAAATATAATGAACGAGGACACGTGGTTATGGCTCTGAACGTCGATATTTACTCCACCAAGGCTAGTTCCGCCTTCCTCTTATGTTCTTCTCCAAATCTGTCATGCCTCTTCCCAAGCCCATGCCCCACTCTTTTATTTGCAACGCACATCACGGGCAACAAAAAATATTTTCTGAGAAAGATGTACGAGTTCAGTTTTTCTCACGAAAAGCCAAGCTGTGCTTCACTGCTCGACGAGCAATGAAGCAGCACCTTGGTTCTGATTTTTTGTCTATATCAATATAACTATTTGCATGACATTTAATAATTTTTATATTGGTCCTGGGTCATTTATCATCAAGTTGGTACTTCTTATTTTTGTTTCATTTGAATAGTTTTGCACATTTAGTGTTTTTTATACTGTTTACCAGCTTGCAACTTCAGATTACACACTGTTCACATTTTGATTATTCTAAAATATTGTTTTTTTTCTGCTACAGCACTCTTTTTTGAAAAGAGGATTTCATTGTGCAAACGTTAGTTTGCTGCAATCTATGCTGGAGTACGCTTTTAAATCTAGAGAAGCCAATATTCTCCAGACGTATGCAAAATAAACATTTTCGCGTGGTAATGAAAGAGTTAACTACGTTTATTATAGGACTATAGGTAACAAAATACTTTTAGAGATATTTTGAGTTGAAAAAAAACAACTTGATTTATTTCTGGTTGAAAAATTGACAAATACCACGTACAGTGGGAATCGATGATATGCGAAGCACGAATGCGAAAGGTTGTTCTGTCAATTTAAGATCAGCAAAACGTTACGAGGTGGAGTTAAATGATGCCACACATGACTTCCATCTCATGATTATCGTGTTTGCATGTGTCGCTTACGTTCGTCATCTATTCACGTCACGTGATACCAAATTTACTATGTGTGAAGCTATCGAAACGGCCGCGAGCACGCTATGAGCGGGGTATGTTGTCATATTCTAACATCACACGCGTGTCAGGATTACCATGCTTGCACTAGCCGTATATTTTGTCATTCATTGACGTCACTTGACATCACATTTGGTATACGTGGTGCTAGCAAAACGGCCGCGAGCGCATTGTGAAGGGCCCAATATAATTCAATGTTGCGTTGACGTGCGCGTACGCTGGGCGCAGGGACGCTACGTTAGGAAAATGCAATCACTCTATAGTCTGACGCCAGGCGCGACCGGCGTCCGTCGAAGTGGCCCGACGACAACCGGCGCGAAATACGATATACTGCATTTGGCGTCGATGCGTATGCGATACACAGACAATACTGCGTCTCCCTTTTTTTTGTGACGGAGGAACGCTGGACGCGCTGAAACACAGATGCGTCAAAGTAACGCAGCGTGGTGCGAACCTGCGAGTATATGGCAGGATCGGCGCTTGGCGTGGTAACGCTGGAGTGACGCGACGAAATGAACGCCGGCGAGCACGCGCACCGCATCACGTCTAAATGTATGGACACCGTGACTGTGGCATGTAGCCATAATCTTATATGTCACGCATCTCATGGCTATCATGTTTGCACTAGTCAAATACTTTCGTCATCGATTGAAGTCACGTAATACCAAATTTGGCATATGTGAAGCTGGCGAAAGGGCCAGGAGCACATCATGACTGTGGCATATAGTAATACTGTTACATGACAAGCATGTCGTGATTATCATGTTTGGATGTGTCATTCACCTATGTCGTCCATTCGCGTCGCGTAATACCGAGATTGGTACATGTGGAGCTAGCGAAATGCCCGCGAGTGTATCATGAGCGTAGCATGTAACTTAGAATAGTGACAGATTGGACTAGTTGGTATGGCATGACGATAGTTGCGAGAACAAAACGACGACACAGGGACAAGAAGGACAAGAAAATCATGACATGCGTGTCCTTCGTGTCCTTCTTGTCTGTGTGTTGTCGTTTTCTTCTCGCGCTATAACTATCGTCGCAGCATGTAGTCATGTTGTTACATGACACGCATCTTATGCTTATCATGTTTGAACTAGTATCATACCTTCGTCATCCATTCACGTCCCATAATACCAAATATGGTATAAGTGAAGCTAGTGAAATGGCTGCCAGCGCATCATGAGCGTGCCATGTAGTCATGCTGTTACATGACACGCATCTTATGATTATTATGTTCGCACCAGTCACGTACCTTCGTCATTCATTCATGTACTGTATTACCAAATTTGGTATAAATGACGCTAGTGAAACGGCCGCGAGCACATCATGAGCGCAGCATTCAGTAATGTTGTTATATAACACGCATGTCATGATTTTCATGTTAGAGTCTGCCGCTTGTGTTCGCAATGCAATCATGCCATATCATATCGGTTTGGCAACATACCATGTAAACGAAACAGCCGCAAGAGCTGCTTGACCATGAATTGTAAATTATGACATTCATGACATACATTTCATGATTTTCATGTTGTGACTAGTGAAATATGTTTTTCATACAGTCATGTTATGTCACACCAAGTTTGGTATCGAGAGCTAAAAGTCGTAGGCGGCTATATAGATAGATAGATAGATACATAGATAGACAGATAGATAGATAGATACGCTCAAAGTTGCCGAAGTTCGCTAAGAAATGCTTCACGTTTTAATATAGTCTGTACTGAACAATATATTTATTATAGCCAGCCATGAGGTCTTCACACGATACAGCTTTTTGCTTGCCTTCTTTTCTAGGTTCCCTGGTCGTCATATTTGTATAGCTTTATGCGCCACACAATACCGATGCTCTCAATAAACATTGTCGCAGGGTTGTACCTCAGTTATTTGAACCATGAAGTCTTTGTTTAAGTTGAAAGAGTTTGAAAAGTGGCAGTTCTGAGGCTTTTCCGTCCAAGAAACATGATTCATTGTGTTCTCTACGAGTGCCACGGTTGATTCATATTTTGTGCAGACAGTTATTCGTAATCACAATTTATAGTAGTAGTGGGAAACCTTGCTCGCCAGCGAGAAAAAGGAGGCCCAATGGGCGCTCCTGTACCAAGCCCGGTGGGCTGCTGAGGCCAGTTGAGCCCTAAAGTAGGGGCCCCACCCGCCTGCTTCTGACCAAGTTGCAGATTTTTTCACCAGTAATAAATGTTTTTACATCCATCCATCCTTCCATAAGAAGTCGAAGCGTATGTATTTTAAAATATGCTGTGCTTTCTATACGCTTTCTTGCATTTACAACCTGGGAATATCTGTTGCCATGGCGAAAAAATTAACAATGGCGCAACTAGTGTCAAAATAATGCATGAAGCTGCATCTCCATATGTGCATGGTACAGTCACGAGACAAGTGGACTCTGTAAACGCCACGCGCGTTTTGAAATGCATGTGCCTTTAGGTATAAATAAAAAAATTCGAGCTTGCGAGCTACCACTCCATTTTTTTTTCAAATGGTCACTTGAGGTACTAAACTAAGAATATGCACTACCGGAAATAAGAAGGGTTGGGTGCTAGTCTGTTGGTTTGAAGAACCTTGTCTTTTTGACGTAATCGAATCGAGCAAGAAACTTAGAGCACTCGATATTGTTAAGTATTGCCTTGTTTCAAACAAGCAAAAAAGTAAACTTCAGCCCCTAATGGACGCAGGACAACAAGGGTGGCGACGAGGATGAGGAGCGGCTGGTGCCCATTGGCCGTCTGCGCGAGCTGCTAGACCCCGGCGTGTTAAGCGGCTCGGTGTACCCGTCGCACGTGAGGGAGATGCGTCTTCTCGGCAAAGAGGCACACCGCTGGCTGTCACGTCTCAACATCGGCGGTCCACTGGGCCTGGACCTGGGGTGTGGACCAATGGTACAATTCCCGCTGCTACTGACGAATGGGCACGTGGACTCCCTAGTGGTCGCGCACTTCCTGGACCAGACGCGCTCCTTGCTTCAGAACTGGCTGAAGGACGACCACGACAATGTGCTTAACCTGAACGGCATGCTTGGTGCCACTGCGATGCTCACTGGTAAAACGTAAGCCTGTCCGCTTCGTAACTCCCTCACTGTTGCTACGTATCCCGTCAGTATTTCTGGCATATAGCCACCGTAATCATGGGTTATAGAGAATCGACCTAAGGGGTCGGTGTTGTCACCAATAATTCTTGCTTGGAATTAGGTGTTACATTTACAAATAGCGCGGACCCTGCGTTATCAACCCCGATTTATGGCGACTAGCTAAGAATTAGAAATTTGACTATGAGTGACAACGAATACCGTTGAAGTATTGGCCTTTCCAGTAGAGAATGATCGCATTATGACCATTGGTATCAGAAGTATTTTAATGATTCTTCTGAACGCTAAGATGCACAGCCCTGTCGTGCCAGCGGCATCTGCCTCGTGGAAGTGCAAGCGTCTTGGTGTCATGAATACGATCGATTATGCTACCGCTTCAGGTGGCTCTTAAACTATATAGAGGAGGAAAGTTCAACAAACACTGGAAACTCCACAATGGAAGATGTGTCTTGGGTGTATGGTATCAAAGCAGCGATTGAGGCAGATGCAGTAGCGTCACGTCGCACAATAGAGGGGCTGATGACAACATTGTTTTAGGGTAAGCAGGCTTGAGATGTTCTCAAGCACTTTATTTAGCTATTTGTTTATCAGTCTATTTATTTATTTCTTTGTTTATACGAGCAGCTAACGTATCCCAAGTGGGCAGTAGTGGTAGGTGGTAAGGAAAAAACTTAACAGATTATCAACAGAGTGAATGATGACGAATGGTGTGAAGTAGCCGTCCTGCAGCCCATCTGTCTGTCTGTCTGTCTGTCTGTCTGTCTGTCTGTCTGTCTGTCTGTCTGTCTGTCTGTCTGTCTGTCTGTCTGTCTGTCTGTCTGTCAGTCTGTCTGTCTGTCTGTCCGGCTGTCCGTGCGTCCATCCATGCTTCTGTCCATTCATGATTCTGTCCATCCATGCATATGTTTGTACACCGTTATGCCATCGAGGCACTCATTAAATTCATCTCCATCATTCCTACTAATGCAACCAGCGTCAAACCCAGCGAGCGAGCCAGGCGGACGCTATCGTCGGCTGCGGTGTGTTTTACGCAACGCACGGCAAGGCCCCTCCACGCACGGGTCTGTATCCAGCCCGTTGATGCAGTCAACATCATCTCGCCCGGCGGCACCGGTGCGCCTTACGCATTTCGTGGCAATAGCACTCGCCCATGGGTGCAATCTAGCCGGTGGTTCCTAATCGAAAGCTTCTGACGCAAGGACTAACGGTAGTTATATTGGATGTTACCGACTTAAGCTAGCCACCATGGTCTATAAAAAAACCAACCGCCGTTTCCACTAGCAGCGCACGACAACCACGGCGTCTGAAGCCATCCCGGCTCTTCGAGCTCCCTAAGCTGTCAGCGGCAGTGCCGAATATGTATCGCCTCTATTCATGTTTTACATAAAAATTGCCTTAAGTCACCACCGCCTTGGCCACTCTCTATCAGCTCTGCGCTGAAGTAGCCCTGAGCTGAGAAACACGCGATACCCAACACTGCCGAGAGCGGCCCATGACTTTGGCGGCACGCCATACGTAAGAGTGCAGGGAAACTGTAGAATACGCCGGTGTCAGCTACCTAAATGTGGTGAGTGCCTGATGTTTTTCACTCAGTTCACCAAACTGGTGGCTTTAGCACAGGTTATAGTGGTTCAGAGAAGGGCTGTGTGAAGCATCAGAGTCAGCTTTGATGGTTTTAAGTCAAGTCGGAGTGCTGTGAAACCAAAGGTAATGTTACCTTTAGCTTAGGTAAACCAAAGGTAACCCAGTCAACACCGTTATTTCAGAAAGAACCCGTCTCTTAAGGAGGACACTGTAGGGGAAGGGCGAACGGAAGCGAAGAAATGGAATGAGGTTCCTGAACAGCACACTGATACTACACGGGCGTTTGAGCCGCAGAAACCGCTGATCTGCTATAAATGCAAAAAGGAAGGGCAGATCGCGGTTAATTCTAAACAAAACTTTGTTTCGCAACAATTCGAGAGTCTGAAAAGAACATGTAGCTGTTAGAGCTGTATCTCCATGATATTAGTGTCAATGGGAAAACCTGTCAAGGACTTCGAGACTCAGCAGCAATCATGAACGTTGTCCATCCTTCTTTCATGTGTCCAGACATTACAGGAGAATTCGCGTGGATCAGGCAAGTCACCAAAGAGCCAAGTGCTTGCTTACCAGTCGCTGCAGTTGTCATTAAAGGGTCGTTCAGTAGGCTTCGCACCAAAGTGCCTGTGCCTGCCGCGCTTCCCGATCTTTTCCTTAACTTTTTTCGAATAACCCTGATCAGCTTCTCAAAGAGCAGGCTAAATCATTCTTTTCCAACTTAGCGAACATGACCCTCACGCGATCGCAAGCGCAGAGGCTTTCGCGAAACTGAATCTTTTTCAATGTAGTGAAACGTCACCTGCGAAATCGGCTGATCTGCGTGATCTTAACGACGAGTCAATGGAGCCGGGGAATGAAAACTGTCTGTGTCAGCTACTCGGGCCACTTATAACTGAAGCAAGTGGCGCCGTCTTTGTCGGCATAGGAAACGACGTGGCGCCCTTGGGAGTGGGCTCGAGGGGCACTACGCTCTCGCCTATAGCGGAAAGTTGGTGTGAGCTGTCGAAGTTTGATCAAGAAACGCACATTAGAGTAGCGTTAGGACCTCTTGTTTAAAGCACCAATGAAAAGTGAAAAACCAGGAACAAAGAAAAAGAATGTTTCCTTTCATAAGAAAGCAGTGCTCCTGTATCGTAGCCACACAGATGTTCAAGGTCGCAAGTATGACCGGCTCTTGGTTTTACAAAAGTATCATCACCAAATATTGAAACTGACGGATGAAAACGCGTGGGCAGGGCATCTCGGCATAAAAAGACCAAGGGTAGAATTTCTCTTGAGTTTATTGGCCGGATTGCTGCAAGGATACCGAAGAGTTCATGTGTTCATGCGACACTTGTCAGAGAGCGGGGATATCCACGAACAAGTGGAAGGCACCCATGAAGCTTGTGCCAATTATCACAGAACGGTTCAGGATCTGCCATTGATATCATCGGGCCATTGCCAGAGTCACGTCAACGTTGTCGCTACATCCCGACGGCCCTCTGTGTATCCACAAAATTCGCAGAAGCTAGAGCACTTAGGAAGCTCAATTCTCCTCATATAGTGGATGCTCTGCCCTGTATCAAATGCGACAAAAGTAGTGTCTTCACCAGCTGCCTTGCCTCTACCTGTTTAGATAAATACGGAATAAATGTAGTGCACGGCTCGATCCATCGCCCACAATTGAATTCGGGATAGCATATGCATTTCGTTCACAAACGGATACTTAGGGCTCTTTGCTATAAGTAGAAACGCGACTGGGAAACATGCATTTTTACCGCTATATTCGCTATGAGATCAGCTCCTCATGAAGCAGTGGCTTAAGCCCTGAAAAGTTTGTATATGGCGGGAGTTTGAGAATGAAATTGTGACTGCTACGCGAGTCTTGGGAATGATTTGATAAGGACCCTAATGTAGTGGCGCATGTTCTACACCTGCTTCAAAGGCTTCAAAAACCAAGATCTTCTGGAAAGCTGAATGAAGGCTGCACAAGTGCTGTCGAAAGAGTACTATGACATATCGGCGTTAAAACGCACCTTTGAAGTGGGAAGTCAGCTAATGCTACTGTGGCTGTCCAAAAAGATCAAGCTTGAGGGTCATTTGAAAGGGCCCGCCAAAGTAATATCGAAACTTTCTATAACAATTATGAAGTAAAATTAGGAAGGCGGTCAAACAAAATGTTGAAGGAAATTCACCACGGTATTTTCATGAAACGACACGTTCAAAGTCAAGCGTGGTCAAATCTGCTTTTCAATGCTTAAGAGGAAGAAGGAGCAGAAATTCGGACCTCTAATGATGTAATCGAGAAGAGATCAGAGGTAATTTTAGAGCTGTTCAACCTTAAGCCAAGGTTAAGTGAAGTCCAGAAAAAGATTTTCAGGAAGCTTGTTTCCGAGTTTAGGACGTGCTTTCAGACGATCCCGGAAACACGATGGTGATTAAACATATTATCGAGCTAACCTGTGAGGAACCAATCCGTAGCAAGCAGTACCGTTGTTCTCTTGTGCAAAAACAGATCATGGAAGAGGAGATTGATAAAACGCTGAAGTTGGGCGTCAACGTACCGGGTAAAAATGACTATGAATCTCCTCTCATAATGTATAAAGTGCCAGGAAAAGATTCTAGGGGTTGAATCGATTAACGGTAGAAGAAGTTAGAAGACAAAAACTGTGTCACAGTCCAAAAGCATTTCTGCATTAGACCTCGTGTGAGGGTATTGGCAAGTTCCCTTACGGAGCGTGCTAGCCGCTATGCTGCATTCATTTTTTCAGTTGAAACGCATCGTCCACCTAAGCTGAGCTTTGTATTGAGAAATACGCCTTTCTGTTTTTCATGCTTCAAGAACCGCGTTTCTCATAGCCCCTCCGAGTTCACTCTGCCGTATCTTGTAGATGCCGCCATCTATTGAAGCATCTGGGAAGAAATGTGGAGCGCTTACGAGTCGTGCTGAACAGGTTGAATGAAGCTGGTCTTACCGCGAAACCTGCTAAATATAACCTAAGGTGTGGCGAGGTGTCTTACCTGGGACACGTTGTAGCGCGCTCAGAGATTAATGCAGCTTAATTAAGGCTTTCAGAAATCAAGGTAGCTGCCATTCTGAACTATCCACGTCCAACCACAGAACTTGAGATGAGGGCAATCTTGGACCTAATTGGATACTATCGGCATTACGTGCAAAACTACTCTAGCCCTGCCAGTCCTTTAACTGATATACTTCGAAAGCCCGAGCCGGTTTAAAGTGGCGTTGGACTAAAAATAACAGAATGCGGTTTGCAAGCTGAAACAAGCTCAAAGCGAAAAACCTGTTCTCATTGCACCCGAATTTTCCGAGGGCTTTGTCGTTCAATGTGACGCGAGTGATCGCGCCATGGGAACTCTCTTGTGCCAGGAAGAGCCCGCTGGTAACGAAAGGCCAGTTTTGTATAGAAGTCAAAAACTGAGCTGCAGGAAAGAGGCATATAGTAACTCTGAAAAGGAAGGCGCTTGCCTCGTGTGGGCCGTTCAAAAGCTAGCCTGTTATGTCTTCGATTCGAGATTTGTGGTAGAAACGGACCAATGTATCTAATCTGGTTAATTAACGTTTCGCCTACAAGTGGCCGGTTACTGAGGTGGAGCCTGATGCTCCAACAGCACAACTTAGGTTTTGATTGATTGATTGATATGTGGGGTTTCACGTCACAAAACCACCAAATGAATATGAGAGACGCCGCAGGGGAGGGCTCCGGAAATTTCGACCACCTGGGGTTCTTTAACGTGCACCCAAATCTGAGCACACGGGCCTACAACATTTCCGCCTCCATAGGAAATGCAGCCGCTGCAACTGTGATTTGAACCCGCGACCTGCGGGTCAGCAGCCGAGTAACTTAGCCACTTGACCACTGCGGTGGGGCCCACACCTTAAGTGTTTGCTACAAGGAACAAAGCCAAACGCTAATGCAGACGCATTGAGCTATGTGTTTTCGTTAGTACCTTCTCCACCTTTTGGTCTTTCGCTGGCGAATCGGGGCAAAATTTTGTCCTCATCACCGCCGTAGCTGAGCACTCCCGTCGAGAGTGATCTTAAGGGACCTACTTCATTGCGTTGTTGCAAGGGTAATATCTTGAGTTCTCATTTCAAGATTTCTGTGTCCCACACGTGTTCTTCATGTAGAGAGAACGAAATTCTGATGGAGACGTAGCTAGGTATAAATAGTACTTTATTGTGTCTGGTGCTCCGTCGGCTAATCGAGGGTGCTTTTCTGTGTTGTGTGTTGTCTGTTGTCGAACCGTTCTTGACATGTTGCAGAACCATCAGCAAGTGCTAAACGAAAAATCATCAGAAGAGATGGGCAAAGCTAGTCGACAAGTTTCGGTGGCAAGCCAGTGAAACTGGAATCCTTTTTCAAGAAAGAGATCTGTTCACGCAACTGAGTCTAGAGCCACATTCTACCCATGGCCCTGGAGGCGAACTTGGAGGGACCTGGTAAAAGAGCGCGCGTGACATCCGAGCCACGTGGAAGCCCCTCGTCTTTCTGCAACACTGTCTGTTGGGGGGGGGGGTGCTTTTATGCAATAGAGTCCAAATAGACCTTTATTGCTCCTTCAAAGGAACCAGCGCCGCAACTAGCAAGCAAGCCATGCTGACGCTATCACCAGCTGCGGTTTGTCTTATGCAACACACGGTAAGACCCCTCCACGCACGGGTCCATACCGTGTTCATTTCCAGCCTGATGATGCAGTCTACCGCATTTAGCCCGGTGGCGCCGGCGCGTCTTTCGCAACGCGTGACGGAACCACATGCCCATGGGTAAAATCCGATGGAAGTTTCTGATGAGAAGCTGCTTACACAAGTATCGCGGTGGTCTTTATCAGAGGTTGCTGACGTGAGGAAGCACCAGGGTCTATCAGAGAACGAAGTGACGTAACCAGTACAGCAGGCGAGATCATCAGAACGTCAGAGCAGACGACAGTATCCGAGTGTCCGAAGGCATCACGGCACTTCAAGCTCCCTCAGCTCTCGGCACCTGTGCCGAAGATATAGCGCCTCTATTTATGCTGTACATAAAATTTGATTTAACCTATCGTGGCCTTGTCCACTCCGTCTAGCAATTCTGCGCAGAAGCAGCCACGAGCAGAGAAACACTTAATACCCCACAGCGGTGACAGCGGCCCGTGACCTTGGCGGCACGCTACGTAATAGCATGCGACCATGCTTACGTGCATGCATCTTCCTGTCCATCAATTCATGCGTGCGTCCGTCCATCTGCCCATGCATCCGTCCATCCGTTCATACGTCCGCCCGCCCGTCCGTCCGTCCGTCTGTCTGTCTGTCAGTCTGTCAGTCTGTCTGTCTGTCTGTCTGTCTGTCTGTCTGTCCCTCTGTCTGTCTGCCTGTCTGTCTGTCTGTCTGTCTGTCTGTCTGTCTCTCTGTCTGTCTGTCTGTCTGTCTGTCTGTCTGTCTGTCTGTCCGTCCATCCATCCATCCATCTATCCATCTGTCTGCTCCTGTCACCCTAGAGCGCACATCGGATGAATGGGTGCATTACATCACTAATCATCATTTTCTCAGTTGGCATGCTAGCTTACGCCGAATAGAAGACCAGGTGATGCTATAAGGAGCTTCGCCCATAAAAAAAGTTTCACCGTGAAAGAAGGCGGACATTTGTGCACCCGAAAATGACGTATCTTCGCACAGCAGCACATACACATTCGCAAAAAGCACCCATCTTCTTGTGACGAACAAAAACATCAGCCGAAAGATCAACACACGCATCTAACTTGATCCACTCGGGAATAGTAAGAGAAAAGAAAGAATTAGCGAGGACACCAGTACCACCGCAAACCTCGCGGATTTTCTGTTCGAGTGATCATTTATATGCAACGTAGTGTGGGCTCATCATGTCTACACACTACGTCATGAGGATTAATCACAAAAGATCGAATGAAATAAGTTTATTCGCAAGAATTTTCTGCGCTGCTCAAGAAAAATTCATTCGAACTTACCTTTATGGCTGATAACACCGGATATGTAATTGTCACTGACAAAGCGCACTGTGCGGTTGTGTGTGCGTTCAAGTGTATAGACTAGAGTTTGACAATGAGGATCCCACACTGTACAAGCGTACTCAAGATTAGATCTGACATTCGTAACATACAAAGCTTCTTTCAGACATTTTGTTTTTGGTGCAGACTCGAAATTGCGTTTCACAATTTTAACACCCCATTAGCTTGGAATGCTTATTCCAAGATAAATCAGCACAGAAGTGTGCAAAAAGCTTTTCAAAATATTCAACACGTTGAAGTTGCGCTTCTTAAGAGTTGTAGGATGAATTAAAATTTTTGTGTTTTCTGGTAGAGATCAGGAAACGTTTTATAACATTCAAACACATTTCTTATTTCTCACGCCACCTTACCACAGCTTTAATATCATGTTGTTAAACAGAAATATCATCCAAACTCTGTATTTATTTGAGAATAAGACAACAATATGCGCAAACTCTGACGTTCGAGGTTAGTGCCTCTGTCTAATCAGTAATATAGACCAGAATAACCAAAAGACCCAATTCCAAACCTTGCGGCACCCTGAAAGTTACACTGATGTATAAAGAAGATAAACATTTACCTGCACAAACTGTTTCGTAGAAATTTATCAATCGCCCAACCAACAAGGACAGATGCAGGCACACATATAAAAAATAGTCTAGAAAATAAAGGCATGCAGAATGGCGCCAAACGCTTTATAAAAGTAAAAAAATACCGAATTGACTTGAAAACCTTGATCATATGAGAAAGCTCCGTAACTTTATCATCATGAGAAACTTTGCACAGTTCTTTAAAACATAACAGGCCAGACCTAAAGCCATGATGAACTGTGCAAAAAAAGATTCTTTCCAAGCGCTTTGTAATACCGGGATATATAATGTGTTGAAGAATTCTACAGCATACACTGGCCAAATAAATTGGCTGGCAGTTGGCAACGTTATCTTTGTTTCCCAACTTTGGTAAAGGCCCAACATTTGCTAGCTACCACTCAGGTGGCAGTTTGTGATCTTCAAGCGATTTAGAAAATAAGACAGCTAAAATGGTGCTAAATCTTTTCCACATCTTTGCAATACGTGATTAAGAATGGCATCCGGACCTGTAGCTATGTTTGCTTCAAGTCGTTCGAGCAGAGTGCACACACCACTAGCAGAGATAATGTTACCTATAGGTTCAAATCCCTGGGGTTTTGTATATGGCATTTCACGCTGAAGTGGTCCGGAACACACGGAATGAAAATATCTGTTTAAGCAGGCCACTTTCTCTACATCTCCAAAAAATGTTCTTTCAGCATCAGTAAAGCGCAAAATGACAACAGAGGTCGTCTTATTTGATTTCACATATTCACATACCTCTTTGGGAATATTATTCAGCTTGGTTTCGAGGAAAACAAAAGAGCCGTTTTTCGCTTCCCCTAATATTTTTTAACAGTCGACTTAATTCAGCAAGTTTTTCTTAAAGATCGTGGAAAGAAAACGCTTGAAAGTGCGATATTTTTAATAGTAATATTTGTTAGGCGTGCTGTAACCAAAGATTCATTAACTTGCCGTGTCCCGGAAAATGGCCTTGGAAGGTACACCACTACTGACAAAACTAGCAAGCTCAGTTTTAAAAAGTTTTTAAAGTCTGGTGATATCTATCATTGAATGACTTGTAACTTAGTGAAAGACGAAGACTGGAAGATATTGCTTCATAGTTACCGTTTTCATAATAATAAATTGTGTGTGGTGATATTCTTTAACTTTATGTTTGGGCAAACCAAACTACCAACAACTGTCTCATAATGATTAATCCCAATTATCTCGCAAGTGGTTCCATAAAGGTAGCACAATTACGAAAACGAAATCTAGTATGTTAGCATGAAGCCCACTGCACATTGTGAGAGAAGGAACTAACTGATGTATTGAGCGCTCCTTAATGAGCTCCTCGAGTGCCATGTTCGGGCTGGACCACAAATGCAAGGCGGGAACATGATTTATCCAGTCAACATCCGGAAGGATAATATTACATCTAATTGAATTTATTTCATTCCTAGCCAAGCCAATGCTTCAGGCAAAGCTTCGAATGGCTGCACAATGTTTTAGTTATGCGGCTGATTAAACAGCCCACCGCAACGTGTTGCGCTTGTGACAGCTCAATTTTACACCACATGGCTTCATACTGAATGCTGGTAAGTAATACAAACACTCTTTTTAATCTGTTATTAACGAAAGTGAAACCTTCCACGCTGTGAGCATTAAGAATTTTCTAATCAACATTCATGTGTGAAGCAAACGCTTCTGCGTTGTCAGTACCCTCCACGAGCCACGACTCGGTGCATAACATATATCGCCATTCGTAGACGGTGAAAGGTCTGAAAACGCATTTTTTTATTTCTTATGCTTCCACATTTTACAACGGCAAGGTTCAATTCTAGCTGACCGTGCTCTTTGAATCGAACAGAAGGCTTTCATTGTTTTTGTAACGGTTCTACGTTATCACTAAAAATTGTAGATAATTGTTTTTGCCCCGTATTCAGTCTATTGAAGCAAAGTCTGAATGTTTTTCGGCTCTGTTCCGCAGCTGCAACCAGTTTTCTTCTTTCCAAACTAAGTTTTCGTGAGTAATTGTCGCTTATTGACAGATCAGTTCCTCAAAGATTGTGTGCCCTCGTAAGTAGATATATATATTTAAAAAAACAAGATCTTCCTACAATGAGCCTATTCTTCGAGGTCGATAAGCGACCCACCCTGTGGGCCCTTTCATTGTCCGATAACGTCACCTAGATATACCCAGATGATTCAAGCAGAAAGATAGCACCTCACGTTGAGGGTCTTGCCAGCTCTCGCCTGGTGCATCTTTCAATCCATACAAGACCAAGTTATTTGTGCGTGGCCTAACTTAAAGGTCTATTTGGCACCTTTCAACTCAGTCTAACGCAGTTGAATCTCTGTCCGTGCCATCTTTTATAGTTGTACACGCTGTTACATAGGAGGTCTGAGATTTCAGCTGTTGGGAGCTTTACTTTAACTCTTTTAGGCCACTGACGTCTCATTCAATCGCGACTAGTGGAGCCGTAAGTTCTGTAAGCTTATCGTCAGCAGCATTCTGATTAGCTCCAATGAATTTTAGTGGCTGAAGAACCTTATCCTGACCATTTTGTATTTCTGGCAGTGAACACAACACATTAAGAAGTGAGTGTTTAATTCTACAGTGAACGATCCTGGATTCATCTCAGCGTCCCCTCACAGTAATAAGCTGTCAGGAGATGTTCATGTTGAGTAGGAATGTCGACGGACGATGCTTTCGTGTTTTACACGGCGCGGAGTAGTCTGGCTGCAAAGGCTTACGCACAGCTGTGCACGAGAACATTCTAATCATGCGGACGTGCAGGCACGGGGCGTACCTGTTTGAAGATCTTTTGAAATTCGCAGACTTGGTCTCTCTCTACTGCCGCTTGTGTATTGACGCGGACATAGAATTCATATAGCAGGCGTATAGAACTGCCGTAGACGAACTCGTTGGTTGAAAAACCGTAGATTGACTTGAATTGCAGCTATAACGCCGATAAATAGTGATAAATCGACAAGCCACTTGCCAAGAAAGAGGACTTCTGATGCTTGCGAAAACAGTCGACTAGCCCACTGTTTGCTTGTGAATGGCAATATCTCGAATAGAGGATGTACAATTCTGAGAAGCATGAAGAGTTCATTGAAGAGCAATGAATCAATTGCCGACCATGATCAGTGACTATATTAGATGGGCAGCAAAACTTTTTTGACTAACGCGTTCGATGCTCTAACAACTGAGCTATCACAGCGGCCTAGGGCAGCAAAACTTCGCATTTCGTGTAGGACACGAAAGATGCTGCAACTGTTGGAGCTGATTATGATAGCGATGGATGTAGCTTCTAGTGTCTAGTTTTAACCCTTTCAAGGTGGGAGATTATGGGCTAGGTCAAAGTGCACATTGTCAAAACCTGCGTCCGGCAATACGAACGACTTCGCAGTAAAAATGGGATGGTGCTGGATATTGGGGTGTTGACAGGAGTAATAACAGCGCACGCACTCGCGAAATTGTGTGCTTAGTTGAGGCCAAACTCAACAAATTCCGACTTCACTACACGGCGGAACGTAACGTGTTAACGAGAAACCATGATGTTTTAAGAGTGAAAGCTTCGCCTAGTTGGGGCGTAGTCATAATTGCAAGTTTTTTTTATCCCACATAGGAAAAAGGGGACAGGGTGCTTTCTGTCTACCCTCTACCGTTTTTTATGTTTGTAGCAATCTCACTGCCCTGTCTCTTTTGCGATGTCAGCGCTCTTTCTGTCTACCCTGTTCCTTTTTCTTATGTTCACCCGCTGAAAAAAATCTTGCCAGCATGAACTTTTAATTTATAATAAGCGTGAAAACTGGTGCTTACAGCTAGAATGGCAATCGCCATTCATTTCTTTGTTAATGAGATAAATGACACAGTACTGGGGTGGAGCATGTATTTATTCTTTGGTTATAGCTCATTAAAGTGTGGATATGAAGTACGGTACGAAACCGTGGATTGTGTAAAAAATGCCCCCACCTTTCCGAAAAAAAAATCGTGAGGAAATGCGAATGCATTGCACAGCGTCTATAACGGCGTTGTGCGCGTGAGAACCCAGCGTTAGAAAAAAAAATATTGTTCTCTTTTTCTTACACCGTGCAGCCAATAGCACCATTCGCCGCACGTGGCGGTTTTTTTTTCCTGAGATACACGGTATGCGTTTTGCTGCTTTTTGCTCGGCGACAACTTTTCTTGGCACTAAAGGAAAAGCTACGGGGTGGAGCGTCTGCACACATAGCACTACGAGAAATAGTTCATTTTGGCGCGCGCCTAGTAACGCTGTGGAAAGTGATGGGGCGCACAATCAGCGTTTAATATAGACGGAGACGCCGCTTAGTGTTTGCGATACACGTAAAAAGGTGGGACTTTCTCGT